>CM052798.1:107515795-107563040 GCA_028533885.1 Nasua narica
GAGAGGGGCACGTACTGCATGGAGCACTGGGTGTGGTGCATGAACAATCAATCTTGTAACACTGAAAAATTAAAATAAACAAATTTGGGGAGAAAAAAAAAAGAATTAATACCATATGAACAACACCTGGTAATTAAAAAAAAAAAAAAAAACAGTTTACTAAGCCAGCATGAGGACCTGGTTGATATCAATGAGCACTAACAGAGGGCCATCTGCAGGGCTCCGGTTCCCTTGGAAACCCACAGGAAACAGGTGAGCACCCCCACAGGCTGCTACAGAGCAGGAAGCTCAAAAAATAAAGGAGGGTGAGGCTAGAGTAATTGTGAGGGAAGTATTACCACATGCTTAAGAAAGAATTATCCTTGTGGAAAAGTACAAAAATCCACCTGGAATAATAGGCAATAAATGATACCTACCTGTTTGGCAAAGTCGTAAAATTTTTTGGCCGTGAGAGCATAACCTGACTTCTTGAGATTAACGCTTCCTCCAGGGAAAAGGACCCTGAAGCAAATCAAATAGGGTGCATTTTAATTCCGTGGCCCACAAGAAGGAAACACTCTTTTTATCTTAAAACAATTTTTTCCTTATCACACAAGCAACGAGATCATTAAAGGAAGTTGGGAAACAGTGGCAAAAAACATATAAAATATTTACACTCCAACACATTCGTAAACTGCCACAGTCAACAATACTTCTAGAAGCCCATGTTCTTCCAAAACTTCTTCAATAAATAAGTTTATTTTTGAGGTGGAGTGTGCATAAATTAAGGATAAATACATGGGGGAAGAAAGGAGAGTATACAAAGCTAGAAATCAAGTTGAGATAGAATGCCAGGTACAGCTAGGTTTAAATCAAGGGATCAGTGATGCCAAAATCAATTGGAGGCCCATAATCATGAGTCAGTTTTGGCTCACAGAGAATTATTTTTAATCATAAAGAACAAACTGGTCATAAAAATATATGGGGCGCCTGGGTGGCGCAGTTGGTTAAGCAACTGCCTTTGGCTCGGGTCATGATCCCGGAGTCCCGGGATCGAGTCCCACATCGGGCTTCCGGCTCCATGGGGAGTCCGCGTCTCACTCTGACCTTCTCCCTTCTCATGCTCTCTCTCACTCTCTCTCTTTCCTAATAAATAAATAAATAAATAAATAAAATCTTTAAAAAAAAAATATATGTAGGCTAGAATTAAAGATCCGTGAGAATTTAATTTTTTATTATCACCCTGAAATTTATTCCAAAATATTCACACTATTAAAAAATGAAAAAGTCTGGGAAAAAAGAGGGGAAGTTATGTTTGATTTTATTTTACTCTACCCATAAAGGAAAGATACAGAAAAATAATAACTATGTTTTTATATCGACTTTTTATTTATTTATTTTTAAAGATTTTATTTATTTATTTGACAGAGAGAGAGATTGATCACAAGTAGGCAGAAAGGGAGGCAGAGAGAGAGGGGGAAGCAGATTCCCTGTTGAGCAGAGAGCCTGATGCGGGGCTCTATCCCAGGACCCTGAGATCATGCCCTGCCCTGATGGCAGAGCCTTTAACCCACTGAGCCACCCAGGCGTCCCTATAATGACTTTTTAAATTAACTTCAATTTTAAAATTTATAACAAGTCTTGGAATAACTAAAGATATTCAAAAAAGATTACAAAAGCTGGATTAAATGTGTTAAAATTTTGAAAATACTTAAATATGAATTCGAGATACGTGAACGCTCACTTCTTTTTAAGAGAGAGTGAGAGAGAATACACACGCAATGAGGGGGTGGAGGGACAGAGGGAAAGGGAGATACACAATCCCAAGCAGGCTCCATGCTCAGCACACAGCCCAATGCAGGGCTCCATCCCACAGCCCTGAAATCATTAACTGAGCCAAAACCAAGAGTTGGATGCTTAACCAGTTCAGGCACCCAAAAGTTCACTTTTGAGACTATTGTTCATTCAACAAATATATTCTGCTTCTTGATATTAGCTTAGAGAGACAAGGATGAGGAATTTTTCATAGTCTGGTAGAAAACTTACAAACTATAAGATAGACCCATGCAGAAAACCCTATAATTAGAAGTGGTTTAATGAAGACTCATTAGCAGGTCTCCCTTTTCATTCACTCAGTGTCTAAAAAGCTGCCTCTGATCAAATCTGGTGGGTTTAATGCCAAAGTCCTTTCATAAAATAAAATTTGACTGTCTCACCCAGATTAGGAAACCCCTTTAAAAGCAAGGCTCTTGCCTTTTCATCTCTGTGTTCCCCCACAAAGCAGTATGAAGTCTATTGTGTAATAGGGGCTCAATCAAGGTGATTCTGAAGTTGCATGAGAGTATAGCTCATTTGCTGGTAAATAACTTTTTGTGTATTTTTGAGGTTCTATCATATATTCTGACCTGGACTTACTTATCTTTTCTATGCCAAAGTACACCCCACATAATGGGTGCTGTAAATGTTTTACTCACACCTTTTTTTTTTTAAAGTGGCAATAAACACAGTTTTTAAAAGTGGAAAAAATAGAAACTCTTTTTATAAAAGCTTTATCATAAAATAGACTCCTTCCACCCAACTCCCAAAAAAAACAAACCATCTTTAGAGGCGCCTGGGTGGCTCAGTCGGTTGAGCGTTGGACTCTTGATTTTGGCTCAGGTCATGATGTCAGGGTTGCGGGATCGAGCCCCAAGCAGGGCTCCGTGCTCAGCACAGAGTCTGTTTCCCCGACACACAAGGCCCCCCTTCCCCTGCCATGTGTTCTCTCTCTCTGTTCCCAAAAAATAAATTAATAAAATTTTTTAAAAATCAACACCTTTAAAATCTGTGTGTTCACCTGATAGATTACACTATGCTAATCTCCTCATCCCTACCTTAAAAAAAAAAACCAAAGCAAATGGGAGTATACTATAAATACCATTATGTGCCTTGCTTTTTTTATATAACAATATCACATTGTTCACATATCAATAGTGATCCAAGCCAGCATCTATAGATACCCTCATTTTTTAAATCCATGCATAATACTCTATTATATGCATAAAATCTATTTTTTTTTTAACCCAATTTCCAACTGACAGACTACTGGGCGGCTTCTAAACTGGGGTTATTTCAGACAATTCTACAACGCATATGTTTGGGTTGAAGTTTTCACATAACGGGGAATATATTTATAAAATAAAATTCCTTCTGACCGATTTCCTGGGTCGAAAGGTATGTGCATTATTAATTTCATTTCAATTTCAACAGATATTGCAAAACTACCCCACAGAACAACTTATATACTTGTAAAGTATGGCAATACTTGTTACCTCACACCCTCCATAGAGAATAGTAACAAATTTTCTGATCTTTGCCAACTTGATAGTTTAAAAAGTTTATAATTGCTGTAATTAGGTAATCTTTAATTATGAGTAATGTCAACCATTTTTCAATGTGATTAAAAGATTTATTCTGTTGAGCTAGCCAATCATACATGTTGTGGTGAAGCCAGAGGACAGAAAACTTTTTTCCAAGTTCTATTCAAATTATCTTCTGAAAGATAACCGATTATTGTCCTCAGACTTAGGACTTCTAACTCCCCAAAGCAAGCAGTATGTCATGCCATTCAAAGTGACCTCAGAACATTTAAGACAAGCATTAAAAGAACGAAGATAACGTCAAACGTTAAAAAAAAAAAAACCTAAATTTATCTACTATGCAACACTTGTTACTTAAGCTGCCTTCCCTCTGCAGGACTTTGACATCTCTCAACAAAACAATTCCTATAAAAGAACTCAGAAAACTAACATTATCCCACTATAAGATAGTTATACAGAAACATGTATGTTTCTAAGTATGTTTTTGTAAAAGCAGACTATACCACCTCATTCCCCGTATCAAATCAATGCTGCCAACTTACCCATTAATAGATTGGAAAAGCTTTTCATACTCTTCAGTTGTAAGATCAGGCCTGAAAACAATAAAAACAGTTACAAAACATCCATTTCCAAAACCTAAGGAAAAAGGTAAGGCTGTAAGTGAAGTCCCCACATTAATTTAAAAAAAAAAATGAAAAATAATTCTTTTTTTTAAAGATTATTTTTATTTATTTATTAGAGAGAGAGACTGAGAATGAGAGGAGAGAAGGTCAGAGGGAGAAGCAGACTTCCCGCAGAGCCGGGAGTCCGATATGGGACTCGATCCCGGGACCCCGGGATCATGACCTGAGCTGAAGGCAGTCGCTTAACCAACTGAGCCACCCAGGCGCCCCTGAAAAATAATTCTTAAATACCAGACGATATCTCTCTCCCTTCCTAGAGGTATTTTTTCAAACTACATTAAAAATCACATACTATAATTATATCCTTGTTTTGTTAATCAGACAAGTAAACATGTTTTGCTGTGGTCTCATATAATTTAATATCATGAATGTGTGTTAATACGGAAAACATAAGAGCCATGAGATTTGGGCACCAGTAATTTCTCTGCTAGCTGAGAACTATCAAAAACATGTAAGGATATTCAGTAGTTTTATATAAAGGTGAAACAAAGAGATATATTAATATGCCTCCCTTAACTGCAAGTAGTTTGGGCAGATAAAAACAATACATACAAATGCTAAATCTCAGTTTCGTCCCACTCCTGCCACTAACTGCAAAGATCTGGAGACCACTGTGTATCCAAAAATCAGAAGAGTTCAGATCTAGGGACAGGCTATACGCACATCACTGTAGACTGGGCAATTATTCTGAAGCTAACTTCCCTGGGTAATCTGCAGCTTCTTTCATCTAACACCACTTAAGGGCTCCTAACATCACCATGCTATTGATGATTTTATCCCCTTCTCCAGAAAACAGTAATGGGACTCACCTATGAAAATTTAGTTAAGTCACAGTAAAATGGGTTTGCTCTTCCAAAAGTTCAAGACAATGTAAGAACAAGAGAAGAGAACATCATGGTTATGAAATTCCTGCAAGAACTTCCCTACATTAAGCAGTCTCCTGGTTCTATAAAAGAATAACAAGGCATGATGCCCTTGTGATCAGCCATAAAAGAAGTAAGATATTAAAAAGATATTAAAAATAGAGCTACCCTATGACCCTGCAATTGCGCTACTGGGTATTTACCCCAAAGATAAAGATGTAGTGCAAAGAAGGGCCACATGTACCCCATTGTTCATAGCAGCAATGGCCACAATGGCAATGTCCACCATAGCACCATAGCAGCAATGGCCACCAAACTGTGGAAAAGAGCTAAGATGCCCTTCAAGAGACAAATGGATAAAAAGAGCTAAGATGCCCTTCAAGAGACAAATGGATAAAAAAGATATGGTTCGTATATACAATGGAATATTATGCTTCTGTCAGAAAGGATGAATACCCAACTTTTGTATCAACATGGACGGAAAAGAGCTAAGATGCCCTTCAAGAGACAAATGGATAAAAAAGATATGGTTCGTATATACAATGGAATATTATGCTTCTGTCAGAAAGGATGAATACCCAACTTTTGTATCAACATGGACGGGACTGGAAGAGATTATGCTGAATGAAATAAGTCAAGCAGAGTTAGTTATCATATATGGTTTGGCTTACGTATAAGGAAAAACATGGAGGACACTGGGAGAAGGAAAGGAAGAGTGAATTGGGAGAAATCAGAGGCGGAGGTGAACCATGAGAGACTGTGGACTCTGAGAAACAAACTGAGGGTTTTGGAGGGGAGGAGGGTGGGGGGTTGAGTCATCTGGTGATGGGTATTGAGGAGGACACGTATTACATGGAGCACTGGGTATGGTACATGAACAAAAAATCTTGGAACAATGAAAAAAAAGGAGGTAGGTTTATGATCAAATGTCAACCACAGTCCATTTCTGCCCCAGGGAATGTTTTAAGGGGAGTTAGGACACATCTCCCATTATTAAATACACTTATGATGCCCAGAATTTGGCTGTGCTTTGTTGTGCTAGGTTCTTTTCTAAAGTCCAAATGAGCTTTGCAAGCCCGGGTCTATTTAGAAGATCATATGGGGTGCCTGGGTGGCTCAGTCGGTTAAGCATCCGACTCTTGATTCCGGCTCAGGTCATGATCTCCCTTAGTGTCAGGCTTCACACTCAGCAGGGAGTCTGCTGGAGATTCTTTCCCTTTTCCTCTCCCCGTCCCCGTTCTTGCTTTCTCTCAAATAAATATATAAATCCTTTTTTTTTAAAAAAAAAAAAAAAGAGGGGCGCCTGGGTGGCTCAGTTAGTTAAGCATCTGCCTTCAGCTCAGGTCATGATCCCAGAGTCCTGGGATGGAGCCCTGCATCGGGCTTCCTGCTTCTCCCTCTACTCCTGCTTGTGCTCTCTCTCGCTCACATTCTCTCTCTCAGATAAATAAAATCTTTAAAATAATTAATTTAATTTTAAAAAAAAGTTCACAATACTCCTCTTCTCAGCAGCGAGCTATAAAGTAATGGGTGATACTGCAGGGGTGCTTACCTTTATCTTAGATGGAGGATAAATGGACAAGTGGCCCTGACTTGGGAAGGGACAGGGAGATTCAAATGTGGGTCCACGTTCTCAGTATTCTGCCAGTCTCATCTCCCCAGTCTGGGTCAATCGAAAGGGAACCAAATAGTCAGGACCCAGAATCTTCCCCATGGATATTTAAACTAGGACAGGCAGTCATCACTGGAATGAATTTAGATCACTCAGCTACATTCCAGGGACTTCTATCAGCTAGCCATGCAGGCTGGTTTCAGTCATTTCATCACTTCTCCATAAACAGCTCCCATATAGTCCATGACTGCACTTTTAGACCCTGCCAATCATTCTTAAGGGGCTTAATTGTTAAGGGGTGCGGGGGGATGAAGTGTCATGAACTCCAATGCCCCAGAGACCGGACAGGGAAGACAGGCCAGATCCCATTCTTTGATTACAGATATTATCTGCATGTTGTCAGACTTTCTAGAAACCAAAGACCTCAGTAGGTATGAAATAGTTTGATCTCTCTTTAAATAAAAGAAAACAGCTTAAGCCTGGTGATATTGGTAGATGACACAGTTTCAGCAGCATGAAAAAGAGTAACAGGCTTTGTTGGGCACTTGCTTCATTTATCAGTCCCAGATGATTGTCTTGGGAAAAACAAAAAAAGAAGTCCAGAAATTCAGACTTTTATGAAGTCTTTTGATTTGTAAATGTTTAAAACTGTTTTGTTTTGTTTTGTTTTTTAAGATTTTATTCATTTGGCAGAGAGAGACAGCGAGAGAGAGAGAGAGAGAGGAAAGAAAGCACAAGCAGGGGAAGTGGGAGAGGGAGAAGCAGGCTCCCCGCAGAGTAGGGAGCCCAACATGGAGCTCAATCCCAGGAGAGGGAGAAGCAGGCTCCCCACGGAGCAGGGAGCCAGATATGGGGCTCGATCCCAGGACCCTGGGATCATGACCCTAGCTGAAGGCAGATGCTTAATGACTGAGCCACCCAGGTGCCCCTAAAACTGTTTTAAAATGCTGTGTGAACAAAACACATTTTACAATCAAAAGCAGCCCGTGGGCTGTCCCATGCTACCTCTCGGGAGGATGCTCCATGAGTTCCACTAGTCCCACAGTGGGGATTTATGATAACCTCAGGGTACCAGGCACCTGAGAAGGCAGGAGACCAAAACCAGCTTCTTTACCTATTCCAGAATTTTGCCTAGGTCTCCCATCCTTCTCCTTTTCCCTTCTAAACCAAGGAAGTTGGCTCCCAGTATCCAAAATCCAGAAATAAATTCAACATTATCACTGTGACCATTTCATTCCCATTCTATGTTAGGTCATTCCTTAGCAGTTACTCTGGGAATTTAGCTGCTATGTGTTACATTGTTTTTGTAGGATTAAATGATTCTAATTCCAAACAATATACCTTAAAATGAACTTTGGGAACCGGAGCTCGAAATTAACCTCCATGCTGACAGTCACGTTTTCAATGACTGTCATAAATATCAGCATTCTGCTGCTAGTCATCAGGTTTCAAAACTTTCTCAGTTTCAAAACTTCCCGAGTTTCAAAACTTGCCCCATTTCAAAACTTGTAATTCTCGATGATTCCTCCCCATGTCCTTTCATTCTACTAGTCATCAAATCTTGCTGATACTTTTAGAGAACACTTATCCATCGATCCTACAAGTAAGGCAAGCCCTTGTCACTTCACACCTAGCCTGCCTCGACAGTCTCTGAACTGGTCCACCTGCCTGTGTCTCTCCCACTTCCCATCTAGAGTATCAGCACTCATCTCCTAAAAGAACACGTGCAGGGGCGCCTGGGTGGCTCAGTGGGTTAAAGCCTCTGCCTTTGGCTCAGGTCATGATCTCAGGGTCCCGGGATCGAGCCCTGCATTGGGCTCTCTGCTCAGCGGGGAGCCTGCTTCTCCCTCTCTCTCTGCCTACCTCCCTGCCTACTTGTACTCTCTCTCTGTCAAATAAATAAATAAAATCTTAAAAAAAAAAAAAAAAAAAGAGCGCGTGCAGAAAAAGCTCCCATGATCAAAACTTCGAAACGCCGTTCTAAAGACTAGAAGCCTCCTCAGCTCTAAAACTCTGGAGTTGGTGTTATGTGAGTTCCAAATAAGGTTTCATTGACGTGAACAATGAATCTTGGAACACTGAAAAAATAAAATAAAACTTAAAAAAATAAATAAATAAAGATGTTAGAAATGGTAAAAAAAAAAAAAAAAAAGAAAGAAAGAAAAGAAAAAAGAAAAATTAGATTTGCTACAAAAAAAAGAAAAATGAATGTCAAAAGCGAATGGGGTAGAGATAATAAAATGCAAAGATCAAGCAAGATGATCCTTATGAAGCTAAACATAAAACCATTTTGTGGTATAATTCTCTCAGTTGTAATGTTTTCATTTTGATTATTACTGTTTTATTTGACCAGTATCTTTCTTTTTTACAGCTTTTTAACGTGGAATTGATTACATAAACAGGTTGCCCAAAGCAAACAGTTGTGCTTTTGGTGTGTGAAATCACTAGTAATGGAATAGATAGGAGAACTGGAAGATTCTGAAATATGCTAATTTGGGGTGAAAAGATATTATAAATACTTACAAGGTTCTGTTTGTTAAAAAATTCAATTCTTTCCCAATTAAAATATGACAAGTCATTTTAGTCTTACTAGGCCATTATATCACAAAAAGTAATGTAGCTCCTTTAAGATTGCAATTCTTGTAATTTATACTGAAGCAACACTACTGTGTTAATCATTGACAAACTTTTAAGTAGAGCGTCAAGGTATTTTAAAAGTCATTTCTAAAAATCTCTTTCATTCCATAAATGTTCCCTTATCCTAATATTATGGAATAAAGCTGGTTAAGTTATCGATTCTTTCACTCCATTATTTTCCAAATGTCTGATGACTACCACCTTTCCTGGTGTATAGGAAACTATCATTTCATTCTTTACCTAACACGTTTGACAGACCTCTAATAGCATTGTAAATACAGACAACTTCATATGTTAAACAATTTAATGACTCTAAGCATTAGATTTGGCAAAAAAAATCAGGGGCAATGTTACCACATTTAACTGATGCAGTCATAGCAAAGGAAACATTAATTTTTGATATAAAAAATTATTTGAGATAAAATAGGAGTTTTTATTTATACAGTGTAAAAAAATACTGGATCATACCTTATTGGTACAACTCTTGCACCTGCAGACTCCAGATACTTTACATAGGATGCAGCAATATAATATTTTCCAAGGCTTCTCATGTCCTTATTATGGGACATTTGCATTAATACTCCTAAATTATGAAAGAAGGAAGGAAGAAGGGAAGGAGGGAGGGGAGGAGGGAGGGACAGAAGAAAGGAAGGAAGAAGGAAAGGAAGGAAGAGGAGGCACAGGGAGGGAGGTAAGGGAAGGGAAGATAGCAGGGAGGAAGAAAAGAAAAAGAAAAATAGTTTTAATTTCAAGTGATTTCCTTTTTTTCTTACTCAGAAACTGAAACACATAACAGTAAAAATACCACTGTTTGGGGGCACCTGAGTGGCTCAGTCGGTTAAGCATCTGCTTTCAGCTCAGGTCATGATCCCAGGGTGCGGGGATCGAGTCCTGTATTGGGCTCCTTGCTCAGAAGAGAGCCTGCTTCTCCCTCTGCCTGAAGCTCCCCCTGCTTGTGCACTCTCTCTCTCCGTCTCTGACAAATAAAATCTTAAAAAAAACAAAAACAAACAAACAAAAAAACACCACTACTTTACTTGTTTAATTCATAGAATTAAATATAAAGTTTCTTCTTTAAGTACATTCACAGACTTTGGGAAAAGACAGTGGAAGCTATTCGGAGTTTTAAGTAGCCTCCTCTCTGTCACCTCATCAAGGAGACCAAAAAAGCCCCAAAGCAGGTTTACATTAGCACCAGCCTCCTTTACACAACCTAGAATCAATCTCACATCCTTAAGTCTAGAAGGAGGCCTCTCCTCTCCCACACACTCGAAGGCACATTGTTTCCTTGACAATAAAGCAGAAAAGTGGAAATATCTCCTGTCTACATCTCTCCAACATCAGCAACATAATCTAAACAACCAACATCTTGCCTCCTCCCTTTCAGATTATTATAATAACTTCTTAAAAAGTTTCTCTCTATCCTTTCTTAAACAATCAACAACTCTAACCAGTGCTCCACATGGAAAGAAATCTGATTATATCACCATTCGTTCATTAACTTCATTCGTTCATTAACTTCATTCATATATAATGATCATAATATACACAAGGCACTGAATGTGATGGAGACACATGAATGAACAAAACAAAAATCCCTCCCTTGTGGACTTTGATCCTAGTATGTGGGAGGGACAGAAGAGTGGACAAATCATTAACAAGATGAAAAGTTAAAATATAAAGTCTGATGGCTGGTGGTAAATGCTAAAGAAAAAAGTAAAGCAGAGTAAGAAGGTGTGTTTTGGAGAGGGGGAGGAATTGGTCCCGTCTATCCAGGGGATGAAAGTCTCCTAAATATAATGCCAGGCCAGGCAATACCTCCGTGAGAGGGTAGAACATGACGTTTGAGCCAGGACTTCAGAGAGATGAGGAAGCCATATGCAAGTACCTGTAAGAAGAGGGATCCAGGGTGGGGAACAGCAAGGGCAAAGCCCCTAAGCCGGGTGTGTGCCTATCACATCTCAAGGAGTCTAGGGCTAGAGCTCTGTGAGCAACGGGAGAAAACAATAAGAAACGAGATCAGAGATAACAAATCAACGGGGAGCATCTCCGTGTTTAAGTGCCTCAATGAGTTACCTAAACTTTTATAAACTCTACAAGACCCCGTGTGCTCTGCCCCAGCTACCTCTCAGACTGCTTCTTAACACTGAAACCTCCATCCCAGCACAGTATTGGCATCCAATATACATCAAAAGATGTCTGTCTGGAGAATACACCTGTGCCAGTTACATCCGCTGCTTCACCATTTGGAACACTTCATTGTCTCTGTAGGCCACCTGCCAGGAAGAGCTCTCCATACCACTCGCTTCCCTATTTCCAGCTTGTCACAAAAACTGGCATTTGTCAGGCACTCAGTTAACACATGCCATATGCCAAAATTTGTTAAGACCGTTTTTCTTACGGATAAGTTAAGATTGCCTTCACTGAGGAAAATGAAATGTGGTAGGGAAAGAATGAAGGTGTGTCATTGAAAATGAGGAATGGAGTGGTATAAGGGAGGCAAGGTGACATGCCACAAAAAAGGTTTGGGACATGTGAACATAAGTACCAGAAAGGAGACAAAGTATATTAGAATAAGTAAGTTCAACCAGCTTCTCCCCAACCCTTCCCCTTTACCTACCTACTCACTTCTCCCATCTGTGGGGGGAAAAGCTCAAGCTGTAAGTCCCTCAAAATGTGACCAAAATTCCACCCATACTTTAAGGTGCCACCTGACAACTTTTGTGGTTTCCTTGTCTGTGAATCCTCTCCACTTCCTAATTTAATGCCTTGAACACAGTAGGTGCTTGGTTAACCATTTTGTCTTAAGTGGTGTGACTGAAAGCACACTCCCTTTTTCTATAATTGACCCTGGACTACCACTGTTTCCAGGAAAGGGAAAGAATCCCCCAACCCCTTTTCCCTTTTTCCCTCCTCTCTCTACTCACAATTCTCAACACACTACATAGAATTTTATTTTGAGTTAATTCTCCTTGGAGATTCTAACCACCATTTTAAATAGCTATGAAATAAGGCATTCCAAGTTCCAAATATTGATACAAAACCCATTTGAAAATCAGGCACTAGCAATATATATGGAAAAAAATACTCATTTACTTCCTATTTAGTTACAGAATATGGTGTTCCTCTTCCCAGCAGGGAAAAGAGTTTGAATGGCATAATACTACCTCTAAAATAAAGCCAATTTTAATTGTCTGACATAAATTGCTTTTGGCAAATTTTAATTCTAGGCCGATTGATTTCTCCTGGGTAGCTTTCCCCTTCCCTGTCTCGAATGTCTGTTCTGGTAATGCAAACTGATTTTACTCTTTAAAAACATAAATTTCTTGGACACGAAAAATTACATGCTTCGCTTTAACACCACGTAGAACTGACATTAGGGTTATACTAGCCACTGTGGCCCTCAGGTCCTGAAGATGACGACGCCCAAAGTGTACCATAATTTCTTGATTATCAGATCAATTCTATTTTTATAGGAATAATGCATTGTATCTTAAAATATGCTCTCCGTGAAATTTTAATAAACATAACGTATGTACAGAGTTTGGCGAGTTAGTAGAAATTCCTAGCTATGTACAAAGAAGAAAACAATCCGCTGGATTCTTCCCAGCGCACCCTCCTCCCTGCCAACTTCAAGAGCCAAATGAATTTGAGGAAGCCACCAGGCATTAGCTATATTTCGGCACGATCGAAATGGTGTCTTGGCTCGGCTCTTACTCGTGCTACAAATGAAGGCACACAGGACAACCCTGGACTCGGGTATTTCCAAGGCTGGACGCAGCTGCTGGAGCCCAGCAGCTGGAAGTGCCCAGGACATACAGCCGGCCTCAGGCCCGCGGCTCCACCCAGCCTTCTTACCGATGATGGGCTTCTTGGAGGTGGAAGTGCTAGCAGCGCACAGTCCGGGGCTCGCAGCCCCGCACAGGACCAGGTTCACCACACACAGCAGGCGCTCCAGTCTCGCCATCGTGCTCGCCGCCTCCCGCCGCCTTTCAAAGACACAGCAGGCAGGGCACCCAGGCCGGCTGCAGCGGCGGCGGAGGCGGCGGCTGCGGGGTAGGCGGTCTCCCAGCCGCGCGGGGGTGGCCGGCGGGGGCGGTGCTACGCCGCGGGGGCCTATGGGAAATGCAGTTCCGGCGCGTGCGGCGGTAGCGGAGCCGGAGCGAGCGGTTCTGGGGACGAAGGCGGCCCTCCTGCCCCATCGCTTGGCCGGGAATCCGCCTCCTGCGACCCCGCGGCCGCTGCTTCTGCCCCAATGCCCGTGCGGAGAACACCGCAAGCTTCTGGATGGGCCTGGGGTGAGCCTGGGGTGGGCGGAAGCTTCCCTTTCAGTTGTTCAATGAAGGTGACCTCAGTCACTCGTAACGGAGCCCAGGCCCTGGAAGGGGAACCCCTGGGTCCCGGCCTGACCGGACCTTGTAACCAGGCAGCAGGCGGGGCTCGTGAGAGATTCGAGAAGTCGCCTGAGAACTTGGCGCCAACCGTAGCTCCCGCCTGAAAGGCCAAACCGTGTCATTAGGAATGCTGACAGCCGAGTTGGGCACTCCAGCGTTCTATGGAAGGACAGACAGTGACTTCAGAGGTAATATCCACCTCCTGCTGTTCGTTTTCAGGGTCGAGGCAGCTGGAGGAAACGAAGCGAAGAGGGACGGACGCTGGATGTGAACACGTTCTCGGGCTCGCGGCCTCGCCTCCGAAGTGAGTCAAGGAGGAGCCAACTCCCCGCACCCCTACAGAGGGGCGGGTCCCCTTTACTGTTAGCCTCAACCACAGACTTGCCTATCCTACACAAGGGGGCAGAAATGAAAACTTTGATTCCTGTGTGTTAGAAGTATTTTGAGGGCTCTGTTTTAAAATTGTAACATTTTACTTTGGAATCACTAGGCATATTTTGGTAGGGAGGTAGATAAAAGAAACCTATTTCTTTCTGTGTGAAAACCTAGATCCATAAATAGATTATGGCTTGTACTAAGTGGAAGTGCCCACCTACAAGGGCCAAATTAAGAATAAAATCCTTTGACAAGTATTGGAAGTCTGTTCAATCCTAATTATGGAGGATGCAGAGGTGAATTGGACAATGTTTTTTTTTTTTAAGATTTTATTTATTTATTTGACAGAGATCACAAGCGGGCAAAGAGGCAGGCAGAGAGAGAGGGGGAAGCAAGCACCCTGCTGAGCAGAGAGCTGATGCGGGGCTTGATCCCAGGACCCTGAGATCATGACCTGAGCCCAAGGCAGAGGCTTTAACCCACTGAGCCACCCAGGTGCCCCTGGACAATGTTTTTTTTTTAGAAGAAGTTTATAATTTAGTAAGGAGAAAAGACAGGAAGAGAACTTGACTTGTAGAGAGAACAAGAATAGAGTTTTGGTATTCAAGAAGAGTGAATGCATTCAGTAGTCTGGTTTGACAAGAAAATAATGCTACTGTAGAAGGGTGTGGTGAGAGATAAGCCCGAAGGATGTGGTTAAAGATATTATGAAAGGCCTTAAGTGCTCAGCTGGTTCTGAGCATAATTGAACAGAAGAAGAGCCTTGGTAAATATGAATTTGTGGCGTTGGAGCAGGTATCTATCTGCAGAGGGAAAACCATTTACCTGGCATTTTACACAACAATAAACCCCGTTTAAATAAAGATGTAAATGTGAAAAACAAAATATACTACAATAAGAAAATATAGAAGTACATGTTCATGACATTGGTGGTCAGAAGGATTTTATAAAGCATTGTATAAAAAGATACTGATGTTAATGGAGAAAACTAATAGATTTCACAATGCTATAGTTTTGAAACTTCTATATAACTTTAAGAAAGTTAAAGATAAGGCACAAACCTAGAAAATATATTTACAAAATATAGAATTTTGAAAGTTTATTTGTAGAATGTACAAAGGACTTAATAAGAAAGGACAACATCCCAAAATAAAACTAGGGAAATAATATGAAAAGACAAACCAAACCTTCAGTAGTCATCAGGGATATGTAAATAAAGATAATACGTCACATCCATCAGACTGACAAAAATTTAAACCATGAAAATAATAATTAAAGTATGTAGAAAATAAGAATTCTTTAACACTGCTAGTAGAATTGTAAATTGTAACAACTATTACTGAAAGCAGTTAGAGGATATCTGGTAAAGGTGAAGATGCACATATTCTGGAGGTGCCTGGGTGGCTCAGTCGTTAAGCGTCTGCCTTTGGCTCAGGTCACGATCTCGGGGTCCTGGAATTGAGCCCCGTGGCCCGTGTCTGGGTCCGGGCTCAGGTGGGGGCCTGCTTCTCCCTCTCCCTCTGCTGCTTTCTCCCCACACTCTGTTCTCTCTCTTTCTCTCAAATAAATAAATAAAATCTTTTTAAAAATGAAAATTTTTATTCTATAAACCAGCATTTTCAGACATACATACATACCCTAGGGAAATGCTTGGATGTGTGAACAAAGAAATAGACATAAGTATGTTCTTTTAGCATTTTTTTTTTGGTAATAGTGAAATATTAAATGCAATCTAAATGACCTTTAAGAATGGGTAATAAATTGAAGAAATAGTAGACTATTAGCAAGCATGAAAATGAATGAATTGGAGCTGCTTATGAATAAAGATAAATCTATATTAATAAGAGATAACAGATAAGTTATGCTTGGGTCTAGAGGATAATGTCAACCACCTGAACCAGAAACTCTCCACACATTTTCAAAAAATCATTATGTCCAAGCAGTGCAAATATAATTGTGTGCGATTCAAACCTTTAGCAATATTAGGAGACAGAGGATACCACAAACATCCAATATCAGAAAATTGATTAGTACCAAAGTTTAAAAAGCATCCTCCACTGCTGCAAGACATCTAGATGCTGAGAGTGGAAGAGGCAGGGCTTCAGAGAATCTTTGAAAAAGAAAAAAGGAAGTGGATGATTAAACAAAGCGTAGACAAAATCAAACTTTGAAAGAAAATGTCAAGCATTAAGTGCCAACATACTGAACACAGTCTGGGTCTTGGTGAGTTATAGCATTGGCTGTCAAGAAGAAACTTGACAATAAGAGACCGGAAGTAGAAGCTTCAGAAAACATTACTTTTGAGGAAGAATCAGCTACACTGACAAATGGATAGTGTCCCTTAAAGACATGGCAATGAAGGGAAAGAAAGGAGGGGGAAAATTAAGGATTCTACAGAAACAGAAGAAATAAGTCATGCCAGCCACCTCACCTCACCCCTACATACATAAAACTGCCACCACAAAAACACTATCTGTTAAAGGAATTACACTGCACTACACTGACACTATAAAATACTTTCCAAGTAGGAAATTGTCCACAAAAGGCTTATTTAAAAAAAGTCAGACCAACACAATGCAAAACTATTCTGAACTGAAACAAAAAGGTAAAATGAAATGAAAATTATCCCTCAAAACAAACAAAACTGTAAGACCAAGCTCCAAACTAAAATATTCTCAAACTAGCATTAGATATGTGTGTATATGTGTATGTAGCAAGCTAGTTCACAGCCTAAGAACCAAAGTGGGCAAAAACAGGAAGGAATGCCTTAAGAGTTTATCTAATTAGGAAAAATCTGAAAGAAAAGACAAAACCATCTCACAAGTTAAGAACAAATTACCACTGTCTAAGGCAGAAAAGATTCACGTAGAATTTTAATAAACATCAGTGCAGAAAAGAAGGAAACAACTAAAGGAATGAAAATGACATGGTCTGAGAAAAAAAATGCTAAAAATGGAAGGCAAAGAAGATTCAACATATGTATTATTGGAGTCCTGGAAGAAGAAAAAAAGCAATGGAATAAAAGCAGTATTCATCACTATAATCCAAGAGACTTCCTATAAATAAGAGAAAAATGGTAAAATCGACCCAAAATGAACAACTCTGGGACTTCTCCTGGTAAAACTATTGGGCATCAAGGAAAAGAAGAAATCATGAAGGCCACTAGGCAAAATTACCAGTTTACCTAAGTGGGTAAGAATATTAGCATGACCTCACACTTTTCAAGAGCAACATAAAAATCAATGCAATAAATAATGGAGCATCATTTTAAGAAAAATTCACATAAGTTCTTAGTCAGATTTCTGTATGCAGCTGAAGTATGAGGGCTATAGAAACACATAACTGTTCTCACATACCCTTCCTGGAAAACCATATAGAAGATGAATTTCATCTAAATAAAAGATGACTTGGAAAATGTATCAAAATAACTGATGGTGAGCATTTAATATATTTAATTGTAGTACTAATACTAAAATAAGCGTAGGAGCGAGCATGGGTCAAAGAGTAGAATATAAACATATATTCTGACCAACAGGAAGAATGCAAGTTAAAAAAATGAGGGGAAAAGTGAGAGGAAGGGAAAACTAAAATAAAATTACCATGTATAGGTATTGGTGGAAGTCAAAAGGTGCCATTTAAAACTCACCAACCAGATAGAAAAAGTTAAGAACAAAGGGCATGATAAAAGTTGTATAATTAATTATACCTATGCACATAGATATAAGGTAGATAAATCTAGCAGTGGAAAAGAGAAAGCAGTGGAGTTTTTTGTTTTGTTTGTTTTTGTAGTTATATAGGCTGACAACAAAAAGAAAAAAGAAAAAAAAAAGATTGGAAATATAAAATACATGGTTTGATTTTCCCATGGGACATGTGCTGAGTTCTGGGCTGGTACCAGAGACTGAGGAACGTTGAATAGGAAAGGCAGAGTGAAACATTCATTGTCTTGTAGAGCTTTGGAAATAAAGTTCCATCAGAGGGAGGAAGTCTTCAGCAAACCTACAATAGATGTTTCAGGGCATTTACCACAATTTTAACCTGCAAAAGATGGGTAGTAAGTTTAAAATCTGTCAAAGGTAGAACTTTCAAAGCTGAGAAAAAAAGAGAATATGCAGGGTATCAATCAAAAGCCCAAGAGAACCAGGGCACCTGGGTGGCTCAGTCAGTTGAGGATTGACTTTTGATTTTGGCTCAGATCCTGATCTCAAGGTCCTGAGATAGAGCCCTGTATTGGGATCCATGCTGAGCATAGAGCCTACTCGGAATTCTCTTTTTCCCTCTCCCTCTACCCCTCCCTCTGCTCTCATGCACTCTCTCTCTCTCTCTCTCAAAAATTAATTATTTAATAAATTAATTAATTAACTAACTAACCAATTAATTAATAAGCCCAAGAGGAACAATCATGAAGAATGGGGATGAACCAGAAATGGACTGAATCTTATTAAACTAGCAACCCAGCATAAGGCCTGATTGGATTGCCTAGTCTTTCATTCTATCTGACAAAAAAAAGAAAAAAATCATTGCTAATGGAAGATATTATTTGTAGCCTCTATAGTTAAATGAAATGTCCAACATTGCATATAATGCATACAATACAATAAACATAAAAACATACAATAAAATGTTTTAAAAATATGAGGAAGCAGAAATATATAATATAAAAAGAAAAGTAAAAGCAAAGACCCATAGATGATCCTGATATTGCAATTAGAAGACAAGGCTTTTTTTTTTTTAAAGATTTTATTTATTTATTTGACTTATTTATTTGACATAGCGAGAGAGGGAGCATAAGGAGGGGGAGTGGGAGAGGGAGAAGCAGGCTTCCTGTTGAGCAGGGGGCCTGATGAGGGGCTCGATCCCAGGACCCTCGGACCATGACCTGAGCCGAAGGCAGATGCCCAACTACCGAGCACCCCGACAAGGCGTTGATTTTAAATAAAATATGATTAACTTTAAATAAAATGGAGAAAAATATAGGCAAAATGGGTGAGATGTTTTCAGCAGAGAATTGGAATCTATAAAAAAGAATTTTAAATTCTCGTTATTTTGCCTAAAGAATAATATCTCCTTGTTTTGTTTTAAAGATTTTATTATTTGACAGAGAAAGAGAGAAAGAGCACAAGCAGTGGGAGTGGGAGAGGGAAAGTAGGCTCCTCGCTGAGCAGGGAGCCCAACACGGGGTTTGATCCCAAAACCCAGGGATCACGACCTGAGCCGAAGGCAGGCACCTAACTGACTGAGCCACCCAGGTGCCCCTCCTTGTATAACAATTTTAACTGCAAGACATAACATCAACAAAGGATCCTGTTTTATTAGTATGTGTTCCTAAGACCGTAAGCACTGTAAGTTGTCTAACAAAAAGAGCTAAACAAAAGCCTTAGTAAGTTTAATACAGTATAATATAAAGCAAAAATCAAAAGTGGGCACCTAGAGTAAAACTGAATTTTTCTTCAAAATCAGAAAGACAGCAAAACAGAAATCACCATTGTACTGTCAACGAATAAAACAGACCACTAGAGCTAACACACAAATAAAAAAACACAAGCAAAACTGATACCCTGTCCTTCCCACTGTATTGGTATCTGTGTGTTTATTTTTCCCTACTGTATTTGTATTTAGATGTGATAAGTAAAGTCTCCAAAATGACCTTTTCCCCTCAGATCTGCTTAGGGACGATTTGAAATGATAAAGTTTATTGTTAGTAACATGTTTTTCTTTCTTTCTTTTTTTTAAGATAGATTTATTTATTTATTTACTTATTTATTTGACAGAGAGAGAGAGATCACAAGTAAGCAGAAAGGCAAGCAGAGAGGGGGGGGGAAGCGGGCTCCCCGCTGAGCAGAGAGCCCGATGCTGGGCTCAATCCCAGGACCCTGAGATCATGACCTGAGCCAAAGGAAGAGGCTTTAACCCACTGAGCCACCCAGGCGCCCCAGTAACATGTTTTTCTTAAGCATTTATAATAGCATTATCCCATCTAACTGGGACGAGGATATATTTTTTTCCACCTCCGAAAGGGACATCCTTTTGTTCACTTCTAGGTTTAGATGTATTAGGTAACTGGATATTCTACCCTAATTTTACATAAATTATTTACAAAATATAATTCATGTCTGAGTTTCTTAAGCCAGTTTTTACTTAAGAGTCAGAGTAGATTCTTGCCACTGGCCACTTTTACATTCTTATTGCCTCTAGAGAAAATCACCACCAACAATATTTGACTACACATACCTGTGGGCCACTTGATGTTCGAAGTGCCACTGACCGTCACTAAAACAGAGTCCTAGGTACTGCTCATCTAAATGCTATAACATATAGGTCTCTAGTCATCAACTACCTGCAGATCACTCATGAATTATCTATCAGCAGAAGGGGGTCTGGCTACACCCTAGAATTTGCCTAGCCTCTTCTGAACTACCCTGTTTTAACACCCCCCCTCCTCTACTGTTCTTCATACACCTTGACATCCAGAAGACTAGGGGTGGTATAGGAAGAAATACTCCAGCATTAGTCCTTGGGTAGGACTGTGAAGTGGCAAACAGCAGTCTCACTCTTTAGTGCAGAGAGTGTTTGAGGAGATCTCAGATGGCTTATCTCTTCAAAGGGGAGAGCAATCCACTTAGTGAGACCCCACTAAGGAACTCAGCAGGCCACTAGAAGAAGAAGGGGAGGAGAAGAAAGACAAGAAGGTGATAACTAGATAAAGTTAGGAGTATTATCTGTGTGACATACACCCAGAAGTTGAACCAAGTCACTCCTTAGGCATCTGTTTACTTTTAGTGAAACCAGTAAGTTCAGTAGAACAGGATATACACCTCTGGGGGCAGGCAATGGCTTATTAATCACAAAAGAAAGGGCTCTTTTCTATTATCTTCTTAGGTAGGGCTCCACTAATTGAAAACAGGACCCAGACTTAGAACGACCAACCAAGAGGAACAACTGCAGCCTTCTTTAGCTAATCACTGTTCTAGCTAGCTTTTGGTTTAGAGGAGGGTAGAAGGAAGCTGACAGGGGCAAACCTCAAGCGTTTTCTCTTATGACCCTACTAGGAAGGAGATAAACCATCCTAGAGCTTAGTAAGCTGACAGCATCAGAGTGGACAGAATTTAGCTACAGTCTCTACTCTATCCCTCTTATGAATGTGCATAAGAATGTTTGAAACCAAGTGTTTGTTCACTAAAGTAAAGAAGAGGAATTTCTTTGCAAGTCCTTCGACTCATTATGACATCCTCTAGATGGCAGGAAATTAACGTAGCTTGCCCAGAACTCAATGGGAATACATGTATGAAAACAAAAGGTTTAAAAGTGGTTGAAACAGGAAAAACTGAATTAATTTTAACTTGAAAATGTATGTTTAATACAAAAATTTTAAAAAGATTTCAAATTAGCTAAACCTTCCCACACACATTTTTTTTTTTTAAGCATGAGACTAAGGGTGTGTGATTGCTCAGTTGGTGGAGCATGCAACTCTTGATTTTGGGGTTGTGAGTTTAAGCCACATTTTGGTGTAGAGATTACTTAAAAATGAAGTCTTTTTTAAAAAAGAAAAAAAAAAGCATAAGACTAGAGTTAGAACTTCAAAAATAAGGTAAAGAGTTGTCACCAATCCATCCCACCCTATTTCCATGCTTTCTAAGAAAAGTAGATTCTGGAAGAGATCTTTTGTTTTGCTAAGGGAGAGGGGTGGTTATAGATTTAGAGAAACCCCAAAGGAGCCCATAAATGGGACATAATGAGGGATGAGGGAGAAAAAGAGGAAAGGAAGGGAGGTAAAAAGAAGGGAGGGGAATGGGAGGGAGGGGAGAGAGGAGAAAGGCAACAAACCAAAGAGAAAGACTTTTCAAAGGTACATTGTGGTTTTGCTGTGTGATCTGTAATTTTGCCCTTTTTACCATTTCTAAGTGGAATCTTTACTAGAAGTCTACATTATTTACTGATGTTTTATTGTCTGTATTGTGCATCTGTGCCAGATGTGAAATTTATCTCAACACAACCTCTGGATGAGGGCTGAGTTAGCTAAAGGAGGCCCAGTTACATCTCTGTATCTGTATAAAGCATTCATGTAGCAAAGGGCTTAGTAAAGCTGAGGTAAAATTGTAGCTCACAACCTTCCCAAGAAATCCTCCATTGATTCCAAACAGACCACTTCCTAACTATTGGAGAATATTTGGATGGCTTACATCAGAAACAAAAACTGGACAAGCAGGGAGGTTTATTTTATTCTGACTATTGCAATTTGGAGTGTAACTCAGATCTGAATATCGGTGTCTGAGTGGTGGCTTTGCCTTAGATTTTTGTGGAAAGGAATGAAGACATGGCATTTTGAAGGTTTACAGTAGAGGTTTTTTTGCAAGCAGAAATCTCAGATACCTGAACAGGAAATATTTTTCTCTGTGGTTAGCAAGTTTCAAGAGGACCAAGAGTTCTAATCTTAGCTGATCAATCATGACAAATAGTTCTAATCTTAGCTAATCAATAATGAGACAAAGAATGGGAAACTGGAGGGTCTGTGCCTGGCTTTGTCAGCAGGTTTGGGCAAAAGAGAAAGGTCTGTGTTTGTTGGGTTTTAAAATATGGTTTGTCTCAAAATAATCTCAGAGATTAGAGTAATTTGTGTGGAATTTTGTCAAAGTTTGGTAAAATAGTCCACAAAGTCAGCATTTCATGTTGGCACTGTTTTTGGAGAAAGAGCCAAAGCACCTGTTGTGCTCTGTCTGTACTAGAGCTGAGAAGGGTTCAGGACAAAAGCATTTGATTGGAGTGGAGGGACTACAATAATAAGCAGAAAAAATATTAGAGATTGTGTTAAGAAACAAAAACAAGACTTGAGACCATTCAAGTGGATTCCAGAAAATTAGTGTGGTAAAGTCCTTTGAAAGTTGGGTCAGGACTGTGGTGGCTGTGGTGTACATTTCTTCATTAACAACTTGAATATTCTTATTTATGATGTAGATGTCAGTGAAATTTGGGGAAATACATATGTAGCAGTCACTTCCAAATAGCACATGTCTCCCCTCTGGGTGCCCAGATCAGACTGAGTGCCCATCAGTTGTGGAGCACTGTTTGTTGAGTCTTTTGAAGTTCTTGGCCAAGAAGTTCAATGTTCTTTATCACATTGTTTGCAGTGATGGTTATTTCCTGTAGTAGGACATGGAAGATGTGAGTTTTTCTTTTTAAGATTTTATTTATTTGTTTGTTTTTTCTTTCTTTATTTGAAAGACAGAGGATGAGCAGGGGGACGGGCAGAGGGAGAGGGAGTAGCAGACTCCCCACTGAACAGGGAGACTGATGCAGGGTTCAATCCCAGGACCCTGGGATCATGACCTCAGCCCAAGGCAGATGTTTAACCAACTGAGACACCCAGCTACCTCAAGATGTGTTTTGACTCAATTCTTGAGTCACCCATAGTGGAGATGCTCCAGACAAAAAGGTGGCTCAAATGTGGTCAGGTACAGCATCCAAGTCCTCAAGATCTCCTGCCACGCTCTCAGTTTCCCTTTCAAGGGTGTCATTAGGTCCAGCAGAGAGAGGAAGAAAATAGTAACATTTTGGTGTCAGCCTTCATATTTTAAGGAAACACAATTACTGGTGGACTCTCTAGATCAATGATAGTAATTGAAGAGGACAAAGAGGCATTTAAATACTTTAAGGAAGTGGTTGGGTTACATATCTGGTAAGGATTCACAAGACTGGCTAGGTACTATGAGCCTGCCCAGAGCTAGGAGATATCAATAGGTCTGCTCCCATAGATGAAATAGGTGTCTTTTGGAATAACCAAAGAAAATAAGGCAATTTTTAAATTTTATTTGTTTGTTTGTTTGTTTATTTTTGTCATAGTGTTGTCTTTTCTACCATATAGAAGTTGAGAAAAGGATATGGTTATAAGGAGACTATCCTGATTAGGACTTTTTCATACATCAAACTTTAGTGCCTCCAGATGGCAGCACCCATGCTGGAGTTGTTTGATTTAAGGTTGCATTTTCTTTTGGAAGATGATGAATAGTTACAAGTACTATCAGTAGAATTGTCAGAGTAAAAGATGCATAGTTGACCCTTGAGCAACACAGGGGTATGGGGCATCAACCCTCTGCATAGTTGAAAATCCTCATGTAGGGGTGCCTGGCTGGCTCAGTGGGTTAACGCCTCTGCCTTCAACTCAGGTCATGATCTCAGGGTCCTGGGATCGAGCCCTACAACTGGGCTCTCTGATCAGCAGGGAGCCTGCTTCCCTCTCTCTCTGCCTACTTGTGATCTCTCTCTCTCTCTCTCTGTCAAGTAAATAAATAAAATCTTAAAAAAAAAGAAAAGAAAATCCTCATGTAATTTAGACTCCCCAAAAACTTAGTTACTAAATCCTACTGTTGACCAGAACAGTAACATAAGCAGTTGGTTAATACAGATTTTGTGTGTTATATGTATTATAAGACTGTGTACGTGACACAAATTAAGCTAGAAAAAAGGAAATGTTACTACAAAAATCATATGGTAAAGAAAATACATTTATAGTATTATACTATAAAAAAATCTGTGTATAAGTAGACCCATGCAGTTCAAGCCCATGTTGTTCAAGGTCAACTATGTAGACAGAAACTGGAACCTAGAAAATTCTTGTCTTCGAAATTGCCAGAAAAATAAACATGACTTTTCTAAAAGTGGTCCAGATTGGATCTGATTATTTGTCTAACTAATATAAAATATAGGAAGAATGCCCTAGTGTTATGTAGGGAAAACAGCTAAGCTGCGGTTTTAAGGGTGGGAAGAAGAATTTGAGGAAAAATGAAGGAAAGAGTGAACAAGGCAACAATTTTAAGAAAGATGTTAAGGTTGAGTAATCTCAGTTTAGCAAAAGCCATTCAAAGGTTTGGGGGGTCCTGAATATAGGTAAAATAAGGAATAGGAAAGAAGGAATAGTAGGGCAAAAAAGAAAGATATGGCTCAAGGAAGTTTTGAGTATTTATTTTATAATGGAAAATAGAAGGATGATAGAAAAATAGGAATATAGAAAATAGAAAAATAGAAATATAAAATAGAATAAATAGAAAAATAGGATAACAGATAATAGATAATAATATAGATAATAGATATATAGAAATAATATAGATAATAGATAACAGAAAAATAGAAGGAAGATAACAACAAAATATGGAGGGGATTGACTATTACACCTGTGGATATTCTTGTTCTGGAGTGTTGGTTAGAAGCTGACACCCTTATGGTATATCACGCTGTTCTGGAGAAAGCAGTCTACTTCATGTCATTATAGAGGAGGAAAATTTCCTTTTTTTCCTTCTGCTCTGCCAGGTTCCCTGACAAAAGATAGATTAACAAGAGAAAAACAATTCATGCAGTGTACATTGTGTGAGAGAAACCTCAATGAAGACTCACTCAAAGGATTGGTTATAACTTGGGCTTATATAGCATCTTGGCAAAGGAAGAGGACTTCGAGTTTCTAGGGGTGGTAAATTGCGGGAAGGCAAATAAAATATATGGACAATTAGAAGAAGGTAAGAGCTAATAAAGTTTACTATGTAGATTCCTTGGGACTGATAAGGATCTATAGTTGTCTCCAGTGATTAACTTTTGTCCTTCCTAGCAGAAGAAAGGGAACATTTATGTCTTGTTTGGGAGATGGAGAGCTTTTCATGTATCTGCTTCTTTTCAGTTCCCTTCGGCTCAAAATAATCCTATGTCAAAGTGGCATATTTGGAGGGGTGGCATATTCTGTCACCTACATCATCATCTGCTTCTTCAGTTCTTTCCAAAGACCTTCAATTTAAGGTTTCTTGTTAAGGTGGATTTCTATTTGAAGTAAGGCTTTTTTTTTTTTTTAGTTGTGAAATGTGAACCCAAGGTTGTCTTCTTTGTTTTGGAGTAATTTTGGTGGTAAGGCAGACAGTGTGTTTTGGTTGAAGACCAACCCCCCCCCCAAAGTATGTCTACTCCTTTCAGATATAAAAAAGGAGAAGGGTATCAGTAATTTGGGACTCTTAACAGTGGGAGAAGAAGATGGAGAGGATTTGAGGTTTTGAGTTGCAGGCATAGAACCCAATTAAGGAGCTCAGGGACATCACTTTAGTCATGATGTATAAGGGAAAGGCAATGGCAGAAAAGTTAGGGAATTGATTCTGGCAATAGCCAACTAATTGTAGAAATCCTTGGAGTTTTCTTTCGGTGTCGGGGAGAGGGAAATTGATAATGGTATTAATTTTTTTTAGAAATAAATTCTCTACTTCAGGGAGGATATCATGAGCTAGCACTTAAGGGCTGTTGTTTTATGTTTAGAGATGTTATGTCCCTTTGGGGCAAGAGCTTGCAGTAAATATTGGACACTGACAACCACCAGTAAGCAGAGAAGGTCATCTATATACTGAATTCGGGTAATGAGGCTCAGATACGCTCAGAGGATGGACTGAAGTTCCTCAAAAGAGGTTTGCCTGAGTCATGAGTGGATGAGACAAAGTAGTGGGAGAAAGTGGATGGAGTACAGTGTGGGGCTGGGCCTGACCATTCCTTATGCCAGACCTTCACATCACCCCATGTGCACGGTGCTCCGAGAAAGAGGAGCATAGTTCATGGTGAAAGTCTGCTGTGGGTAACCTGCCCAAAGAGCTCTTGTAGACTGGAGAGGGAGCTCCTGATGAGAGCCAAATTGCCACAGGGGTTTATTTGTTCAACAGTGGTTAATGAGTGTCTAAAACAACTCCATAGGGGCCAGCCTGTACTGTGTATGCATGTGGGTGTGGAATTAAAAGAAGTGATGTTTAAAATCAACTAAAAAATTAAACGCAACTACTTAAAATACTTAAAACAGGGAAATGGAGGGGCACCTGGGTGGCTCATTGGGTTAAAGTCTCTGCCTTTGGCTCAGGTCATGATCTCAGGGTCCTGGGATTGAGCCCCGCATCGGGCTCTCTGCTCAGCGGGGAGCCTGCTTCCCTCCTCTCTCTCTGCCTGCCTCTCTGCCTGCTAGTGATCTCTCTCCCTCTGTCAAATAAATAAATAAAATCTTAAAACCCACAGGGAAATGGATTGAAGTCTGGGTCAGAAATAAAGCCCAGCAGGGTAGGACCTTATTGCTGTAACACAGCTAACAGGATGAGAGAGAGAAAAAAAAAGTAGAGAGAGGAGGTTAAGTCTGAGAGTTCGTAAGGAGGCTGCTGAGGACAGCTCAACTTCCCAGTAGACAATATTCCATTTAGCTCAAGGCAGACCTTCATCCCACTTGTGACTGTTCCCCTGGTGGCTGTCACCCAGCCCTACAATGGGAACTATCCCTTGGTAAGGTCTGCATCCTGTGAGGTTTGACCCTGTGCTAGACGCTGGTTAGATACTGATTATTCAAAGGTGAAAAAGACTGTCTGCATTTAAGAGCACTTTCCAGCAGGGAGACAGGCAGGTAAACAAAAAATAAAATTTACTATTATAAAAAAATAAATTCAGTGTCAGAAGGATTGTTTGAGACCTCCACACAGAGGATCCCCAAGTAGGAGCAAAGAATTCTCTGGAGGATTAGAGTTTTCCCAGATGTGAGAAGTGAGCAGGACTCTATAGATGAGCAGAAAAAGCAGGAAAGGGCATGGAACCAAGAAAACAATAACAAGAAACAATAACAATAACAAGAAAACAATAAGAGCAAAGGTTCAGAGGACACCCCCCCCCCCCACCCTCTCCCTTGTTACTGATTCTGAGATGTCTTGTGTGGAGGGTGTGATAGTTTTCAAAGTGGTTAAAAGGTTGAGTGCATAGAGTATAGATGGGGTTCAGAGTCCTGAAAAGTGAGGTTGGAAGAACAGGTTGGACCTGGTTGTAAAGGGCCTCGGATGCCAATTAGCAGTTTACCACACATGCCAGTGCTGCTCTCTCAAAGTTCAGGGGATAAAATCTTGCAGAAGGAGAACTCTGGCAGCGGTGGAAGGGGGGGATGTAAGGGCAAGAATAAGGAGACACTGTTTAGTTGAATGTGGAGGCCATTATAGCAGGTCTGATGAGAGACGACTAATCTTAGAAATAGGTTGGGGTCATATATTTCCAAGTAGGACTGGTAGAATCGGGTGGCCTGTGGAACACTCTGGGAGGAGCATGGTGGTCGTGTGGAGGGTGTGGATTTTATAGCCAGGCCTGCAGAGTTCAGTCTGATGCTGGCATTCACTAGCCCTGTGACGCTGAGCCAGGAACAGACACGTTTGAAGTTCAGTTCTCTTCTGTAAAAATGGGCATAATTCCACCTACCTTTTTCTCAGTGAAGATTGAACGATGCAACGTATGTGAACCTAAACTTTTGTCTAGGCACAAAATACGTAATCCATAGGTTTGAGTGCCCTTCAGCAGGTGTTCAGTGCCTCCCACATTTTGTTTCATGTGCATCTTTCGAGGGGAAGTCTTACCTCCTGTTCCCCTTCCCTCCCTCCAAAAATGATAGGGCTATTTACTATTTCTCAGACAAGGCCTATTCTCTCTCATCTCTTCTCTTTGCTCGCGCTATTTCTTTTCTTAGAATATCCTTCCTCTCCTCAGTTCTCTTTGTTCTCTAGGGCGGTCAATTCGCCTTAAAGGCTCTGCTTCAAATTGTACCGCTTCTAAGAACACATTCTCAGTTATCCCACATGGAAATTATCTTTCCTTCCAAAGCATTCTATTAGAACCATTCTAATGACCTTTGCACTATACTGCACTTCACCTGGCTATTTTAGGTAAACATTTTCTCTCTTCTAGGCAGCATCTAGTTAATTTTTCTATTCACTGTAGTATTTAATTCAGCGTATGGTGTTATCAAAAGTAGACATTTGGGTGGCCTGGGTGGCTCAGTCAGTTAAGGGTCTGCCTTCAGCTCAGGTAGTGATCCCAGGGTCCTGGAATCAAGTCCCTAGTCTGGCCCCCTTCTCAGCAGGAAGCCTGCTTCACCTTCTGCCTGCCACTCCCCTTGCTTGTGCTCTCTCTCTCTCTCTCTGACAAATAAATAAATAAAATCTTTTTTAAAAGTAGACATTTTATAGATTAATGTAATTGACTTGGGTAGAAAAGAGAGCAGTCAAGCAAATACTAGCTATGAGGACAGGAGGAAGATGGTATGTGTTCTTGCTAATAAGGAAATCAGTGGAGATGTACTGCTGCCGATCCTAATTTTATTACCCCCATTTCTAGTTCTGCCTTTGTAAATCACAGTTCCTCCACGGCATCTAAGTGTGGCAAAATTCAACATATATGGCCAGTAAAGAATGTTTCAGACAACATGATCCTACTAGTTTACTGAGTTTTTGGTTGGTTTGTAGGTTTGACCTGTTTTGTGAGCTATAGGCTTAATTTAGATGAGCAGCAAAGACAATATTTTCTCTAGTTCTTCAGTGTTATTTCTGTAACAAAAATACATAGTATAAATATTATATATATTTAAGTATAAGTATATTATATGTTGTATAAAAATACTTAATATTTATACTATATGTAACATAGTAATATATATTAATATGTTAACTAATGTTTTAATATATAAATATATTAAAATATATAATATAAACATAAAATCACAATTTAGGCTAACAGCAGATTGTTTTAAAATTAAATTATCTGATTAGGTAGCACACTCTTTTTTTGCTTAGAAGTTTTAACTTAGTAAATCTGCATGGCTTAGTTTCATGAAATCAGTTTGTCTTTAAGCATAGCAAAAGACACTAGAGGAAATTGGTGTTGAACTCAGCAGCCTGGAAAAGCAGCCTGTAATGAAAAGTTACAGAGGAAAAACTAGCATTTGTGTAATGGGCAACCAAATGTGGTAAGTTTTTCTTAAACTTATCTGTAAAGAAAAGCAATTTTTGAGAACAAATGCCTAATATTTGTCTTGTATTTTCAAATGAAAAAGAAACAGCTATTGTTTATGTGAAAGATCTTTATTTTCTTTTGAGCAGTATTAAAACAAATAAATTATTGTGCAGGTCACTAACACAATGAGCGCATGTTAGCAGTAACCTTATAAATAAAAGGCACTTCTGACACAATCACAGTAAAGTAATAGAGACAATTTGATAGTTATTTATCTTATCACCTTATAAAATTGCTCATTTCACATTGTTCTTTCAATGTGCTTCAGTGAATTGCTGCTTTCAAAAAAAATGTCAAAGTCCCATCATGAAATGTACTTCCGTTGATTGACGTATTTTCATTTTTTTTTACTGTTAATACCATCACCAGTGAATCACATCTAAAAGACATTTTTAAATATTACCCTTTATTCCTGTGCTTCACAAAGTCATAAGAAAGTGTTTTAAGTACTCAAACTCAGCGGAACTCAGATATAAACCTCCTTTACAGAGGAATAAATGTTGGGTAAACCAGAGCTCTTTGTTGCTTTTATTGTTTATTCTTTTTCAATGATTTTATTCTGCTGTTATTTCTAATCATACAATTTTGTGAATTATATGATTTTGTAAGGTAGACTTTATATTTTTTTTAGAAAGCAGGCATGATGTAATTTTTTAATAAAAATTATAATGTAAAGTTAGCTTCCCAGTGCCAAGTCAAAATTAAGTATGTTCTCTAAAGAACATTCACAAGTGCTCTCAATTTTTTCGTAAACATATGTACAGATAATATCAAGTATCAGCTCACCTGATTAGAATCATTTTCTTATAAAGAAAACACACTTTATATGTCCTCTCACAAAGATACTATTGTATGATTAATGTTGAAACCTAACTAAGCTGAACAAATGTTTATCAAATTTTGCACCCTGTGTTTTTTTATTTTCAGGCTTAAAATAAAATTTAAAAAGTATGAAACACTATAAAATTATCATAAATTAAAAGCTATATTGACATTGTTTCTTTCTTAACAAAATACTCTTTGAAAAAAATATTCTTTGACATAAACTATAATACAAACAGCACATTTTAACTACTATTTTTTCAAGTAAATATGAATTATAGAATTTGGCTAGAATATTCTGATATATAGTAAAAGTAGAATTATTTCATACATAATCTGAGAAGTTCCAGGTGTAACTAACAGTGATTTTTAAAATGTAAACATTTCCTTTCCTTTGTGTAGTTGTGTTATTGTTCAATTAAAAATAGTCCATGTATGACAATTAAATATTATTCCATTTCTAATTCTCTATGTAATCATGATAAGAATAACCAAAACCCGATGTCAAAATTACATTCTTGCTTTATTTGAAAATGCAGAAATAGTATTAAGAAACCATCAGCTATGCCTGAAATATTTCCTAAATTATTTTTGATTATCAATTGTGTCAACATGAGTAATTTCATGAAGACCTCTAGATGCTACATACAATAGTTTATGGTGCACAGACTCTTCAATCAAAAGTTTCTATTGTGCACATATGTTGAAATAGAACTTCCCTGAGATGAACTATCTTGCTGGCCCATAGAAAGAACCCTGTAAAACTGTATTCAGATTTTAATCTGAATTATAATCTAATCTGACATCCATCCAAGATGGGTATTAATAGATTTTTATCTTCAGTTGATTTGTACTAATACTTCTTTTCATTTGACTATTTATACATTTATTACTAAACCAATGTAGTCAGATAACTTGTTGAAAATGAAACTTTTCAGAAACAGCTACTTTAGGAGATACTTTCAAGTACAAAAATCAGGAATCCTTTCTATGCTTTTAAGGTGTACTAACATTTAACTACTTGAAAGATAAAGAAAACGCATTTAAAAAGTCAAGAAGTTTCACAAATATCCATGTTGCTCCTGTCAGAAGAGTTTTACATTTTAAAATCTATCAGAGTTTTACATTTTAAAAGATCTATCAGTTAACTTAGCTTAACTTTAAGCTAAGTTAATTAGCTTAAAGGATTTTTTTCTTTCATTCATATAACCAGGTAGGATCTCACTCACATATTTATATAGGAAGTCATTCACATCAAATAACTTCTCACTGATTGATCTGTGAAATGCTGCTGAGATAATTTTCAGACTTCATTATAAAATTTGTCCACTCCTGACAAATGTCCTCCATGGAGAATTCTGCACCACCATATTCCAGAGGAAGAATGTCTGGGAAATGCTGAAGTAAGCTTTGTTTGTAATTGTTCCCGTGCATGTGAATCTGAAATAGCCAAAATGTTTTAGAAGATATGCCCTCAGTCTCTTAGTACATTAGATATATTTCAAATGTAAAATCAACACCTATAAAATAAGGCATTCTAATGACCTTCAAGATAGGAGAGCATGTATAAATGCTATGCCCTTTATTTCTCTGCTTATGTAAGAATTATACTTAAATTTCTATTGTGCTGCTTATGAGTCTAACCATCTTATTGTTTTTTATATGTATTTGTTTTTGTATATATAAGATTTATAACAAGATATTCTGTCCTCTTTCAAAAATAGATTTTTTAAAACTCTAAATAAAATTATTTTATACATTCTATCCCCTAATGTACAGGTGATTCGTAGCCAAATATCTGTTCTAGAGATGATAAAATCATACTACCTGGTATTAGTTCATATGAATTAGAAGCATATATCTGCGCACACAGCTACATATATGGAGAGTATTTTATGTGGTACAGTTGATGGATACTCTTGGCTAGAACAAAATTAAGAGACAATTGTGATGGTTGAGAACCTTAAATTTTCAAGTACTTAAACTATAAAAAGTAATCGTATGATGCTATGAAGTTAAAATAAAGACTTAGAACCTTCAATTAAAAGCACATCTTGCTAAAAATAAATAAGTACCCTTTTTCCACCTGCTAGGGTAAACTGTTCATCTATACATTCAATGATCATTTAAAAGCAGCTACTATATGCTAGGATATGAGAACTGAAAAATGAATGAAACAAGTTTCCTATACTTGGGAACCTCACAGTCCCAATTCTTGATTTCTTCTGCAATGTTTAAAATATCATCAGCTAATGAAAAAAATTCTACTATTTCCTCAGAAGGGGGCAAATAAAAACATTCACAGGATATTGCCAAAAGGTTGAAAGGGAGGAGAATGGCTTGATTGGGTCCCCATCTGTCTTACTTTGGCAAGTCTGTTTCATATCAGTTACTTTTCCCTGAAATGTTTACCTACCTTCTCAATTTTTTAATTTTTCTTTCTTTTCTGCTCATATTCTCCTACTCATTAGGTTCAGTTTATTGGTTTTGTTTTTATTTGTCCAGAATATAACCCAAAATAGAAATACTTGTTTTTAGATCTTTCAGAGTTAAACAAAATGTGTCAGCTATTATCAAGCTACACTGAGAGATAAAAGTGAGCCCTCCAAAATTGACTTTTCTAAAAATACTAAAATGAAAAGTGGCCTTCTTCATAGGTGTGGTTCTTCTTGTAGACAGATAGAAATTCCTACTGGATAACTCTACAAATTATCCTTTATAGATTAATGTAGAAAAGTGATTGCCATTCTTGGGAATTCAAATTTTATTTTTAATATTGAAAAATCCTAAGAGATATTAGATATTCACCTGAAATAAGGCTCCACAAGACAGGTAAAAACAAAAACAAAGAAACCCATCAAATCTCTTTGCTTTAAATAACATGACATTACGTCACATACCTTGGGTACTGTGGTTTTCAGTTATGCATGTCTAATTTAAATACATTTTTTTTATTTGCACAGATAATACATTTATATGGCTAGAAATCAAAACAAGATAAAAGATACAAATGAAATGCCTTGGTCCCTACTCAAATCTCATCCACACCTCTACTCTATTACATGTAGTTAGGTTGCTTTCTTGTATATCCGTTTAATGCAAATATAACTAGAGATTCTAATTTCTCCCCTTTTTATACAAAAGGTAGCATACCATAAAAACAATTCTTCCTTCTTTTATTTCATTTTACAATCCATTATGAAAATCTTATTGTAGTCCATTGTGTTGATGTGTCTGTTTATTTAACCAGTTTCCTAATGATGAACACTTGGTGGTTTACAGTCTTTTGCTGCAATGAATCCTCTTGTATCTGTAATTTTTGTTTATGCGCTTGTATAGCCGTGGGATAAAATCCCAGAAGTGCGAAGGCTGCCATTTTGATAACTATTACCACACTGCCCTCTATGGGGAATATACCAGTTTGCACTTCCACTTCACTGAATGAGAGGCTGTTTCCCCCCACAGCCCAACTTGATTTTTCCAAATTAAAAAGGAATTTTAATTTATAAAAATGGTTTGTTAGATAAATACTTAAAACACAAGGGAGAGGAGGTAATAATTCCATCCTTAAATAAAAACGATTGAACATTTGGTACAGAAGAACAGTGACTTGAGTATGTTTTACTTACCCGTTCCTTAATTTTTTCAGTCAGGAATGGTTTAATCATGGAAAAGACAGCATGGAAAATTATTGGCTCATTTATCAAATGGATACCACGGACTTTTAATGGAAAGGAATCCTTTTGAAAATAAAGAAAAAATTACTAATAAAAAACCATAAATCAATATTGACCAGTCCCTTCTCTGAATACTTGCTATACTTAGTGCAGTATCTAAAGAGGGATTTTATTTTCAGAATTATTTATTCCATCAACACAATTGCCTGCTTTGCAGTTCACAGTCACTAGATAGGGAAAGATCTCTAAAAAAAGATTTCACCTTTTAGCTTAGACAAAGTATTTTAAGAAAGACCTCCATCTTTTGTAAGTAAGACACAGAAAACACCTTCTCCAATCACATATAAATGTTCTTTCAAGAAACCAATGAGTTATTTGGACATATATATTTAACAATTTCCCCCCAACTTTTATTTTGAGAAAAAAATTAAAATTTCATAGAAGCTGAAGGAATAATAAACACACACTTTTAAACTTTTGACACAGGTATAGATCTCTCACATCAAAGTAATATAGATTTATTTAGAAAGTTTAAAAAGTTGAGAGTTAAAAAAAAAAAAACCCTTCATCAATAGTTTTCTTATCCAAAATGTGTTAACATACAGATTTCTCTTGCCAAATTTCTTTCATGCAAAATTCTTTTTTTTCCCTATGCATAGCTTTTTTTTTTAAGATTTTATTTATTTATTTGACAGAAAGAGAGATCACAAGTAGTCAGAGAGGCAGGCAGAGAGAGGGGGAAGCAGACTCCCTGCTGAGCAGAGAGCCCAGTTGTAGGGCTCAATCCCAGGACCCTGAGATCATGACCTGAGCCGAAGGCAGAGTCTTTAACCCACTGAGCCACCCAGGCGCCCCCTTATGCTTTTACAGATGTGTTATCAATTTGGAACTTTTCCTTCCAGGTTCTTTCGATGAATAATCTTATTTTAAACATAATTGCCAGTATGCTCTCTAAATAATTTTCACCCTGTTTTGTTTCAGTAACATAATACAATTTTTGTACATATCATGAGTTTTAATATTGTTGTGATAATCCATCAAATGGATATATCATAATTTTCCTATTTCTGGACAAATTCAACTGTTTCTAATTTTCATCTATAAAAATTGATGCTATAAGTAACTATATTTATCTGAGGCAATGGTGGTTATAAACACAACTCTTATATTCAGGTGACCTGAACTGGAATTCTTGCTTCACTGCAAAATGTGTGTGCTTGGGCATTGCTATGTCACCCCTCTGACATAGTTAGTTAATCTGTAAAATGGGAAAAATAATAGCCATAGGCTTGTTTGACCATTAAATGGTAATACACTTGATACACTTAGCAAAGTACCTGGCATATAGTAAGCTACTATTGTTATTATATATGAAGTCTTCACTATATTTCAGATTATTCGCTGGCTAGGTCCCTGAAAGTAAAATTACTGGATCAAAGATGATGGCCATCTTAAAAAACCTTTTAATTTCTGAAAGAACTGTATCAATTTATACCTACCAAGAATATAACATCTTATTGTACCATAGCTATAAATATTGTTTTGAGTCAATCTTTTAATTTAGGAAGAAAATTTTAATAATAGAAATAGAAAGTTACCATGTTATTGTTTAAATGTATAAATTCTGTGGCTACTAATTTTGAACATATTTTCAGTTTCTTGCAACATTCTTTCTTTTATGTATTAATAATACTTTACTTCCTCTTAGCATTATTGAAGTCTATGTATTGAATTTCTAATAAATGTACTAGCCTCTTGTTTTGTTGAATATATAACTAAATTTAAATCTATTATTTGGAATTAGTATCCCAAAGAGTTAAAATATACACTTACTGTAAGAACAGCAGCAATCTTCTTGGCTATGGATGGGGTAATTTGAAAAGCATGAGAAAACTGCCAGCCTTCTAGATCAAAGACAGCCTTGATACCATTCCGCTGAGTTTCTACCTCCTGTACAATAAGCTCGGATGTGATTAGACTTACACGAAAAACATCGTAAGCTGTGAAAACTTTTGGGTCCCATTGTGCTAAAAAAAAAATTTAAAAATAAATTATCTCAGCATAGTGTAAAGATTCAGGAAGATTTACAAAGGGACACTAACTCTTCTGAGACTTAAAAGATCAGTAGAAATAAAGACATGTACAAAGATCATGGATTGAATAATGGATCAAATTGGTGGTCCAAAAACATGTTCCTGCTTTTCCCTCCATCTTCAGATCCCTAGCGAAGAACAGATTTTTAAGAGCACCAGGGAGAAGAGAATGAATGCAGACTGGATTTGATTGCCAGATGAAGCTACAGACCAAAACATTCAGAAGAGGGTTGTGGCTAAAGATGAAAATGTCCCCAGGTATGCTCCCAGCTCAGAGGTGTTGGAAATGGGAAAAGCAAGGGCTTTTGGATGATAAAGGATTATAAAGAGTAACTAGGGCCCTATAGTGACCAAAGAGGTTGCTAAGGGAAATGGATGAAGAACAGATTGGCAGGCTCATGTGTCAGACACCCTCTGGTGGCAAAGCACATAGCTGTCATGTCTGGACAGGCCAGAACAGTAAGTGTGGGCTTTGGAAAAGAGCCAGGGAAGCACTCCAGTAGCTGCCCACACCCAGGGGAAACAAGAAAGAATTACCGACATTCCTGTCCTCTCCCCTCCCCCACCATCCCTAGGCAGGCCAAGGCAAGCAGAAATGACAGTAATGGACAGGGCAGCAGGTGATCTTAAAAGAAGATACATATTCAGTATTATAACATTTTTAAAAATAGAAAGAAGAGGGGAACCACACTCAATAGACAAAGGCACTAAAACCTAAGGGAACAGTTAATAAAGCAAGAGACATTAAAAAGAAGCAAAAGAGTTTCAGTGAGGGAAGAAAAGGGTAATGTAGGCTATTAGTATAAGAACAGGTTATTATTTAAAAGAATCAGTTGAAAAAAAATCAGTTGAGATCTTGGAAATAAAAAGATGATAATTCAAGCAAATCTCAGTTGATGGGAAAAACAACAGAAAAGACATAGCCAATGATTACGTAATGGTTTGGAATACCAAGCTGAGGAATTCTCTGAAAAGAGCCAAGAGTTAATATGTATGCATCAAAAGACTCATGCTGCTAGAGCCAGAGTTTCAACATCCAAATAATTAGAATTCTGAAAGATAATAAGGCAGAGACTAGGGAAGAGGGGAAAGAGGAATAACAGTAAAGAAAAATGTTACAAAGCTGAAAAAAATGCAAGTCTTCATGCTGGATGTTCCAAGGAGTGCCTAAGGAGACAAATGAGAGGAAAAAAATATATATATTCATGATTAAGTAATGGTGAAGTTTCAAAATACCAAAGTTTCTGGCTCGGACAACCGGGGAGAGTGGTGGTACCATTTACTGAGATTAGAAACAGTGGAAGAGAAATGTTTTGGGAGGAAAAGATCATACATAGTTTGGGACATGTAAAAATGGTGACTGAGAGACATCCAGTTGGACACAGTTGGAATAGGGAATTGCTCGTATGGATCTCTGCCGACAGGAGATGGTGGGGGGAAGACAGAAATCTGAGAGCTGTCTGTACGTGTATGACAGCCTACGACAGGGATTATCTTAGGTCGATATAGCAAGTAGCGTAAGAAGAGGAAGCTGAGGCCAATGCGCTAAAGAATTTCAGAATTGAAAAGGTGGAGAACAGGTGATGCCAACAAAGGAGCCTTTGAAGGAGCAGCCAGTTAAGTCAGGAAAACATCAGGAGAATGTGGCATCAGGAAAGCAAAGGGAAGAGGACAGCTCAAGAAAGAGGAAATGGTTTGCTGTGTTGAGAGATCAAGTAAAACAGAAATAAATGTGTCCATTAGATTTGGTGAAAAGAAGGTCACTGATGATTTGTTAAGGTCACTTCAGCGTAGAGGTGGAAGCGAAACCAAGCCAGGGTGGATTGAGAGGAATTGTGAAAAACCGTGTGGACATATGGATGGTGAACATCACTGATCTGAGATCTTTGGCTGAGAATGAGGAGTAGGGAGGTGGCTGGGGTGGAGGCTGGAGGGTCCTGTGGGATCGAGGAGGAGTTTTTGTTTTGTTTTGGATGGTTGACCCTTAATAGATTTAAATGTTGATGGCAGTGTCTACTGGCAAGGGAAAAATTGAAGACAGACAAGAGACAATGAGAAGTATTCCCAGAAAGGCGCGATGGGACTGCCTTTTGCTTTTGAAGAGCCTCAGCTGCCTGGTAAAAATCTGAGTAATCAATTCATGGATAACACAGCTCAAAGATACTATACTGCTTCAGACTTTGGCAGAAAGCTACCATGGTGAAAAATATGAACTGAACGATTGAAAGTCTGCAGTCAAGAAAATAGTTACTGGCCTAAATTCCCAAGCTCACCAACATAGCTGTCTAGACGTGTGCTGTCCAATGGAGTAGCCATTAGCCATGCGTGGCTATTTGAATTTAAAGCAATTAATATTCAATAAAATTCAAAATCTGGGGTGCCCGGGTGGCTCAGTGGGTTAAAGCCTCTGCCTTCAGCTCAGGTCATGATCTCAGGGTCCTGGGATGGAGCCCCGCATTGGACTCTTTGCTCAGCGGGGAGCGTGCTTCCCCCTCTCTCTCTTTGCCTGCCTCTCTGCCTACTTGTGATCTCTCTCTCTGTCAAATAAATAAATAAAATCTTTAAAAATAAGTAAATAAAACAAAATTAAAAATTAAATTTCTTAGCTGCAAAAGCCACGTTTCAAGTGCTCAATAGCCACACATAACTAGTGGCTATTGGAGAACAATTTCATCATCATGGAAAATTCTATCGGATAGCGCTGGCCTAGACTCTAAGCTCCTTTAAGGCAAAAGAAAAACATGCCTTAACTTCTTAATTTCTTTTCCAGCATCTATTTCGTATTTGTTGAGTGCTTATCATATGTCAGGTAATGTTCTAATTATATTTCATGTGTATTCCAGGATTTAATGCTCACAGCAACCCTGTGAGGTAGGTTTTTACTCTGCCCGTTTGAGAGAGGAGAAGCTGGGGTTACGGGTATAAAGCTGCTCATGTAGCTAGAATGAAGCAGAGCTGCAGTTCTAACCTGGCCAATGTGCTATAGAACTTGTATTCCTAAGAAATGAGCCAGAGTCAAAGCTTAAATACTCACTGTTAAATTTTATTTTTGCTGCTGCAGTATAATAGTCTCAAAAGGCATAAAATTATATCCACTGGCTTGTAGGCTGCTAATGGCAAAAAACTGAGTTTCACCTTGTGTCGCCCTGATGGACTGGAGAAAAAGGCTCTGTGAGTTTTCTCACTGTTTGCACGGCAGAGGTGGTACCTAGGGAAAGGTGGTCATGCTAATGTTCCACTGAAAACCTCTTTTAGTTTCTCCCATTAATTCAATCACATTCAGGAAATTTAGAAATCTTTATCTTACCCTTTCCTTTACTCCTAAACCTCTTCTGAGTTTTTCCTTCCTAGAATAACATTTTTTTTAAAGATTTTATTTATTTATTTGATGGAGAGGAGAAAGAGCACAAGTAGGCAGAAAGGCAGGCAGAGAGAGAGGGGGAAGCAGGCTCCCTGTTGAGCAAAGAGTCCAGTGCGGGGCTTGATCCCAGGACCCTGAGATCATGACCTGAGCTGAAGGCAGAGGCTTTAACCCACTGAGCCACCCAGGCACCCCCTAGAATAACATCTTATTCTATATAATACACAGGAAATTTGCTGCATGCCCTTCTGTTCTGACCATCACTAACCTACGTGTTTTCTTTTTTCTTTAAGATTTTATTTATTTGACAGAGAGAGAGAGCACAAGCAGGGGGAGCGGCAGGCAGAGGGAGAGGGAGAGGGAGAAGCAGGCTCCCTGCCATGCAAGAAGCTAACGTGGGGCTCCATCCCTGGACCCTGGGATCATGACCTGAGCTGAAGGCAGAAGCTTAACTGACTGAGCCACCCAGGCGCCCCAACCTACATGTTTTCTTGATATTAAAATCTCTTTTTTAGTTAAAGGGTATACTTAAATATTAATGTACCACAAGAAACCCTCTCTCTAAGCAATAGAAGACAACTGATGCAGTGTTAAGGTCTGTTTGTATGTATTTATTTATTCATAAAGCTTTTATTTTTAAATAACCTCTATACCCAATGTGGGGCTTGAGCTCATAACCCTGAGATCAAGAATCGAACATTCCACTGCTTGATCCAGCCAGGTGCTCCCAGTGTTAAGGAATTTATGATCAAAGGAGCACATATGCTTTTTCACTATCCAGGTATCATTTTTACTTCTTAACTTGCCCCAAGTAATTTATGAATAAACTTGAAAAAATTCCAGCCAGGCAATACAGAGCCAGGACACTTGCAGAAAGAGTCCCCTGAAGGTTTTAGTTTTATGTTCCTGGGACTTTTGAGTAGCCCAGATAAAATATAAGATGCCCTGTTAAAGCTGAATTTCAGATAAACAACAAATAATTTTTTAGTATGCATGTGGCATGCTTATATTGAAAAATTATATCCTGTTCATCTGAAATTCAAATTCAAACTGGATAGACCATATTTTCATACAATCTGTGTTTACTCAATACGTAAAACATAGATACTATCTTTACTCTGGCCACTCTACCTCTAAAGAACTTAGGGAACCTCGTTCATCGTCCTGTACCACTGGGGGGGCAACAAAAGGACAGAGCAGACATTGTGCTATCTGAATTCATGTCTGACCCAATTGTACCTGACACATAAGCTGGAGCAAACAACAGGAATCATTCTACTAGGTCTTCTGATACCCTAAAGAATTAAATGCTGGAGGGGAGGGAGGTGGGAAGGATGGGGGGGCTGGTTGATGGACACTGGGGAAGGCATGTGCTATGGTGAGCGCTGTGAATTATGTAAGACTGATGATTCACAGACCTGTACCCCTAAAACAAATAATACGTTATATGTTAATAAAAAAAATTTAAAAGCAGAGCCTTCTTGCAAGATCATAAACAGTTGAATTACAGGCATGTATCTTATCTATAATCAGGTAGGAAAAGCAAGTCTATAAATACTCTAAAGTTCACTAGAATATTTACAGATGTAAATATAAATTTACATCTTTATAAATTTACAAAGGTGGTTATATTTTGTCCTTTCGGCTAGGCCACAAAAGGATGCTGGGAGTCACGTGAGTCCTTCGCACAAGCCATTTTTAATCACACGCAGGTCTAAGGAAGGGGCAGTTGCTAACCTACAGGAAACACTAGGAAGGCCTAATGGTGAAAAGGGGAAGCTGTGATAGGAGGGGTATGTGGAATACACTGTCTTCAGCACTACCCAGGGATGCTGCTTTCCCACTGGACCCTCCCCCGTCCCAGAGAATGAGCCCCCTGCTTCCTCCGTCCTGGGTTTTGTCCAAGTAGCCATCACTCCAGAAATATTTGCTAAATACCTACCATGTACTAGGTCCTGGTCTCATTGTTAGGATACAGAGACCAGAACAGAAAAAATTCCATGCTCTCGTGGAGCTTGTGTTATTATGGTGCAGAATTCTTACTGGATTTCCTACTAAGCGTTTTCTAAACCCTTCACCTTGATCTTTTTCACCTCCCTCTACCCCCATTTCTCTACTCTGTTTTCTTTCTCTCTTATACAGCTGACTGTGTGGAAGAATGGAAGCAAGTATTTCTTAAGTTTCTAATTTTCTCACAATTGCCACTTTATTGTTTTGACGGACATTACAATCTAAACTAAATCTAAGTTAAAGCCTGAAAAGCCAAATTCTTAAACATCGACTCCTAGAGCTTTCGATATATGGCAGCCAAGAAAAAGAAAGCAAAAGGAAAGCAGCGCTGTATATGACTTACCGATTCTGTAAATAAGAACTTTGCTGCCAGTGGGATCTCTGGCTCTAAGGACTCCAAGGTAACCAGCCTTCAGTAGGCCAAGAATACTTCGAGGGCACAGATCTGCGCTTATTTCTGGACATTCTGCTCTCCACTTATAATAGTTTCTCAGTAACTGGAAAATAAAATAAAAATTGTCTACAGAGGGCATACGTGGTAAGCACTTTGTAAAAACGGAAGCAAAAACCTGGCATTATGTAGGGCCCTTACCATCCATTATGTCAGGATTTTAATCTGGGGTATTTTTTTTTTTTTTAGTTGTAAAAATTTAAGTTCCCTTCTTCAAGGATCTCAGGTGATAAGACTTCATCACCAATTCAAAGTTGAGTAATTTTCATTTGTCTCCTATGGTTGGTAGTCTCTAAAGATAGCTACCAATAGTACCTCCCCTCCTGGTAGACACATGCCATTCATCCTATTAGAGGTGGAATCCAGTTGATTCCTCCCCTCTGAACGTGGGCTGGCCTTACATTTGGCTTTGGCGGAAGTGACACTGTGCTAGTTTAGGAAGGCTGGGACTTTCTGTGTTTGATTTTGGGGACCCAGAAACCATCTAAGAATAAGATCACTAAATAGTCTCCGTGGAAAGAGGCACTGGCCAACCAGAGCCCATCTTAGTCTGGTCTCCGCCAAGTTCCCATCTGAGGCAATGCGGATCACAGATGAGCCATCCCCACTCAGCCCTGCCCAAATGAGAGAATCACAAACACATAGTTGTGGTTTAAGCCACTAAATTTGGGGGTGACTTGTTACTCGGCAAGAGATAACTGAAACATCCACCTTTAGTCCATTCTGAAATAAGGGAAAATAGAAATCCATCAAAAGAATTAGCTCTACAATATTTTTGGAGCATCTACAATGTTCTATACGCTGGGTAGGCACTTGAGTTACAGCCGTGAACAGAATAAAATGCCTGCGCTCATTGGGGCTGACCTGCCGGTGACAACTGGGTCACCCGTGCCATGGTACGCAGTGAAAAGTTAAATTCCCAGGCTGCTTCGTCAGAAAAACCGTGACTCTACCACAGATCACCTGTGTGATCTTGGGTAAATACTTAACTCCTTTGTGTCTTGTTTCCTCCATATCTGCCCTGTAGTGTTAAGCGTAAAGCATACATGGGCATAATAAGTGGTAGTTACCACTGCTATTGTTGTAATAGGAAAGTTATTTGGATTTATTGCTCATCTGAGTGTCTTAGCGCAGGTTTATGTTAAAGATAACTAGAATCTTTTTAGTTTCATTTTTCCTACAAAAAAGAGCTAAATCAAAAATGCAAAGGAACAGCTCTATACCATTGCTATCCTCTATACTAATAGAAAAACAACAGAAATCAACTTTGTTAGTTGTGGTATGCATTCTGAAGGGAACAGTATGCCCAGATAGTAGGTCTTGGTAAAGTATGGTCTGAAGGAATCCTGATTTTTTTTTTTCATTTTAAAAGAACCACCAATAGGGCCGCCTGGGTGGCTCAGTGGGTTAAAGCCTCTGCCTTTGGCTCAGGTCATGATCTCGGGGTCCTGGGATCGAGCCCCGCGTCGGGCTCTCTGCTCAGCAGGGAGCCTGCTTCCCCCTCTCCCTCTGCCTGCCTCTCTGCCTACTTGTGATCTCTCTCTGTCAAATAAATAAATAAATAAAATCTTTAAAAAAAAAAAGAACCACCAATAAACGGTTACTCTGCATTTATAAGTAATACAGATATTGCCAGTATATCGTGGAAAATACTAAAATCAAATTATGCATTTAAAATCTATTATGGTTTAATTTTCCTCTTCAAAATATTTAGCATTCTCAATTTTTGTAACATGACAATATGTTTGGGTTTTTTGTTTTGTTTCATTTTAAAGATTTATTTAATTATTTTGAGAGAGAGAGCACAAGCAGGAGGGGCAGAGGGAGAAGGAAAGAGAATCTCAAGCAAATTCCACACTGAGCGCGGAGCCTGAGGGAGTGCTCGATCTCACAACCCTAGGATTAAGACCTGAGCTGAAACCAGTGTTGGACGCTTAACCGCTTAACTGACAGTGCCTACCAGGCGCCCCAACAATATGTCTGTTTGGAGTTCAAAGAGGTCTACTAGCCATGGGGAATGGAAGTTTAGATGAAAGGAAGGGATGAATTTCATATTTGAGAGTCATTGGAATTAGCATGACAGGTGTAATCACAAAGTAGTAACGACCTGGAGGAGAAACTACAAATACAAATGTAAAAGCCAAGTAGATGGTGAAATTCTAAACCTGGGGCAACGTTAATGGCTGGCAAGGACTGAAGAAAGGGAAAAGCCAGCTAGACTGGAGGACCAGCGAAACCATGGTGCACGGATGGGAGGAAAAAGTTATGTGTGCTGCCTGCCCGCCTCTCCCCTCTCGCTCCCTGGTGTTGTCTTTCTAACTTTCTCTATCTCTGTTTTTCTCCCTCTCATTTCTTCATTTAATAAACTTTTCTGAACTCTTTAAAAAAAGAGAATGTTGCCATAGGTTAAATAAAACTGCAAGGTAGGAAAGAAAAAAGTCCGTATATTAGCCAACAAAGAAATAATTGGTGACCTAAATAGCAATTTCCAAAAGCAGAAAGAACAAAAGGTACATTGTAGATTCTGACATATTCATTCTACTCTACGAGTTTCTCTTCCTCCTCCTGTCTTAGAGGGCATGAGAATAAGCGTAAAAAGAATGTTACCATGCTCATTACTTCGATAGTTCCCTCAGATACAAAAATAGTCCTTTTAATTCTGATTCAAGCAAAACGCTAGAAGCAGCATATTAGCTCCTATATAAAAATGACGATTTTAATTTCCCATGGAATCATAGAAGTTGTAGCTTCATTAAAAGGGATCCTTTAGGTAACAGGTAGGATCCTCAGCTTATTCATCTCTTCAGAGTGCTGGGCATCCAGGAGATAGGTACAAGTGTTGAATGAAAGAATAAACTAATGCATGAGTAAATCAGTTGAATTTACATACTTGAAAAACTGACTTTTTAATAAAGATGCGCAAATCACTCTCCTGCCTTTGACATTTAACTTTTGCAAATTGAAATATCTAAACCTGGATCTTTGACCACTAGTTTTCTGCTGACAAATAAATTCAAAACTCAGCTGACATAAAGAAGTTATGTAAATGACATAAATTACTACTGAGCAATTCTCAAACAAATCATCGAGTCCACAACAAAAAAATTGGCAGCAAGTGAACATTCATTACTGGAAGGCACCTGTTTTTGTCACAATTAGGAATAAATAAATGTAAAAAGTTAGGGTTTGTTTTAACTATGCTTTGTAATAGAGTCAGTTTATTCTCATATTTTTCATGTACTTTCAAACAAAATAACGATAGCTGTGCTTACTTTACAGGGTTTAATAGCATCATATCAAATCCTTCTCACAACCAGTCTGAGAGGTAATGATTGTTACCCCATTTTATGCCCAAGACTACTAAAGTTCAGAGAAGTTACACATTTGTTTAAGGTCGGTAACTCTCAGGAGCAGAGTCACTGGAACTGACATGTGATATGATCAGTTTTACACTGAAACTGACACAGTCACTAACACTGATATGTGATATGATAAATTTTACAAAAGAAGCTACGGGAAGACTCAATGGATTTTTTAAACTTTCAAGGGGAAACCGTAAAAGGATAAAAAAAAAAAACTCGCCACATGGAGCAAAAACATAGAAAACTGAACTAGTCACTTATAAAAGATAGGAATTCACAAGAATCTGTAGGACAGAGTGAGGTTGACAGTTGGCCATTTTATATTCATTGTTTTGAACAGAAGGTGCAAGTGCAGTATACTTGTGAACACAGGCTTTGCAGAATTCAACCCAAGTTCAAATCCCTCCTCTACCACTTAATACCTGATTTTGGACTGGAAACTGCATCTCAGTTTCTTCTAAAATGATATAATAATGAGATAATCCACACAAACACTATTTACCCAATACTTGGTACTTTATAAACTTTTAGAATCATAAAAACTTCATTAATTCACTGTAACTTCAAATGCAAAAACTAGAATGATGAGAAATGTCTTTGTAACTGAGAGGCTTATCAAGCTTTCTTCACATACTAAAACTATATGGCTTTCATATTATAAATAAGGGAGTTTGAGTTGAATTAGCTGCCTTTATGGAGGAAACTGAAAAAAAAAATAGGTTCATACTCTAAGCCTTTCTTTTTCCTTCCCACTTGGCAGAAAAGTAAGGCAAAGAGTTCACAGACAGAAACTTGATTCCTATCCAGGGGATGTAGACAGTTGTTCTAGCCAATTCATCAAGGACATGGTGAAATGAAAACAATTCAGCAAAATAAATACAGAAAACAATATACATAACAGCTGCTGGAGGTAAATTTTATTCCTTCTTGTGTTTAGACATTACTTTTGAAAAGCAGCTAAAATTAAATCAGTAAATCGCACACTTTTTTATTATTAATGATCTCTACGCATTAATATGTTTAATGTTTCATTTAAACTGCACTCCTCATAGGACCTAAGATTGTCTTTATATTTAATAGTTGCTGAGTAAATATTAGTTTATTTTACCCGTGATTACCCATTATTACCCATGATGTTGGGATACCTGAGTAGCCATCTGACAAAACAAAAATAAAGTCAGATTCCTATTTCATTCCTAAAATGAAAATAAATCCCAGTAGGTTAGCAACTCCAACATTAAAAAGAGAAGTCAAAAATTACTAGAGAAAATTTTGGAGAGGAGAACAGCTTATAAAGCAATCAGAAACCATCAAAGAACAATCTAATCAATACATGTGATTACATAAAAATGTTTAAATTCTGCACAGAAAAAAATAGTACAAGCAACGTCAAAAGACAACAAATTAGGGCAAAGGCTTATTTTCTTTAATACATAAGGATATTTTATGAATAAAATGTATATGTATATTTTTGTGAACAAAATGGAAGAAAATTAACAAATGGTAAAGACAGCTAACTGGAAAATAATTTAAAATTTTTAAATATATGAAAGATGGGGGATGCCTGGGTGGCGCAGTTGGTTGGGCAACTGCCTTTGGCTCAGGTCATGATCCCGGCGTCTTGGGATCGAGTCCCGCATCGGGCTCCTTGCTCCGCAGGGAGCCTGCTCCTCTCTCTGCTTCTGCCTGCCTCTCTGCCTGCTTGTGTTCTCTCTCTGTTAAATGAATAAATAAAAATCTTTAAAAAAAAA
>CM052798.1:107563540-107595860 GCA_028533885.1 Nasua narica
AAAAAAAAATTAAAAAAAAAATATATGAAAGATGGGGTGCCTGGATGGCTCAGTCAGTTGGGTGTCTGCCTTCGGCTTGGGTCATGATCCCAGAGTCCTGGGATCGAGCCCCACATCAGGCTCCCTGATCAGCGGGGAGCTTGCTTCTCCCTTTCTCTTTGCCTGCAACTCCTCCTGCTTGTGTGCTTTCTCTCTCTCTCTCTCTGTCAAATAAATAAATAAAAATCTTTAAAAAAATTTTTTAAATATATGAAAGACGATTAACCTCACTTATAATTAAACAAATACGTAGTATAATGAGAACCAATTTCTTGCCAAGCAGGTTGACACAGATCATAAGGTTTGATAGTATAATGTAGGTGATAATATGGAGAAAAAGTCACCATTTTGTAATATAAAAGTGATAAAACTAGTGCAAACACTTTGAAGGAGAATTATATTCATTAACCCTGAAAATGCATACCTCACTTCATCCAGAAACTTTACAGGTTGAACTTATAAGGATATATTCCTATTTTTTCACAAAGACAAATATATAAAGAGATACTACAATATCCAGTCGGTGATAGAAGAAACCCACTTGTTTACCGTATCTTGTGTACTGCCAGGCAAATTGTAAGAATTCAAAAAATAATCATGGAACGAAAGAATGAACAGCATGTGTGGGCATTGCTGTTGGTGAGGATAACTCTTCTACCTAATAATGGAGGACTGGTTAATACATTTTGATATAATAAATACACACACTGGAATAGTACACAGCCCCCCAAAATAATAAGATGTATGCACATATACTGAACTAGGCTGATCTCTATGATAAATTAGGTAAAAACAAAAAACAAACAGATAAACAAGGCCAAATGTAAAGCACATACATATGTTTGTGTGAACACAGACTATATCTAGAAAGATCAACAGGTATAATAACTGCTTCTGGGTAGACCAGCAAAATGAAGATTTGGGGTGGGGAACTTCTTTCCTTTATAAAGTTATACTTTTAGAGATTTACTTTGCACTTTTTACTGTTTATGAATTTTTTTTAATCACCCGTGCTCTTTACTTTTTCATTTAAAAATCAGTTATCAACAACAACAAAACTCACACTAGGTCATGTTGCTCTTCTGCACTATTATACTTCCCCTGCCTCCCACCTCCCAATATGACACTAAGTAAGCCATTTGGCATAAGGGCTAGATCAGGTTCAATGGCTGACTATATTGTCACGCTCTGCGCTGGGTACGTGTTGTTCTGCTAAAATGGTTAATGTTCAATCCTCGAAATCAATGAGGTAGGCTTCTCACCATTACTTAACAGAAGAGGATGCTCAGCCCCAAGTGACAAAACTCAAGGTTACATCCCTCTTTTTGGACTCCTGTCTTCCTACCACCCCTTCCTCAACCACCTGTAACATACCTGGAAACACAAAAGAACCACCTTATCCCACACCTTTCCACTCAAAATATACTGGACCGCTTTACCGCCCTGACACTTAAGTAGTATTATTAACAATGGCACTATTTCGCTAGAATTTAGCTTCAGGCCTTCAGCTTTTCCGGCAACTTCATTTTCCCCACCGTACGTGGAGTGATCTGCTACCATGTGATAAATCTAGGTGTCCTACTTCGCAGCTGTTAGTTTGTTTTATATCACTGGCTTCGGGCCAGGGACAGGAAAGGCATCCTCTGTCTCCTACCCCCAAATTTGATAGGATCAGGAGACCCATCTAGAGCACAGTTCCAGTGTTTGTGGTGAAAAGGGCCATCACCCCAGAGCGCTTCAGCTTTTTCTAGGTTTCCCAATTCCATGACTCAGAGCAACTAGAAGGACGGGATTTCTCAGAACACCTGCAGCCACCGCCCGCCGCCCTATGCGTCAGGGGCGCGCACCCCCCAGGTTCAGCAGGCAACTCCGGGTTTCACAGGGGCCTGCCCCTGCCACGATCCCCAGCCCTGCAGACGCGGGGGAATGCCGGGGGGCGGGGGACAGCATGCTTACCCGCCAGGCGAGGTCGAGGTCGAAGTCCCGGGCGCGCAGGAACCGCAGCAGGAAGGAGTCGGTGAGTGGCAGAGGCGTCGGCGCAGCGCCCGCCGCCCGGGCCCGGCGCCGCAGCTCGGCCAGGCTGGGCTGCAGCAGCGGGGAGTGGTCGGGCAGCGCGCTCAGCTGCAGCCCCGCCGCCGGCCCCGGCCGCATCTCTGCCATGCCCGCCCCGCGCTTTCAGCCGCCCTCATCGGGGCGCCCGGGAAAAGCGCGGATTCCGCGCCGCCCTCCGGCCCCTCCTCCAGTGGCGGCTGCCCAGCGCACAACCCCCGCTCCCGCCCGGCGGGGCCGCGACCGGCCTCTCACACCCGCGAGGGGGTGGGCCGGCGCCTGGAACCACGTGGGGCCCCTACCGTGCTACTCCTTCTGGAAACCCTGGGTAGGAAGCCGAGCCTTTCTTTCTCCGGGGAGGGAAGTCGTGGTGGTCACCCCCAAGGGGAAGATGTCAGAAAGTTTGTTTGCCTACGCTGACAGAGATTAGTTGGGGCGTTTTTCACACACACACACACACACACACACACACACACACACACACACCCCACACACACTGCTAGAAAATTTTTTTCCTTCTTTTTCTCCCCGGCCTCCCTTTCTTCTCTCTTCCTCCCTTTCTCCCTTTCTTCCTCCCTTCCTTCCTTCCTCCCTTCCTCTCTCCTTTCCTTTTCTTACTCCCTCCTTTCCTTCCTCCCTCCCTCCTTCCTTTCTTTCCTTCCTTCCCTTCCCTTTTCCATCTTGGAGCTTGCAAGGAGCCTTAAGACAACCTTTTAATGGCACTGTAGCCCATTCATTACTGAGCCCTTCTCCTTACTCTTATTAATGCTCCAAACCGACTTACCACTCCAAACTGTATTACCACAGTGGTTTCTAAAATACACATTCCATAACACCACTTTAAAAACTCAATACTCTGGGCCCCTTCCTCCAAATTCAGGCAGTCTTCTCGGTTCTTGGCATTTTATCCTGTTAGTGACATATACAAATGAACGTCTGGTAAGTGACCAAAAAAAAAAAAAAAAGTTGTAAACACCATATACTACTTCCATTACCCTGCACCACCCCGTCTAGTCTTTCAGTGAACAGTTTACAGATGTATGACCTCATCTAAGTCATCCCAGGTGATGAGGAATCAGGGAAATGATGTGGAAACAAGAAGGGTTGTTAAATTGGGCTTTTCTCTACCCATTGCAGCTATCCTAGAATGGACCTGAATCCCCCAGCGGAATCCACGAGATTAATTCCTACTAAATAGACACCATGTCCCAGGTAAAAGCTAGAATTGCAAAAACAAAGCCAAATCTTTGCCTTTAAGAGAGAGTGGTGAGATTGGCATTTCCCTCCTTAAAAGAATAGTTACTGAGTTGCTACTGTTTCCAGACTTTGTTCAAGGTGCAGAGGGTATACCTGTGGACAAAACAGAGAGAAACATCTGTCTTCAGGGACTGTTTATTCTTGTGGAGGAAGACAGGCAATAAACAAGATAAAAAAAAATTGACAAAATTCGGCATGAGAGATAGTGATCAGTGCTATGGGGAAACAAAGTGATGAAGGGGGATAGCACCTGCAGTGATGTTTGAATCAACACCCAGAAGGTGAGGAAGAAGTAGATGATGCAAAGCTCTACTCAGAGCTCCGAATAGAAATACAAGGGAAGCCAGTCCTCTCTAGTAGTTTAAAGCGTTTAAAAGTGAATTAAGACTGTATATATGGCATGTTCTTTTCCAAAATTTTTTCAACACATTTTTCTACTTGTTTTTAGAAATCAACATCTGCTTTTTTGAAAGTGGGCAGTAAGTGCAGCAAGAGATCATAGAGACTAACTTCTTTCACATTGAGAGAGGGAGGCCAATTGAAACTCTACCAGGTAGGACAGAATTTACATGCTCTTAGACAAGAGTTACTTGTCACTGGTATCACGTATATACAATGTATAAAGTTGGGACATAGCTCAGATAAAATCAGAATCCAATAATCCAGAGGGTGTCATCTAGAGTTGACCCAGTGCATTGTTTTCCACTGAAGCACAGATTTTTCCTACATTGTTTGGGAAACCTTATTTAAAATTTTTCAATGTACAGGGGAGCCTGGGTGGCTCAGTGGGTTAAAGCCTCTGCCTTCAGCTAGGTCATGATCTCAGGATCCTGGCATTGAGCCCCACATCGGGCTCTCTGCTTAGCAGGGAGTCTGCTTCCCCCTCTCTCTCTCTGCCTCTCTGCCTACTTGTGATCTCTCTCCCTGTCATATAAATAAATAAAATCTTTAAAATAAAATAAAATTTTTCAATGTTATATTTATCATGGCAAATTTCGCAGATTGAGACGATAGGGGTATTAATGGACTACCTGCTTCAGAAATCTGTACCATTTTGCCAACCTTGTTTTGTCTGCCTCTCCTACTTTTTTAAGAAGGTGAAATTTTTTTTAAGATTTTATTTATTTATTTGAGATAGAACACGAACAGGGGTTGGGGGCAGAGGAGGAGGGAGAAGCAGACTCCCTGCTGAACGTAGGGCTCGATCCCAGGACTCTGGGATTGCGACCAGAGCCAAAGGCCAACACTTAACTGACTAAGCCACCCAGGAGCCTCTAAACTGAAATATTTTAAAGACTACTTAAATCATTTTTTGCTGATAAATACTTTAATGTGCACGTTTTTTTTTCTTCCTTTTTTTTTTACATTACTACAATACCATTTTTCACACCCGAGTTCCACAATAGCATCTATTACCCAGTGCTGAATATTTTCCATTTCCATCTCAGATGTGTAGTCTCCATTCCTCTCTCCCATCTGTATGGCATGAGGCTAACTGATTGATTTCCCCAATATGCTCCTTGCCCTCTGGCTTCAGTTCTGCTTGGCAGGAGGCACTGACCAGAGATGGGGAGAGTTTGAGGTCAAGGTCTTATTCCCTCAACTCCCTTCCCATGGGGTTGCAACAAATTGGCTGCACCTCTTTATCGAAGGCCACCACACTTTTGAGGCAGCCTTTCTAGCCTCTGCCGCTACTCCCTCTGAGTTTCCATAACTACCCACTACTTGTCCATTCGGGTCCATATTAGTTTGCTAGGGCTGCTGAAACAAAGTAACCACAATCAGGTGGATGAAATGATAGAAATTGATTCTCCCAGTTCTAAAGGTAGAAGTCCAAAATCCAAGTGTATTCAGGATTGGTTGCTTGTTGGGAGGCTCTGAGGGAGAATCTGTTTCATGCTTCTTTCTAGCATCAGGTCCTTGTGACAGACAGTCTTTGGTATTCCTGCTTTGTAGTTGCATTGCTCCCATGTCTGCCTCGTGAATTCCATGGCCATCTCCCTGACCTCTCTGTGTTTGCGTCACGATGCTTTCTTCTCAAAAGGACGCCGGTCACCCTGGGTTAGATTCGACCCTAAGCGAGTATGGTCTCATCTTAACTTGATTGTGTCTACAAAGACTCTATTTCCAAATCAGTTCACATTCTGAGATTCCAGAAGGACATGAATTTTGGGCAGACACCAACCCGGTACAAAATCTAAGGGTGTTAGTGACTTTGTGTTTACCATCATCTCACTGTTATAAACAACCCCCTTTATTAAGTTTTCCTAAATCGTCAAATGGGAGTTATGCCATCTGTTTCTGGCCAGAACCCTGTCTGCCTGATCTGATGATCAAGATCTGTGGACTGCATTAAATAAGAAATGAGGGGCGTTTGCACAACAGCGAAGCTCGCAGTCCTTTGTAAAGGCAAACTGGGTCTGATTATCTTGACTGATAAAAATTGGAGAGCTTGTTTTTAATCTCAATAGCACAATGTTTATTTGCTCCAATCAAGATACCACATGGAGAACCTTAGCTAAAATTGGCATCACCACCTGAGTTTGCAATAACCCACAGTCATCTTCTTTTTCTTTTTTTTTAAATTCCATCTATGTACTTGACAGAGAGAGAGAGAGATCACAAGTAGGCAGAGAGGCAGGTAGAGAGAGAGGGGGAAGCAGACTCCCTGCTGAGCAGAGATTCCCCCCCCTCCATGCGAGGCCTGAACCCAGGACCCTGGGACCATGACCTGAGCTGAAGGCAGAGGCCCCAACCCACTGAGCCACCCAGGCGCCCCACCCACAGTCATCTTCTAATACTGAGTTGGCTTTTACTGACTGAAGGAGTAAGTTAAATAGCCCCAACCTCTGCAGGTTGGGACTGCTTTTGTTTGACTATCTTGAGGATACCAGAACAATGGCAGTTGGGGTGGGGAGGGGAGCAAGGTGGTCCATTTCAAAGGCCTCTATTTGGTTTTTCTATTATAATAGCACTTACTCCATGGTTGTAAATGATATGGGGATTCTGCCAGATACTAAATATGTTTAACTGTGTTATATATTCTTCAAAGTAAGGAAATGACCAGATGCTCAGTCTTCTATTTCATCAGATCCACTGGTTTTTTGTTTGTTTGTTTAAGATTTTATTTATTTATTTGACACAGAAAGAGAGATCATAAGTAGGCAGAGAGGCAGGCAGAGAGAGTGAGGGAAGCAGGCTCCCTGCTGAGCAGAGAGCCCGATGCGAGGCTCGAACCCAGGACCCTGAGATCATGACCTGAGCTGAAGGCAGCCACCCAGGCATCAGATCCACTGTTAAATGGACTCGAGTGAAGACTTCATCTGTCACCTGATCTCCATAAGCCCCACTCTGACTGGAGACTATGGTGGTGGTATTTAGGAGATCTGGGGGTTACCTTCATAATGTCTGGTAACCCTCAAATGCAATAGGTATTTCCTTTTCCCCTTGCTCTATTTTTCCGATAAATGGTTACAAGTACCTCTGGGCTGAACTTGGGGGAAAGATTCATTGTATACACCTTCTGCATAATAGGAAATGTCCTAAAGGACCCAGCTTCTCCCTCAGTCAAGGATCCCCACATCTGTGAAGTAGGCACTTATTTAGATGTGCAAACTGGTACTTATTTCTTCTTTTCTGAATCAAGCATACCATTCTTTAGCTGTGCATTAAGAATCGTGTGGATTAGTAAAGTAAGAATTGTTCCCCTTCATAGGAATATTATCCTCACTTTTTGCTGTCAATCATTTATTTGAAAACAACATACGTTAAAGCCTATAGAAAAGTTTATTTAATTTATTTTAAGTTTGTTTATTTAAACAAGGACTTTTATACCCCTACTATGTACCAGGCAATATGCTAAGCTCTTTACAAATGTTAACTTATTTGGGAAAGAGTAAGCAATAGGAAAAAGACAGTCTCTTCAACCAATGGTGTTCAAAAAACTGGACAGCTCCATGCAAAAGTAATGTTTAGAATTGCTGAATCACTATATTATGCACCTGAAACTAATATAACATTGTATGTTCATTACACTGGAATTAAAATAAAAAAAAAATGTTAACTCACTTATTTTCACCACAATCCTATAAGGTAGTTTCTATTATTCCCATGTTATTTTTGAGGAAACTCAGTAACAGAGAAGTTAAGTAACTTGCCTAACATCACACAGCTAGTAATTAATCCAGTTAAGATTTTTTATAATTAAGACTTAATCACCGTGTTATATTGCATCAAATGTGCAATTATTTTTCCTATGAATTTAAATTGTGGAAAGCAGATTATTGTAATATAGAATTGATTGGGTCAATACAGTCTCATTATGAGTAAAGATAAAACCATTGAGTAAATATTGTTACTAATACCTGCCATTTCCCCAGATACTGTGCTAGATATTTTACACACATTATTTCTAATTTCACAACAGTGCTGCAATGTGGGTAATATTATCCTGATTTAGAAAGGAGAAAACTGGGCCTCGAGAGGTTATTGCTATGAAACCTGATGCCACTCAGCTCTTAAGTACTAAGCAAGATGACGAAAGCCATTTCTTGACATTATATACCTGCCTACCTGAGCCGATGGCATATTAGGATCTGTGATCACTTAGATCACTCCTAGTGGGACACTGGTAATCAACTTAATTAAGTTGGAAATCCAACAGCCAAGGATGAATTCTAGAATATCTCTACTTACTCAAGTGCATTATCTTTTGTTCATCTGGACTCGGAGAACTAAATCACACAATGGTTCTCATATTCAATGATAACAGAGGATACAGTATTTCCTATGGTAAAACTGAGAAGCCCTGGGCATTGGAGGTACATAAGGGTTGTAATCTGATTCTGCTTCTTATGCGCTACTAAGGTATGTGCTACTAAGGAAGTGCTGAGCTATGAGCCTTAGCTTTCCTCCTCGCTGAGTGGGCATCATGAGATAACGTGTGTGAAAGTATAGTATAAGTAAATAAAAATTTAGGATAAGAAATAGTTTATCATGTGTTTATTTTCTGTTTATTATTGATTTATTAATTTACATTTTATTTATTAATTTATATTATAATAATAAACAAATTAATTATTTTATTTTTTAGCATCTGTTTATTGTCATATAGATTCATAATATATATCTTACTAACTCTAACCCTGACCCTGACCCTATTCCAAACCCTAACCCTAACCCTCACCCTCATGTACCAAAATGCTTACACATTCTTTGCTTCATGGCTCTGGCATTGAGCTCTAATTTAGCTGACTACTCATCCAAATCAGCTAATTTTGCATCTGCTACTTGGCTTTCTACATCCCTAGCTGAATGATCTCAGGATCACACATGAGTGATCTGTTCAGTATCTATTCTTACTACTGTCCTTTCTGACCTTCAACAGTGACACCTAACTCTATCCCAAATCCCTGAACCTTGGCTCATTGCTGAGGTACGCATTTCCCGCATTTTACATCTCTGAAATTGGGATGTATCTAAATGGCTTCCAACAAGTGCTATCGATCTGGCTGCAGTTGGGATACGGTAGATGTTGATTGCCTATATCAAAAGGGCGAGGATGAGGACAGGCAGACAGAATGTGAGTGACCTGGACGCAAATCCAAAGATGGAAAGAGTGGTGCAAAATTTTGTGGTAAAATATTTATAAGGAACTATTTCTCAATTTAATCATTCATTAAGTTTACAATCAAGGGGCATTAAATACATTCAGAAGTTATTCACCACTCTCTATACTTAAACCTTTTCTCATTATCCTCCACCAAATCTCTACACCCATTAACCAAAAACTTCCCCCCTCCCACCCCTGGCAACCTCTGGTCTACTTTCTGTGTCTATCAACTTGCCTATTCTAGTATTTCATATAAATGGAGTCACATAATATTTGTCCTTCTGTGTCTGATTAATTTGACTTAACATAATTTTTTTCTTTTTTTTTAAGATTTTATTTATTTATTGAGATGGAGAGAGCATTCACACGAGAAAGAGAGCAGAGTAGGGGAGCAGAGGGAGAGGGAAAGGGAGAAGCAGGATCCTCACTGAGCAAAGGGCCCAATGAGGGGCTCCATGACCCCAGGATCATGACCTGAGCCGAACACACACGCTTAACCAAAGCCACCTAGACTTTCCAACATAATGTTTTCAAGACCCATTCATGTTTGTAGCATATATCAGAATTGGATTACTTTTTATGGATGAGTAAAATTCCATTGTTTGTATATATTACATTTTCTTTATTCATTCTTCTGTCCATGGGGCACTTGGGTTGCTTCTATTTTATAGCTATTATTGCTGTGAGCACAGGTGTACAAATACCTGTTTGAGTACTTGCTTTTAGGTCCTCTGGATATATAGCTAGGTATGGACTTTCTGAGTCACATATAGATCTCTGTTTAGCCCTTTGAGAAACTGACACAGAAGCTCCACAGAGGCTGCAGTTGGTGTAATCTTTGGGGCTTTAGACTGGCTCAGTTAGTAGAGCATGTGACTCTAATCTCAAGGTCATGAGGTGAAGCCCCATGTTGGGTGTGGAGCCTGCTTTAAAAAATTATAAAAAAAAAAAAAATGGAGTATTCTTTTCTCCTCTGTTAACCAAAAGATTGAGAGTATAGACCAAAAGGTCATAGGCAAGAGATGGAGGCATTGGTGATACACATGTAATTATCAACATTTCCAATGTCAAAATAAAGTAGTTCTACTTAATTGTAAACTTAGCTAACATAGAGTCCAGAACCAATGGGACTTAGTTCTTTCATGGATTCTTTCAACAAATGCTACATTTTGATGCTACAGAGGATAATAGTTGTGTTGGAAAACCGGGGACTGGATGACTATGGGTTAAAGAGTCACTGGACGGGGGCGCCTGGGTGGCTCAGTTAGTTGAGCAACTACCTTCGGCTCAGGTCATGATCCTTGAGTTCCGGGATCGAGTCCCGCATCAGGCTCCTGACTCCACTGGGAGTCTGCTTCTTCCTCTGACCTTCTCTCCTCTCATGCTCTCTCTCACTTTCTCTGTCTTTCTAATAAATAAATAAAATCTTAAAAAAAAAAAAACAAAGAGTCGCTGGATGGGAAGAGTCTAGGAATGCATTAGCCAAAATATATTGCTAATACCACCTTTCACCAAATTTAAGGTTCCATACATTCTAAGACAATATTTTATATATACGTTTTATAAAAGTAAAGATGCATTAAATTATGATGCATTGCTATGGCGCCACAGATTAGAATATACCTCCAGATTTCAGCAATGTAAAAATGTGAGAAAATTGTGTTTTAGACTCAGTGAAATACAGTACTTCCCATTTTATGTATTCATAGGAGATATGGGGTAACATACGATAGAAATATCTAAGTCTAAAAAAGCTCTTTCTATAAATATAAAATACAGTATTTGGGTGATAAGAAAGCATTGTATCATAACATTTTTCTTGCATTTAGATATGTATATCTTGCATTTCTTTCTTACATTTAGATATGTAATATCTAAGTGATGCCTAAAATAATAGTGCCATTTACAATTGATGACAGCTTTGATAAAATAATAAATCAGCTTTACCTGTATTTTGATTCTGTTCACTTCCCAGTCTTGAGTTAAAGCATGATTCTATCTCCTGCTTACCAGTGTACGTGTTTGTTGCAGTCTTTTATTTAAGGGGTACAACATCAAGTCCTGACAGTTTGAACCAATTAAGTCTTTTTAAGATATTAGTGGTTGGCATAAGAGACTCCTAAACTCACAAAACAAACTAAGGGTTGCTGGGAGGTGGGGGGGTAGGGATATGGACATTGGGGAGGGTATGTGCTATGGCAAATGCTGTGAAATGTGTAAGCCTGATGATTCACAGACCTGTACCCTGGGGTAAATAATACATTTTATGTTAATAAAAAATTTTTAAAAAAAAGATATTAGTGGTTGGGGGTGGCTTCGGAAGTTCTATATTCTGTTGCTGAGTTCTAGGTGTGGACTAAGTTTTGCAAGCCCTGATGATATCTGACCCAGACAGGAATTACGGTGCAGCTTTTCCTCCTTAACACATAATAATCAAGATCGTATTTCCCAAGCTGGGCCAAACAGTGGAACAATTTACCCGGGTTAGTTAAAGACAGAGATTTCCAGCTCCACCCTGACCTATTAATCAGAACCTCCAGAGAAGAAGTCTAGAAATCTGAATTGTAACAGATATCCAGGGGATTCTTAGGATAAAGCAAGTTTGAGAATCACTAACTGAAGATAGTCTATTTTATCTCCGTCAGCTTCAGATTTTATAACTATAACATTGGCATGATATCGGCCCTGTATCTGTCATACTGACGCTGTCATATTGATCAAGGAGATATCCTAGAGCTGTCTGAACTATTCAAAAGAGATTTGCTCAATCATCTCACCTTTTAACAAACACCTCAACTTACCTTTCCTAAGTTCCACTTAGCCTGAACCCAACTATCCTCAATGGATAGTTTTAATTCCATCCTGTTAAAATACACTCTAGTTAAGGAAATGATTATAACAATAGCCTAAGTCCACATGTATTAACGTGATGTCTGGTGGCCTGAATTCTACTCATTTAGGCACAGAGACCTGCCCTGTAAGGCTTTAGATATATAACTGGCGGTATTGTGCTATTGAAGTTACCTAAACTCATTTCATCAGAGAGGCCTACAAGAAAATACTTGCATAATACCCTCTAGCTCCATCTACGTTGTTGCAAATGCAAGATTTCATTTCTTTTGATGGCTGCAGCGAAATAAGTCAATCAGAGAAAGGCAATTATCCCTTGATCTCACTGATAGGTGGAATTTAAGAAATGAAGCAAAGGGTCACAGAAGAGAGGAAAAAATGAAACAAGACGAAACCAGAGAGGGAGACAAGCCTTAAGAGACTCTTAATCTCAGGAAACAAACTATGACGTGAGGGGATAGGGTGGCTGGGGAATGGACATTGGGGAGGGTATGTGTTGTGGTGAGCGCTGTATGTTGTTTAAGACTGATGAATCCCAGACTTGTACCCCTGAAACAAATAATACATTATGTGTTAATAATAAAAAAAAGGGAAAAAAAGAATCTTAAGAAAAATATTAGAACACAAAATTGTACATTCAAATCTCTTAACTCTTAATTTAATCATTGATATAGGTACATAGATCAGAGGTAAATTTGAAGGGCTTCATGTTGAGGACGTTGTTAATTTTTGCTATAAAGTTCCTGTGGTTCAGGGGCACCTGGCTGGCTCAGAGGAACATGCGACTTTTGATCTCAGGGTTGTGAGTTCAAGTTCCATGTTGGGTATAGAGATTACTTAAATAAATAAAACTTAAGAAAAAAAAAAAAGAAAATATTTGCAAACCACAATGTGTAGAAGGAATCATGATATCTCTTAGGAACACTAACCCATAACCTTAACCCACATGGCTCTTTCTTGATAAAGTCACCAGTTTCAGGTGCAAATTAGAACTATGATAAATAACATAGATCATAAAAGAGCAACTAATTCACAGACATGTACTCTGGGGCAAATAATACATTATATGTTAATAAAAAAATAAATTAAATTTAAAAAAACCCAAAAAACAAAAAAAGGGTGACTAATGCTGAGATCCTAACTTGAACTCATTGCCTCCTCGAGAAATCACGTTTGCCTCAATTCAGCATCCCTGGAATGCCAAACAGATGACTGCCATGTAGTTTTGTGCTCATTGCATGTTGAACTGAGGAATGGGATCTTCTATTACATACATATGTGCTAACTATGTGCCAGAGATCATTCTAAGTACCTCATATATTATATCAATACACTTTGGCAGTCGGTTTGAGAGAAATCCTTTTAACATCTTCCCACAGCAGTAATTTCTCTTACAAATACTTGTAAGGTGACGTCTGTGTTCTAGGCACTGTGCAAGATCATATGAGGCTTTGTTTTTGACGCACTAAACCCAAACAGCTTATTTCAAAACTTAGGTGACACAGACTCATTCAGTCCCTCTTCCTCATCTAAAAAAAAGGAAAGAACTGGACTAGATTCTTCATTAAGTATAAACTTTAAAGCTCTGAGTCAGTCAACCAAGATTTTGCTCTCTCCTTTAATACCTTAAATGACAACATTTAAATCCATTAGAAAATGTACAAGTCTTTGCATGGAAGAACTTCTGTATGGGGGAAAAGTAAAATGAGCATAAGTAGCTACATCTATATAGCTCATGTTATGAGTAATTAACACTCCTTCCCTAAGGGATTGCCCATCCCCAACAAACAGAATGACGACTGCAGAGTGGTGATTGAAAAAGGACTTTCATATGAAGGAAGGCATTTCTTGTTCTGTAGTTATTACCTAATAACGGATTAAGAATACAAATAATGCCAGTTTATCTCATTTCATAGATGAATGTAAATACACAAGTTTTCTGTTACATGAAAATCATTTATACAGATTATCTTTTTTGGGAATAAGACTGTCTTATTAGGAATAAATGACTCTATAAAGATTTTGGAAGGAATGGGGCAATCAGGCATCTACAGTCTGTTTATTCAGTGGTGGCCTTTAGTACACTATCCAGTGTTGTAAATATCCAAAGACCAACTCTTGCATATGTTTACCTAGCCTTGCCCTTTGAGTTAGTTCTGGAGCTCAACTATGCAAATCATCCAAGTTCAAATAGTACTTCAAAAAAGAATTTGCTTAAGTTTGTGCTACATAAAAATTTTATATGTATAAAATTTTATAATTCCCTTATATATACAAGGGAATATTATTCAACCATAGAAAAAAGAAAGAAATCCTATAATTCGCATGGATAGACCTAGAGGGCATTACTAAGTGTGATAAGTAACACAGAGAAAGACAAATTATGCATGGTATCACTTATCTATGGAATCTAAAACAAGAAAAAAGAAAGAAAAAACTGCTAACTTTGGGCTTAGTTTGTTTCTCTTTTCTAGTTCCTTGATGTGTAAAGTTACATAGTTTGAGATTTTTCTTGCTTCTTGAGGCAAGAAAGAAGCTATAGGAACTCTCATTTATAGCTATAGGAACTCTCTTAGAATTGCTTTTGCTAAATCTTGTTAGTTTGGGTATGTTGTATTTTCCTTTTCATTTGTCTCAAGATACTTTTTTTTTTTTTTATTTCTCTTGATTTCTTCTTTGACCCATGGGCTGTTCAGTAGTATGTTGTTTAATCTCCACATATTTATAGAATCTTCCAATTTTCTTCTTGTAATTGATTTCTAGTTTCAGACCGTTGTGGCCAGAAAAGATGTTTGACATGATTTCAATCTTCCTGAATTTATTAAGACTTGTTTTGTGGCCTAACATATGATTTATCCTGGAGAATGTGCCATGTACACTTGAGAAGAATGTGTGTTCTCTTGGTTTTGGATGGAATCCTGAGCTTTTCTTTGTGAGACACTTAAAAAAAATGTGTTTTTTGTTTTGTTTTGGTTTTGGTTTTGGTTTTTTCTTGAGTAATCTCTCAAGTGGGGGTTGAATGCATAACCTCAAGATCAAGAGTCACGTGGTCTACTGACTGAGCTAGCCAACCACCCCATGAGACATTCTTTGACTACTAATTCAGTCCTTTTACTTACTCTAGGTCTGTTCGTATTTTCTATTTCTTTTTGCTTCAGTTTTGATAGCTTGTGTATTTCTAGGAATATGTCAATTTCATCTAGGTTATCTAACTTGGTAGCATACAATTGTTCTCTGTCCTCACTTACAATCCTTTTTATTTCTGTAATGTCTGTAGTATTATTCATTTTCATTCTTGCTTTTAGTAATATGAGTCTTCTCTCTTTTTTTCTTAGTCTAGCCAAACTTTTGTCAATTTTGTTGATCTCTTCAAGGAATGAAATTTTTAAAAATTTATTTATTTTTTTAGTAATATCTATGCCCAGCGTGGGGCTCAAACTCATGAACCTAAGATCAATAGGTGCATGCTCTTCTGAATGAGCCAGCCAGGAGTCCCCAAAGAACCAACTTTCATTTTCATGGATTTTATTGTTTTTTTATTTCCTATTTTATTTATCTTCATTCTAATTTTTTTTTAAGATTTTACTTATTTATTTGAGAGAGAGGGAGAATACATGAGTAGGGGGAGGGGCAGAGGCAGAGGGAGAAGCAGACTCCCTACTGAGCAGGGAGCCCAACAACCTGGGACTTGATCCCAGGACTCTGAGAGTATGACCTGGACTGAGGGCAGATGCTTAATCAACTGAGCCACCCAGGCAGCCCTATTTACTCAAATCTTTATAATTTTTTTTTCCCTCTGCCACCTTCAAGTTTAGTTTGCTGCTTTTTTGTTTTGGAACAACAGTTCCTTATGGTGGGAAGTTAGGTAATTGATTTGAGATCTTTTTTGAATGTAAACATTTACAGCTGTAAATTTCCCTCTGAGCACTGTTTTCAATGCATTCCATGAGTTTTGATATGTTGTGTTGTTATGTTGTGTATTAGTTTCACTCATTCCAAAATGTTTTCTAATTCCCTTTATGATTTTTCTCTTTGAAACATTTGTGGTTTAATTTCTACAGATCTGTGAATTTTCTGGTTTTCCTTCTGTTCTGATTTCTACTTTCATTGTGGTCAGAGAAGATACTTTGATTTCAATCTTCTTAACTTATTGGTATTTTGATATTATTGAGTCAATCCTTTTAATTTTTTATGAACTAACCTGTGGTTTATTTAGGAGAATCTTTCATGGGGTCTTGAGAAAAGTATGTATTCTGCTGTTGTTGATTGAATTGTCTTATAGGTATCTATTTGGTTTAGTCGAATTATAATATGTCCAAGTTTTAATTTTCCTGTTGATCTTCTGCCACACTATTCTATTCATTGTTAGAGTGAGGAGTTTGTTTTGTTTGTTTTCTCTTTTATTTTTCTATTTTATTAATATCTCCTCTAATCTTTATTATGTCCCTGTAATGCTCATTCTTGTACCTAGGTCTTTCTACGTATTGATGGCTATTTCTTTAGATATCTAGCATTACTGGCTTAAAGAATATGAACATTTTTTTTTTAAGATTTCATTTATTTATTTATTTGAGAGAGAAATAGAGAGAGAGAGAGCATGGACTAGGGGACGGATAGAGGGAGAGAGAGAGAATCTCAAGCAGACTCCATGCCAAGTGCAGAGCCCCACTCCAGGCTTGATCTTATGACCTTGAGGTCATGACCCTGAGATCATGACCTAAACCAAAATCAAGATCTGGGCGCTCAACCAACTTAGCCACCCAGGTGCCCCAAAGAGTATGAACTTTTTAAAATATCTTGATATATGTTGCTAAAACTTCTTCCAGAAATATTGAACTAGTTAATAAATGCACCAGAAGTAGCACATATGTTTCCAATGTACTATAATTTGTGTGTTACAGTACATAGGCAGGTTAAGATTTTGATACAGCCATGCTATATTAATAGGGGCAGGTAGCCAAACAAGAGTCAAATATGTAAATATATCTGCTTCCTATTGTCACTATGACCAATTGCCACTAACTTAAAACAACACAAATTTATTCTCTTAAGTTCTGGAGGCCAGAAGTCTAAAATCAACTTTACTGGGCTACAGTGGAGGTGTTTGCAGGGCGGCTTTAGTCTGGAAGCTCTTAAGAGAGCCTTTAGTCCCTTGTGTTTTTTAGCTTCTAGCCTGTGCTCTTTGGCTGTGGCCCCTTCCTTCCTCTTCAAACCGTATCACTCCTGTCTTTGCTTCCATTGTCATATGGCCTTCTCTGACCTTGACTCCTCCTGTGTTTCTCCTATGAGGACTGCTGTAACTAAATCAAGCCCACCCTAATAATCCAGAATAGTCTCCTCATCTCAAGATCCTTAATTTAATCACCTCTGCAAAGTCCCTTTTGTCATATAAGATAACATTCACAGTTTCCAGGGATTAGGATGTGGATGGTTGGAAGTCATTATTCAGCCTACCAGCCCTCCAGCCTTTTATAGACACTACATACATTTATTCACAAGTAGTAAAGTCTGACATACTTTTTAGTTGCCAAATCTATCTGATGGCACAATATTACAACTAACGGCATTAAAGTTCACTTGCATGATTGATAGTATTACCAGGAACAAAGCCGAAGAGTATATATCAGGATGAGATAATTGTGTGATGTCTGAAACCATAAGCCAGAGAGATTACTGGGGGACCGATGTACAGCAAATGGGGAAATTTCCTGTGCCCCGTTGATAAAGGGCTTCTGGGCCAGAACAATTAGGATTTTTGCACAGACTACTCTAAATGTCATACATAATTATGTGCATGGTTAATTATCAGTGTGCCATAATTTTGGATTATCTGAATATCTGAAATATCTTAAAGTTGAGAACTGCTGGTAATTGGAAAATTACCGATCCAAATTTCTTAAAGCACTAAACTGTAAATTACACTCCACAAAACATGGTCCAGATACCTCTAGTTATCTCCAAGGACCTTACAATTACCAGAATTGGATATATGTTTGTTGAATGTGTGTAAGAGACCATTGTTTATATTATCACTTAGCATAAATCAATGAATTTTTATTACATTTATATAATATGTTTAGTATATATTTATACTAATTGGTTGAGGAGAAGGGAATCACACCTTGAACTACAAAATAGGATCAAAAGTTTGAAAACTAGTGGATTTAAAAAAAAAAAAGCATTTCATTCCACTGTAGCATCACCTAGTGGAACTTTAGAAGAAATCAGTTTGCTTTTTCTATCAGTCTTGGAAAGGCAAAATATAAAGTGAATGAAGGTTCATTTCAAAGTAAGCTCAATATAGAAGGCCAGGATGACTCAGTCCATTAACCTTTTGGCTAAGGTCATGATCTCAGGGTTGGGAGATTGCCCTGTGGGGAGCACCACGTGAAACCCCATGCCGGGCATGGAACCTGCTTAAGATTCTCTCTCTTGGGCACCTGGGTGGCTCAGTTAGTTGAGTGACTGCCTTCGGCTTGGGTCATGATCCTTGAGTTCCGGGTTCGAGTCCCATATCGGGCTCCCAGCTCCACGGGGAGTCTGCTTCTTCCTCTAACCTTCTCTGCTCTCATGCTCTCTCTCACTTTCTCTGTCTCTCAAATGGATAAATAAAATCTTTAAAAAAAAATTTTTTTTTCTCTCTTTCTCCACCCTTCCCCCCACCCCCTCTCCAAGTAAGTAAATAAATAAATACTCAATATAAAATGCACTTCCCTAAAGTGATCCAGAAGACTGATATGTTCTATTTAAAAATAAGAAGCACTTTTATATTTGTAAAAAAAAAAAATCCCATTTTTTATAGTATGAATCGAGAAATATTCATTTTATTTATTTTCCAACTAAGAAAGAGTGCACTAGCACAAAAGTCATTCACAATTTCACCATTCAAGAGTATGTATCATTTCAAACATTTTTCCTATATTCACGTGTATACATTTATATTTATAGTGGAGTTTATGTTATAGTACCATTTTCATTTAACGCTTCTTTGCTTTACATTAAGTAATCAACCATTTATCATAATGTTTTATGGACGAATCAACTAAATATAGATATAAATTGAACATATACTTTGGCTAATTAGCAAGAGCAAACAATTTGAAAAAGACTGTCTCCAGTTTGAGTTTGAATGAATTTTCACCAAGTAGCTATTCAACTGCTCAATTTATTGAAGATCAGTTTCTTCTCAATAAAATAAATGGAAATGAAGTCCATTTCTATAGTGCTGATAGGAATAAATGACACAAAGTACAAATAAAATAACTAGGACCTAGAGAGATTATCAGTAAATATAACCATACCTATGTTTGTTGACTCAAACTAAATAGACACAAAAATCATTTAGTAATGATGGAAATTCATTTTATGATTATTAGAATTAACCAATCACAACTAAGTTTTAAAACTCCTTTTTTACTGGGGTGCCTGGGTGGCTCAGTTGGTTAAGCATCCAACTCTTGATTTCAGCTCAGGTCACGATCTCAGAACCATGAGATTGAACTCCATGCCGTACACTCCATGCTCAGCAAGGAGTCTGCTTGAGATTCTCTATCCCTCTCCTCCTGCCCCTCCCCTTGTGCTCCTTCCCCTGCTCGCACTCTCTCTGTCTCTAAAATAAATAAAAAAAAATTTTTTAAAAACTCCTTTATTAAAATTAGTAAGATTTTTATAAATTAGTAGAATTTGTTTAAAAATTAAATTGTTGTATATCAACTCAATAAAATGTTGAGTGTTTATATGCATTTTATTACACTCTGTCTAAAATTAAACAAAAATGTGACAAATATGTATAATTTTATGGAATTGTAAGAATGATGTCGCTTCAACTTTCACTCCTCTGTAGGTAATTGCTGTATCAATGTCTAATGTTCTACGTGTCATGTCAAATTTGGAACATATGAGCATATTTAGGGCATTTTAAAAAATGAAGTTAACTGTTGATATTGTTACATGGGTTTTTAAATTTTAAGTAACGTATATATGGCGAATATTTATATAATTTCCACTAGTCCTTTGTTAAAAACTGCTGAATCATTATCTTTATGCATCCTTTGCACCTTTGCCTACAGGTCGGATGTTTCCCTAGGGTAAACTCTCTAGACATGAAATTGGGGAAATAACAAGAACTTTCAAGTAGAAATAATGTCAGGTCTCACAGGGCTGTTCTCTACAGCCTCATTCCACAAAGGCCAGTGTAAGACCCCCTCTAAGCAAATTAAGCTAAGCAATTCTAGGGTGGCCAATATTAAGTTACCAAGAAAGCTGCCTCTCTTGTCATCTAACTAAACCCAGGGATTGAGTTGACAATAGCTGAACAAATAGTTGAAGTATGTCTTAGTTTGGGCTCTCTGGCAGGAGCAGCTGAGGTGGCCATCTGCTTGCTGGGGTGGGGGAGGGGGGGTGTTGTGAGGGATTGCTTTCAGGAGCAGCACCCCTAGGGGACCAGGGAAGAAGAGCTGGCAGAAGTTGAACCGGGTTGCAGCTGCTGGAGGAAAGCTTCAGTCAATCCCAGAGTGAACTTTGGAGCTGGTTCACCCTTCAGAGATGAGAGGAAGAGACCTGTGCCCCCACCCCATTCTCTTGGAACACTGACAAGGCTAACAAAAAATGGCTTCTGAATGAAGGCCCCTATTTCTAGTCCAAGGAAGATAGATAGATAGATAGATAGATAGATAGATAGATAGATAGTCCAAGGAAATACACTGAACTTCAGGTTGAGATTCTTCTTAGGATTTTTTGAAAATTTCTTTCCAAAGCATATATAAATGAGAGCTTTAGACCCTGAGATTCCGCTCAACATAGGATGCATGGTAACATGACTTCAGAAATTTCAGCCTGTGGGGGCGCCTGGGTGGCTCATTCGAATAAGCACCTGCCTTCAGCTCAGCTCATAATCCCAGGGTTCTGGGAATGAGCCCCATGTCCAGATCCTTGCTCAGCAGGGATCCTGCTTCTCTCTCTCCCCCTGCTGCTCCCCCTGCTTGTGCTCTCTCTCTATTAAATAAATAAAATCTTTTTTTAAAAAAAGCATAGTGCATACAGAAGGAGACTAAAAATCAACTGTACTATTGTTAGAAAGATCAAAACATCATAAAACACACCACAAACAGTTGTGAGGCTGGTAAAATGAAATTTATTCAACATTGTTTTGTCTCTTAATTTTTCTACGGATTCCAGATGAAGTTGGAGAAATTCTGCTGGGTTTTCTTTTAAAGATTTTTATTTATTTGACAGAAAGAGAGAGAGAGAGAAGCAGAGGGAGAGGGAGAAGTAGAAACCACACGGAGCAGGGATCTGGTTTGGAACTAGATCCCAGGACCCTGGGGTCCTGACCCTAGCGGAAGGCAGACGCTTAACCCACTAAGCCGCCCAGGCGCCCTCTGCTGGTTTTCTTGATGTTTTTTGTTTAACATCATTCTCTTTTTTGTTTTTTGTTTAAATAAGCTCTACAGCTAATAAGCTGTAGAGCTATAAATAAGCTGTAAATAAGCCCCCCCCACCCCACCCCCCCACCCTGCGTCATTACATGGAGATCGAGAGTAGCCATGCTCTACCTAGAGAGCCAGCCAGGCGCCCCTTAATATCATTCTCTTCTGAATCCCTAGAGCAGCCTCTGGATTTTCAAACACAATTCTATTTCTTAGATTGGAGTGTACATGACAAAATTTATGCTCCATACTGATAATACCTGAGAGATTCTGCACCTTTGGGTTTCCTTTCTTTCTTTCTTTCTTCCTTTCCCTTTCTTTTCTTTCTTTCTTTCTTTCTTTCTTTCTTTCTTTCTTTCTTTCTTTCTTTCTTTCTTTCTTTTTTTCTTTCTTCTTTTTTCTTTCTCTCTTTCACAAAGAGATAGAGCCAGAGAGTACAAGCAGGGGGAGCAGCAGAGGGACAAGGAAAAGCCTGACGCGGGACTCGATTCTGTGATCCTGCCGTCATGACCTGAGCTGAAGGCAGAGGGTTAACCAACTGTGCCACCCAGGTGCCCCCTAACTTCTCTGCTTTTCAGTGTTTATCTGGTGCTTTCTCAACTTCTCTAGCTACGTTGGGATGACATGTTAATAAACCTGGTTAGCTGGTTTTAAAAGATATATTTCACTTCTTCATCTTCGGAAATGAGACATATCATTTCAATTTGCTAGAGATTATCGTTTTCACTTGATGTAGTCATCAGGAATTGCTCCGATTGTTGCCTCTTCTCAGCACATTCCTGGGCCACCTGTTCCCTCATATCAACCTGCTGGGCTCTAGCCAGGCTTCCTGTCTCCCTTTCCCTCTCCCTCTCAGGTTTTCATTTCCATAAGCCAGGGCATAGCTTCAAAATATATTGTAACCATATTCAAGTCCATTTCTATAAAAGAACAGTTTCTTTGAAGAAGCAACATAATTATGGTGAAAGCTTATCCTGAACACCTATATTACGTGCTATCATTATTTTCATTTCATATTTCTTAAACTGTAGGATTGAACATTTTTCACATTTATTGGTCATTTGAGTGTCTTCTTTGATGACTTCCTGGCAATTGTCTTTGCCCATTTTTCTACTGGAAATGTGTTTTTTCCTACTGATTTGTAGATGATCTTTATCCGTATTAACCCATTTTTTCTTAATCTGTGAGTTATTTTCTAATTAAAAAAGTAAAGATAGTTGCATGTGCCATGTTCGCCTCAAATTTAATTTTTGCAACAGAGCTCAAAGTTCTCCTGTCACACACTGGCATCATTTTAATACGTCTGTAAACTTGTGCATAGTATCACCTTTTTTCTAATCTCCCAGGCTAGAATCTTCTAAATTATCTTTAACTCTTCCTCCTGCAAAGTCCCTTATATCTGCAACCTACCTCCGGGTCTGTCATTTCTTTCCTCAAGGCAAATTCCTTTGTCATTCCCACATCTGTTTTTGTTTTTGTTTTACACCTCCTTAAGTAAATCCCTTTCTCATGCTTCAATCAGCGATATTCTAGAGCTGATCTCTCTGCCTCCATTATTTCCCAAAGAAAAACAATTTTTCTTCTTTAAATCTCAAAGGCTACAACTTGGGGATTGACCTCAGGCAGGGAGAAGTGAGCTGCCTGAATTCCAAAGAAAATGTAGGTCTTAGATGTTTTTAAGCATGTGAAAGAAGGCTGATGATGATATTTAAAAAATGTAGGCGTACAGGTCAAAGAGAGGTTCTCGAGGCATAGAATTACAAAATCAAAGAATTTTAAAGCAAGTTGAACAGATTATGTTATCAAAACCATTCATGTTACAGGTGAGAATAAAGGAACCCAGAGAGACACAGTAATTTGTTCAAAGATACAACTAATTATTTTAGATTTATATACTTATAAATTATGTATATTATCAAATACACACAAGCATTTTATGGTGTAATGTAAATAGGAAGTAAGTACTTTAAAAACAATTTATTTTGTCTTGTTTATGGTCCAAAAATCCTTTTTGCTATTACTATTAATAATGTTTTCAGTGAGTGCATAATCTGTTTTAAATCTTGGATTATCACTTTTTTAAAAGATTTTATTTATGCACACGCACAAGAAGGGGGAGGGGCAGAGGAAGAGGGAGAAGCAGACTCCCCACTGAGCAGGGAGCCCAGCCCAAAGCAGGGCTGGATCCCAGGACCCTGGATCATGACCTGGCCCCAAGGCAGGCACTTAACCAGCTGAGCCATCCAGGTCCCCCTTGGGTTACGGATTTTTTTTTTTTAAGATTTTATTTATTTATTTGACAGAAGGAGAGAGATCACAAGTAAGCAGAGAGGCAGGCAGAGAGAGAGGGGCAAGCAGGCTCCCAGCTGAGCAGAGAACCTGTTGTGGGGCTGGATCCCAGGACCCTGAGATCATGACCCGAGTTGAAGGCAGAGACTTAACCCACTGAGCTACCTAGGTGCCCCTGGGTAACGGATTTTTGATATAGCAACCCACAAGTCGAGTTGTAAGTTCAGCTTATTTTGATACTTGGTTATTTTAAAAAGAATATATCAAAAGATATGTAGATCCAATACCTATTTTTCAATTCGATCCACTTATTCAGAAGTTTTTGTTGAAAATTATTAGTAAAAAAATCTACCTTTCCAAATGTCAATTAACTGTTCTTGACAAGTAATTAGAAGATGCTGTACTTTCAAATTTTAAAAAAAGCGATTCCCATGGGCATGTCTCATTTTAAAGTGTGAGTATTTAAAAGAAGTTAGAAAAATCTGTTCTCAAGTTTTCCAAGTATGCAGAGACAAGAGACTTTTTACAGGTGATGTATTTATATCTATTTTAAAATAAAATTAAATGGCTATTTCCAAACATTTGTTTTCAAAATAATTTTGTTTCTTTTTTTGATAAAAACAAAACAAAACAGAACAAAAACTGATTTTGTATTTATATTTAAAATGTTATATGGGGGTACCTGGCTGGCTCAGTCAGAGAGTGCGAGCTCTTGATTTCAAGTTTATGAGTTTGAGCCCCATTTTGGGTGTAGAGATTACATAAATAAAAATAAATAAAATAAAATAAACTTTTAAAATGTCATATGGACAGATTAAATGTGTGAGTGTTTTTAAGTAACCACTAGGTGGAGTAGTGTTAAAAGTCACATCAAAATAAAGGTCAGCATAGCTGGAACTTTCTTTTTTTTAACTTTTTATTGAAGATTAATATATATACACACTATGTACAAGTAGTTAACTCCAAAAGGATAATAGACCCAAATATTAGAGCTAAAACTATAAAAATTTTATAAGAAAAACAGCATAGTTTTATAGCCTTGGTGTATTTATTCATTTATTTTTTAAAATTTTTATTTATTTGACAGAGAGAGACACAGCGAGAAAAGGAACACAAGCAGGGGGAGTGGGCGAGGGAGAAGCAGGCTTCCAGCAGAGCAGGGAGCCTGACACGGGGCTCGATCCCAGGATTCTGGGATCATGACCTGAGCCAAAGACAGACGCTTAACGACTGAGCTAAGATTTCTTAGGACAAAAGAAGCATGAATCATAAACAACAAAATGATAAATTAGACTTAGTAAAAAAAAATTCTGGTCTCTGAAAGATACTATGATGAATAGAAAAAGAAAAGTCACACAGACTGGGAGAAAATGCTTCCCAAACATATGTCTTATAAAAGACTTACGACCCAAATATATAAATAACCCTATGAGTCAGTAGTAAGGAAATGAACAATCTAATAAAGAGAGGCAAAAGATTTGGACACATCACTAAGGAAGAAGTGTGGATGGCAAATAAGCACACGAAAAGATGTTCAATATCATTCATTGTTAAGGAAAAGCCAATCACACCACAATGACCTCTGTCCATGGCTATTAGAATGTCTAAGATTAAATGGGCTGACAGTGACAGCTGCTCACAGGGGGCAAGTGGAACTCTCATACATTGTTGGTGGCAATACCGAACAATACTTTCATCTTAGAAACACTGTTCAATGGTTTCTTATAAACATATACTTACCATACCACCCAGCAATTCCATTCCTCCCATTTGTTCAAGAGAAATGAAAACGCCGCAAAGTTTAGTGGGCAAATGTTTATTTGTAACGAGCAAAATGTGAAAAAAAAATAAGTGCATATTAATTGGTAATGGTTGGACATATCTATATAATGAAATACAACTCAACAAGGAATGAAAAGTCAACCTGTGCAATAACATGAATGGATCACAGAAGAATTCACATGATGCCACAATGAATAACTTATACTATAACTGTTGTTCTACAAGTGTCTGTGTTTGATATTATCAGAAAATTATCGGGAGGAGGATTATTGGGTCAAAAGCCACGTGTGTTTGCAATTTTGTAATTTGGATAGCTATTTCAAAATTGCCTTCCTTAGGGGCTATGCGAACTTACGTTCCCACCAGCAGTGGAAAATACACCCATTTCCTTACACACTCATCAGAAGAGTGAGTAGAATTTAAGGATGATTGCTAATCTCTCAGGGAACTGGCATCTCAGCAGAGATTTAGTTAATATTTCTCTTTACACATAAGCTCCAATATATTACTGGTCTTCCCCCATTCTCCTTGGACAGCCCCTGAGGCTCTCACACATTATATACGATGGTGTTCCGAACCTACCATGCAAATTTATAGCCCAGGGCAATTATACAGATGGTCCCCCGTGCCTGGAATGCCCTCACCTCCACCACCTGTCTGGTGAACCCCTGCTTATCCTCCAACACTCACACATTTGTGAAACTTTTCTTGATGGTTGCTTTCCTCAGAGCTACTGTTGTACATCGTATGCACCATCCTATATGTCACAGTGAACTGCAGTCCTTTCTCCAAGTCACTGTGAGCTCCTAAGCATATTAGAAAGTGTCTCTAAGTTCTATAGGACAAGGGCTTCGATTCATTTGACTCTTTATTCTCAGGAGCTGGTAGGGTGTCTGGTACAAAATAAGACAATGGCCAATGTGTGCTGATCCGAAAGAATGGTCTCTGCAGAACCAAACTTCTGTAAGTATCTTTGCATGAATGAATGTATATTTAGCAAGGAAATTTTCTAATGAGTCAATCTAACAGTATAATTCTGTGTTGAAGGGTGATTTGTCTCAACATCTCCTCCCGGAGGACCCACGTTTTCAAAATGAAGATTTATATTGTTGGACTGGTAGTCCAATATGGTCTAGAAACAGCCTGTAGAAGGAACGAGCAAGCATTTTCATTTTATGTTGGACTCCCCCATCCATAAAGGTTACAGGAGACAAGATGATCTGAAACGCTGGCATAGAAGAAATTCCCTGCCTTCTGTGACAGCTTAGGGCAAGGGAAATCCTTCTGATGGCACCGCAAAGCAAGGTATGAGAGAACGTTCAGCAGATACTCTGAAGCAGGCACAGGTATCTGGAATGTGCCACTCAGAGAACCACTGTTGGGGCCTCTAGTTTGGGCAGCTCTGCCTATGCTCTTATAGAAGGCCTTAGATCATGAGTCCCTCACCTGTGCCAAACACAAATCTATAAACTGTTTTAAGCCAAGAGACCCTGGAAAATTCCTCATTATCTGCCCATCAAAATTGTAATGCCTGGAAATAAACAACTTTATATACCTACACCTCACAAACTCAGCAGGGAAGATGCATTTCTTAGCCTTCGTGACCAGCACAGAGGCTTTTGTGCAATTTGTGGATAATGGGTTAATAAAGACAAGAAACCCTTCCTTATGACGCAAGGCCACTCCTAAAGAACAAGCACAAGAGAAAGACACAAAAGAACTGTTATATGCTACTTAACAAATATTTATTAAATATTGTGCTAGGCATCACGGGAGGCAATGGGGACAAAAAATTGAATAAAGTATAGTCTCTGCCCTAAAGGAGCTTATAATGTAGTTCTGAGGATGAAACCAATTGTAACATCATACATTTGTACAGTGCTTTTAAGTTACAAAGTACTGTCATGTCTTGCAAATTCACTGTTCTGTCCCCTTTCCATACCACCAGAACATAGAGGCCATCGACAAAATGCAAAGTACTATGGAGAGTCAAAGAGAAGAGCTTCCTTGTAGGAGGGTGGTAGGGAGTGGGTAGGAAGTGAAGACTCATGAAGAAGAAAACATTCTAGATGAGCTTTGAAAGGCGAACATATTTCATTAGGCAATGATTGGTGGCATTCCTTATAATAAATAACTTATGCATAGACATAGAGTCAAGAGAATGTTAGAGACAAATTTTGGGGAAGCCCAAGGAACGTACTTTGAGTGCAATAGAGAATCAGAAGAAAATAAAACTGGAGGGGCACCTGGGTGACTCAGTGGGTTAAGCCTCTGCCTTCAGCTCAGGTCATGATCTCAGGGTCCTGGGATCAAGCCCCACATCAGGCTCTCTGCTCAGCAGGGAGTCTGCTTCCCCTTCTCTCTCTGCCTGCCTCTCTGCTTACTTGTGATCTCTCTCTGTCTGTGTCAAATAAATAAATAAAATCTTAAAAAAAAAAAGAAAAGAAAACTGGAAGTAAGAGCTTGGGGATGTATAATTCATTGTGATTTGGGGCTAGTAAATCAGATGAATGAACTATGCTTTCATCTGAGGTAGGGGAAGATCAGTTTAGCTACTTCAAAAAAATTCTTCATTTATTTTAAGCTATCCTTCCTAGATTCCCATCAAAGTCACTTGATCTTCTATGTTTCCCTCCCAAAATCTTATCAAGGCTCCCCTTTTCCTCATCAGTCACTAATAAATCCATATACACTTCTCCTCTCCTCCCATTCTCTCCCATAAAGCAGTTGTTTCTAGGATGATGAAATTTTACTGCTCCTTTGTTTATTTCCTTGTTTGTGGTTTCTGATTTTCTGTAATGAGCAGGAAGTGTTTTAATAATAAAAGCCTATTTTTGAAATAAAATGTTTATTAATACCTTAGATTAAACCCTCCATGTTTCTTCTATATAAAACATAAATGTTATTTTTCTGTAATCTAATATCATGTGCATTATATCATTTTTGCAATTTACCAATTATTGGATATCTAGATCATACAAAATTTTTGAAATGATGACCAGTGCAGAGCAGTTAAAATTAGATGAAAAAAATTAGTATTAAAAAATATAATTCTGGGGTGCCTGGGTGGCTCAGTGGGTTAAAGCCTCTGCCTTCAGCTCAGGTCATGATCTCAGGGTCCTGGGATCAAGCCCCGCATTGGACTCTTTGCTCAACAGGGAGCCTGCTTCCCCCTCTCTCTGCCTGCCTCTCTGCCTACTTGTGCTCTTTCTCCTCTCCGTCAAATAAATAAAATAAAATAAAATAAAAATACAATTCTGAGACGCCTGGGTAGCTTAGTCGGTTAGATGGCTGCCTTTGGCTCAGGTCGTGATCCCAGGGTCCTGGGATTGAGTCCCACATTGCTCAGCGGAGAGCCTGCTTCTCTCTCTGCTTCTGCCTGCTTGTGCTCTCTTCCTCTGACAAATAAGTAAATTTAAAAAATTAAAAAAAAAAATACAATCCTGAGGTGCCTGGGTGGCTCAGTCCGTTAAGTATCTGCCTTCGACTCAGGTCATGCTCACAGGGTCTTGGGATCCAGCTACAGGTTGGGCTTCCCAGCTCAGCAGGGAGTCTGCTTTTCCCTATGCCCCTCTCCCTGCTTATGCTCTCTTTCTGGCTCTCTCTCTCAAATAAATAAAGTCTAAAAACAAAACAAACAAACAAACAAACAAAAAACAACAATCCCACCCATGGGTGTGAAAGAAAAAGCAAAATAAGCAACAACTCTTAAAGATGCAGAAAACATTACAAGACCACCCCCATGACCAAAATGACACATTGTCCAGCTTGCTTTCTGCCAAACCACCTTTGGCCAAATTATTTCCAGCTGAAGAGTAATGTTACACTATGTGCTGAGCAGTGTGCTAGGCAATGATGACATCGAGATGAAATCCCTGATCCTTATCCTCAAGAAGCTTAAAGAACCAGGAAGGAACATGGGCAGCATAAGGAATGCCCAGGTTACTAAGGTACACAGAAAAAGGTATCTGATTGCGCCTAATAGCATCAAGGATGGTATCCCGGAAGATGGTAATGTAAGAGAACCCTGGAGGATGAGTAGGCAGTTTCTCAAAGAAAGCGCTGGGGAGAAAGGGAGTGTACAAAGATTTCTGGGCAGAAGCAACATCTTATGCAAAGACACAGAGTCAAGAGTTAATATGGCACGTTGAGAGAATTCTACATGTATACTGAGGTTAGCAGGTAGGAGCACATGTGTGTGTTAACTGGTGGGAATTAGAGGGAAGACCATAAAATAGAAATCTACAAATGAGTATGGTCAGTATATCTATCTGCACTGTGGACAACTTACCATTTTTATTTATGTCTAGTTCAGTTTATATCTCAAAAAATATTCTTATAATGGGATTTATATTAGACCTAATGTTAGTACAATAATACAAGTATACAAATTATTAAAAATAAATTTGACTGGGGGGTGTCTGGCTGGCTCAGTAGGTAGAACACGGGACTCTTGATCTCAGGGTCATGAATTTAAGCTTCAAATGGGGTGTAGAGCTTAGAATGAATGAATGAATGAATGAATGAATGAATGAATGAATGAATTTGACCGTATTGGGGATAAATGCTCAAAAACGTTTTTCTCGGTTTGGTGAAGCTTGGAGACAACCGTTCTAGGTTAAGGGAAGCCATGAAGGGCTTGAAGGACGGAGGAATGGCAACAAGATCTGAAACTCTGGCATCAGAGAGGAAGAGGGTTGATGGGAGAGAGCATGCAGGCAGTTCAGAGGCATTAGTCAAAGTGAGAATACATGAGAGCCTGAAGTAGGAAGTGGGGATTGGTGGGATTGACGAGATTCAGATAGAACTTGGTAAACTGATGCTTTGTGCAATGCAGAGGGAAAAATGAATAGAAATTACAGGAACAGAAAGAAGAGGATGGACGCTGTGTGAAGCAATGACAACAGATAAGCCAAATCAAAAGTCAAATGCAGAAATCATTAATTTAGCAATATTACAGGACGCATATCCTGGTGTAAGTCACTGTTTGTAATATTGGTTTAATGCGAGAATGCATTTTAAGTTCTAAATTTCCAGCCCCCACAGATATGACACAATAAACGTGTTGTTGGCCGCTGCCAACCCAGAAGTAAACACACATTATCATATTCTGATCAAAAGAAACATGTGAGATGTAATGAATTCCAGTGGAAGTGGTTTAAAGTTCTGAATTCATTTATACTTGTAAAAAACCATAAAATGTTGTGAAAGATAGTGACATAATTACAGGAGCAGAGTCTCCAAAACCTTCAGAGAGCTCCCATCTAGACACAATATGAAGCTACAGATAATGTCTAGAAATAGGCCCAGGGTGTAGGAGTAAAACATTTTTACTCCGAAACTATCAGTCATTGCAAGTTCACTTGGCACATTGTGATAGAATGCTATTTTAAATAATGGCTAAACTTTCCCTCTTGCTTTGGCCCTAAATAGGCTACATTACTGTATCTTCCAGTCAACTTACCTAGCAAAGAAATCACGTAATAAAAACAAACAAAACTTCCTTCGAGCCCAAGGCTATTCTTCCCTATGCCCACTAGTCTCTAGCTGTGCTGGATTTCACTGCTGGGCAAGATTGGCGTTCAATAAATATCATTTGAATGAAATTGAGCCATATAGGCCAAACCTACAAATCAGAGATATTAGGCTAGAATTATTTTTAAAGATTTTATTTATTTATTTATTTATTTATTTATTTATTTGACACATAGAGAGATCACGAGTAGGCAGAAAGGCAGGTAGAGAGAGAGGGGGAAGCAGGCTCCCCAAGGAGCAGAGAGCCCCATGTGTGGCTCGATCCCAGGACCCTGAGATCATGACTTGAGACTAAGGCAGAGGCTTTAACCCACTGAGCCACCCAGGCACCCCTAGGCCAGAATCTTCATCTACGAAGTCTTATGTGCAAGAAATGAAACTTAATTTTTACAATTCAACTTGATTTCTCTTTTTTTTTTTTTAAGATTTTATATATTTATTTGAAGGGGAGGACGCACATGAGTGGGGAGAAAGGGCAGAGGGAGAAAGAGAAGCAGAATCCCTGCTGAGCGGGAAGCCCGACTCAGGGTTCGATCCCAGGACTCCAGGATCATGACTTGAGCTGAAGGCTGATGCTTAACTGATTGAGCCAACCAGACGCCCCTTGATTTCTATTTCAAAGCATTGTTTTACTGGGTCGGCACAAAGTTTGTCTTGGTCTATTCAGTATCTTTCCCTCTGTTTCTCTAATATTTGCATAAAGCCAGGATATTGAGATGAAATCTCATTTATCTGCAGTATCATCTGTCCCCTCGGTCACTTAAGATATCAATTCGCATCTGGCCACTTTGAATTAGTCCAAGAAGGTTTCTCTGGAGACTTCCCTTTCCTATTTTATGACTCTTTTGAGCAAGGGTTTTTCTCCTGTACCTGTCACCATCCTTGGGCCCATGGGACTCATTCTACTACCTGGGTACTGCAATGGGCACTTAAGCCTTCCTTTGGGACCTTGTTGCTTCCCTGGAGCTTGGCCCAGAGGTAAGGCTCGGAGCTCCAGGGAGCTGGGACCTCTCAAGCCCAAGGGCCTGGTGCTTCATCTGACACTCAGCAGGGACAGCACTTTTTTCTAGGGCTCCAACAACATGCCTCATCTCTAACTCCTGAACTTCCTTTCAGCCCTGGGGATTCTCGTTTGCCAGGATGTACAGAGAGACTGTGGAAGAGAGAGAGGAAGCTGTGTTCCTGCTGATGCTATCTCTCCACGCTTTTGTCTATTCATTAGGATCTTGTTACCTCTAGACCTCTGCTTTTATTTATTATTTTTAAAAGATCTTATTTATTTGACAGAAAGAGAGGGAAAGAGAGAGACCACAAGTAGGGGGAGAGGCAGAGGGAGAGGAAGAAGCAGACTCTCCACTGAGCAGGGAGCCCGATGGGGGTCTCAGTCCCAGGACCCTGAGATCATGACCTGAGCTGAAGGCGGAGGCTTAACCCACTGAGCCACCCAGGCGCCCCTCTGCTTTTAAAACTCAAAGACTGG
>CM052798.1:107596360-107636653 GCA_028533885.1 Nasua narica
AAAGAAAAATCGCCTGGCATCTTCTCTGAAAGAACATTGGCTAAGTGCCTGCTTGGCCCAGATGCTGGACAAATGCTTCTCAACAACCCCGTGACATAGGCATGATGATCCCATTCTTAAAATGAGGAAATTGAGCAAGTGTTAAATAACTTCAGTTCACACAGCTATTCAGTGGCTTGGCAAGAATTTGGTGCCAAATACATAGGACTGGAAAAATGCATGTGTTCTCTTTATTTTTCAGCGTCTCTCCCAGAATTCTGGATTCATGAATCACATTGGCCTAAGACAGTATTTTATAATTTTTTTCAGTTTTTTGTGATTTTCTTAATTCCTCCAAATAATTCTGATTTTCTTTTTTAATTTGGTTCATCTGGTACTCTTAAAAGAGATTCATAAAGTATTGTACTGGTTTTGTAGGACTACTATAACAAAGTACTACAATCTGGGGGTGGGGGTTTAAACAACAGAAATTCATTGTCTTATAGTTTTGGAGGCTGGACGTCAAAAACAAGGTGTCAAAAACTTTGCCTCTTCCTAGCTTGTCGTGGCTTGTTGGCAATCCTTGCCATTCCTTGGTTTGCAGCTGCAACACTTCAATCTCTGTGTCATGACACTCTGTTCTTCCCTTGTATGTATCTGTGTTTCTTCTAAGGATACCAATCATATTGGATGAAAGGTCTCCCCTACTCCTACGTCATCTTAACTAATTACACCTGCATTGGCTCTATTTGGCTAAAGTACTGGGGTTAAGACATCAACATATCCTTTTGCGAACACAATTCAATCCATAATACATATATTCTAAGTACTTTAAGATTGAGTTGTTGCAGGGTCACCTGGCTGGCTTAGTCAGTGGAGTGTGTGACTCTTGATTTCAGGGTTGTGAGTTCAAGCCCTACATTGGGCCTAGCATTTACTTAAAAAAAAAAAAAAAGATTAAATTGTCACAGTTTAAGCATTATAGGCACCATTTTATATACAGAGAATATATATATATAAGTGTACATATATATGTAGGAGATATGTATATATGTATATATATATGTGTATGTATATATACTACTTGGTCATTAATATCTTATAAAGTGAGAAGAAAAACAGAAAATAGTGAATATGTGAATATCTCAAATTTTTCGTCATTAGCCACACAGTTTTGGATTTTGCAATTTTTTTAAACTTAAGACCTCAAGCAGTGTATAAAATGCTAAGAATATTTATAGATTGGTTCATGATAAAAAAAAACCTTTGTTGCAAAAACACTTCATAGTGTCACAAAATATTTTTGGACATGATTTATTTCTTAACACTCAAAACAACCCTAATACATTCTGCTTCATTTTAGAAATGAAGAAATTGGCACTGAGAGTGTTAAATACTTGTTTAAGACATGCCTTCAGAAGAGGCATTCTTGGGATATGAACCAAGATTTTGTTGGTAAAATTCTGGAGCTCTTATCACACATCTTGCTTTGTACATTTTAATATTTAATGACAGTGATAAAGAAGATGGTAATAATGATAATTGCTAACGCTTACTGCATGTTTACTATCTTTGGAGGACAGTGGCAAACACTGCACATAATCATCTCTCATTTGATCTTTTCAAGAACCCTAAGAGGCAGGTGCAAAACCAAAGCACAGAGATGGAAGGAAATTAGCCCAAGGCTACAAAGCTCGTAAATGCGAATGCCAGGATACACAGAGGTTTTACTCCAGAAGCTGCCCTCTTAATCACTTCTATGTGGCCTCCTTGATCTTGTGAAGCCTTCCTAGACAGTCTCCATTTCAGAGACCTCATCACTTGGGCTCTTGTTACACTATTACAAACCAACTTAAAAGGGTTTATTGGCACATTACAAATCAATGTATAACTACCCAAATGACTCTAAGCAAGTTACTTAATATCTTCAAATGCCAGTTGTCTCTAGTGTGAAAGGGAGATATATACCACAGAGAGCTTAAATCAAATCATATATGTAAATGACTCAGTACACATTGGCCATATAATAGGCACTCAATTTAGTGTATTTATGAATTAACTGACATGATAGTTAATTGTTTAGAAGGTACTCTGGGGTTTTGGAGGAGAGGGCAATTGATTTTGACTGATAATATCAAAAATGTTACAGGATAAGAACAGTTGGATCTTAATGAGAAAATGTTAACAGGCGAAGAAGGGCGTGCTATCATCTGAATGTTCAGTCCCCCAAAATTCATATGTTGAAATCCTAATGCCTAGTGTAATTGTATTTAGAAATGTGAGGCCTTTGGAGGTAATTAACTCATGAGGTCAGAGCTCCCATGAAAGAGATTATTGTTGTTATAAAAGATAACCCCCTACTCCCAGAGATCTCACACCCATTCTGCTAGGAGGGTATAGCAACACTGTGCCAGCAAGGGGCACCTGGTGGCCCAGTTGGTTAAGCACTAGCCTTTGGCTCAGGTCATGATCTCAGAGTCCTGGGATGGAGTCCCACATCAGGATCCCCGCTCAGCAGGAAGTCTGCTTTTCCCTCTGCTTCCCCCTGCCAACCCCCCTGCTTATGCTCTCTATCAAATAAATAAAAATAAAGTCTTAAAAAAAATCTATGTACCAGAAAGAGGGCTCTCACTTTAACGTGACCAAACTGGAACCTTGGTCTTGACTTTCCAGACTCCAGAACTGTGAGGAATAAATTTCTGTTGCTTCTAAACTACTCAGTCTGTGCTATTTTGTGATAGCAGCCTGAAGGAACTCAGGGCATTCTAGGCAGAGAAGGCTTTTGGAAATAAAAAGATGATTCTGCAAGCTGCCCCTGCCTCAAAGGACAACAGGGATTCCAAGGTTGAGCACTTTCTTATGGAATTATGGGAACTGTGACCCCCTACATCTACTAGTTCCACCAGTGCTGATGAGTAATTCAAATAAAATCCCTTCCACAGCTCTCAACAGTTTGTAATTCTGTATTCACATGTGTGGACGGCCGCCAGTTACCATGTCACTTTAGTAGTGGCAGAAACAGATGCAGGCTCGGCACTGGCCTCTCTGGCCCTCTGTATCTTAAGCCTGACAACTTGATCCTTTTCTTCTCAACAACTGTCGCACCTGCAGCCTGAGACCAGTGAGCCACCATACCCAGAAGGGAGAGGTGAGAGCTTTGGTTTGGAGCTGGTGGGGGAGCAGCTACTTTATTTCCACAGGTATCCTGCTGGGCTGAAATCTGTGGTAACTCATTTCTCATCAGCCTGGGAGAGAATTTCTCTTGTCAAGTCCCACTGTGCTAATGGGGGTGGGGGAGGGGAGGGAGTAAGTGCTGTTACTTGGAGAGAATCAGCACTTCTTTACAAGTCAGCAATTCCATGATTCCTGCCCCCAATCCCCTCCATTATATACTGCTTTCACGCTCCTGTTCATCATGCTCCCACCATCTAGATTCTTCCTCTTTCACTGTCCACGTAAATGTTATCCACTCTTCAAGGCCCACTTCCTAATTTGTACTGATCTCCTAAAGCTTCCACGGCACTGACCACTTAATTTTATTATTTTGGAAAAAACGGAGGCCTTTCCAAAAACTTGCCTAAAACTTGTCCAGAAAACGGGCCTAATCATATGAAGAATTATGTTCTATCATGGTCTCGGGGTCTTGGGATCAAGCTCCGCAGCGGGCTCTCTGCTCAGCGGGGGGCCTGCTTCCCCCCTCTCTCTCTGCCTGCCTCTCTGCCTACTTGTGATCTCTCTCTCTCTCTCTCTCTCTCTCTCTCTCTGTCAAATAAATAAATAAAATCTTTTAAAAAAAAGAATTATGTTCTAATTCCAGCTCTAGCATTTTATCACCTACTATTATGATCTAAGTTTCTTCTTTGGCAAATGAACTATATACTACCTATCCTACCTCAGAGGACTGAGGTGATGCTCATTTAAGAATGTAACTCACAGAAGGAAGGGAAGGATGAATGGGGGAAAATTGGAGGGGGCGATGAACCAGGAGTGACTGTGGACTCTGAGCAACAAACTGAGGGTTTTGGAGGGGAGGGGGTGGGGGGGTGGATCAGCCTGGTGGTGGGTATTGAGAAGGACACGTATTGCATGGAGCACTGGGTGTGGTGCATGAACAATCAATCTGGTAACACTGAAAAATTAAAATAAACATATATGGGGAGAAAAAAAAGAATGTAACTCACAAACTGTAAATCATTGTCCAACTGAGGCATTATTGTGGCATATTTTATCTTCGTAACTAGACAAGTTTTTTTGAGTATAAGGATCATTTCTTTTTGCATTTCCCCAAATGATTCATGATGTGCTTTAATCACAGAAAGCATTCAGTATCTGTCAATTAATGAGAAATAGTATTATTTTTACTAAAGAAGAGGTCTTTTGGTCAGTTTTAGGAGCTTTGTACACTCTATTATTAAATAAAATTTAATTAACATTCATTTGATGTTTTAAAAATCCAGTGATTTTTCTGATTTTTGAATGACATTTACAAACAAGTATTGTCCTTTTGTAGTCTTTTACAATTCAAATCTAATTTTACTGCTTATGCTAGACTTATCAGAAATATCCAAATTTTCTACTTGAAGTTTCTGATTTGAAAAAAAAAACACTTGAAAACTGGAATTCAACATTTTCACATTAAAAATGAATAGTTTTCCTTTTATTTTTAAAGATTTTATTTATTTATTTGACAGAGAGAGATCACAAGTAGACAGAGAGGCAGGCAGAGAGAGAGGGGGAAGCAGGCTCCCTGCTGAGCAGAGAGCCCGATGTGGGGCTCGATCTCAGGACCCTGAGATCAAGACCTGAGCCGAAGGCAGAGGCCTCAACCCACTGAGCCACCCATGTGCCCCTTCCCTGTCTCTCTCTGCTTGCCTCTCTGCCTACTTGTGATCTCTCTCTCTGTCGAATAAATAAAATCTTAAAAAGAAATCTTTTATTTGATACATATGTGAAATTCAGGGAAGTACAAATCCCTTTTAATCACATGTACTGTCTTTGACCTTATGGTGGATTTAGCATTGACAAAAATATATTTTTATTATTTTTTAATTTTTAATTTGAGTAGCATTAACATGTAATGTTACATTAGTTTCAGGTATACAACATAGTGCTTTATGCTATGCTCACCACAGCATAGCTATCAACTGTCATCCTAATACAATATTACAATAGCATTGATTATATTCCTTATGCTGTGCTTTTTATTTCTGTGACTTATTCATTTCCTAACTTGAAGCCTGGATCTCCCACTCCCCTTCACCCATTTTTCCCTTCCTCCACTCCTTCTCCTCTGTTTATAGGTCTGATCCTGCTTTTTGTTTATTCATTTTTTTCAGATTCCATGAGTGAAATCATATTTGTCTTTCTCAGTCTGACTTATTATTCGCACAATACCCTCTAGATCCTTCCCATGTTGCTGCAAATGGCATGATCTCATCCTTTTTTTATAGCTGTGTAGTATTTCTGTGTGTGCATGTGTGTATGTGTATCACATCTTCCTTATCCATTCATCTATCAGTGGACACTTAGGTCAGTTTCATATCTTGGCTGTTGTAAATAATGCTAAAATAAATATGGGGGTGTGTATATCTTTTTGAATTAGGGTTTTCATTTGGGGGTGGGGTAAATGCCCAGTAGTGGATCATACAGTATTTCCGTTTTTAATTTTTGAGGAACCTCCATACTCTTTTCCACAGTGGATGGACACACCAATTTATATTCTTACCAATAGTGTATAAGGGCTCCTTTTTCTCCACATCCTTGGCAACTGTTATTTCTTCTCTTTTTGATTTTAGCCATGCTGACAGGAGTAAAGTGATAGCTCATCCTGGTTTTGATTTGCATTCCCTGATGAGTGATATTGAGCATCTTTTCATGTGTCTATTGGATATCTGTTTATCTCCTTTGGAAAAATGTCTATTCAGGTCCTCTGGCCATATTTTAATTGTATTGCTTGTTTTTTGAGAAAAATGTGTAACCTTAAAACATTTAAGCTAAATCTGATTTTCCCATGGGCTAGAAGTTTATGTCGGACATTCTATGACTTAACCACCTCTTTTAATCAACTACAAATGACATATTTGTTTAATCTACACATTGCTTTCTAATATATTTTAGTCAGAGAATCACAGTAGTCATATAAAATTTTGTTTAATAATTCAGTATCATAGTATGTACCTTTAAGAAAAAAGAACTCTTATTGCTTACATTGTGTCAATCATTATTCTTGTCACTTAAAATACAGTTGATTCTTATTATTCCCGGATTCTGTATTTGCAAATGCCTAGTCGGTTAAAATTCATTTGTAACCCCACAATCAATACTCTAGTGCTAAGTAAGGAAGTGAATCTGTGTAATTATGCATACATGGTTAACTACTAACTAGCTATCTCTCATGATCTACCATCCCCTTCTTCCTTAGTAGTAAACTTTCTGATGCATGGCCACCCAGAATAGGCTGCAAGTTGCTTGCAACCAGGTATTTTCATAAGACTGTGTTCTAGTTAGTTGGAGGTAGGTAGAAGTAGGAAATGCAATTTCTCAAAATGACCATGTAGGAGAGACATGCTTTTCTTCACCTTGCTTTCTACTGGTAGGAATGTGATTACGGCATTGAACAGCCATCTTGGATCACAGGTGGAAGGGTGATCATGAGGACGGTGGAACAACAAGCTAGGAGTCTTGATACCTAACCCTATGACAATAGCCCAAGCGCTGGACTGATGATATCCAGGCTTCTTTTATATGAGAGAAAAACAGACCTCTAGCTTAAGTTCCTGTTATCTTGGGCTTGATGTCTCCTGCAGCTGAACCTACTTTAAACTGATACAAAAAGTCATGCAGAAGTATAGGGCCATTGTTTTCGAGTTGTACAGAGTAGGAGTTCACTGGATTAGGCACCAAGATGGGTGATGGGTAAACGGAGGCTGAAACCCAATCTACTCACTCCTTTCCAAACTTTTAACCGTGTTTGGTTTATCAAGAACCTGATATACCAGTGGTCTAGAACCAAAACTCTAGAGCAGCATTTTTGAAAATTTCATCTGCCTACTCCTGGAGCCATTGGAAATGATTTTAGGTTGTCTCCACTGATGTACTTCAAAAAATCTTATTTAGGGGCTTCTGGGTGGCTTAGTGGGTTAAGCGACTGGTTAACCTGAGATCAAGTCCTGCATCAGGCGCCTTGCTTAGCAGGGAGCCTGCTTCTTCCTCTTCCACTCCCCTTCCTTGTGCGCTCTCTCTCTCGCTCTCTCTCTCTGTCAAATAAATAAAATCTTAAAAAATCATATTTAATTAAGTAAATTAAATGGGCTTATCCTTCATGATAGTTACCACTCCATTCTGACCTCAGTGCTAAGAAGGGCAATGAGCAAGGAAGGAGACTGTTGAGGGTCAGGAATGAAAGAGAACAGAAGCTCATTAAACATCATGTCATTAGGCGGTATTTTATGGTGGCGAGAGTATAAGCTCGGGAGCCAAACTACCTGTGTTTAAATCCTGGCTCTCTGTGACTAGCTGTATTTGGGTGTGTTTTAAAGACATTTTATTTATTTATTTGACAGAGAGAGAGAGATATCACAAGTAGGCAGAGAGGCAGGCAGAGAGAGAGGGGGAAGCAGGCTCCCCGCTGAGCAGAGAACCTGATGCTGGCTTGATCCCAGGACCCTGAGATCATGACCTGAGCCAAAGACAGAGGCTTTAACCCACTGAGCCACCCAGGCGCCCCTGGGTGTGTTTCTTGATCTTACTGTGTGCCAGTTTTTGTAACAGAACTAACACAAAAGGATGGCGTGAGGATTTAAAATAATTATTATAGTGCCTGACACGTAATGACCACTCAATGAACGTAGAATATTACCACCATTCTGGTAATTACTTAGCAAAGAAACCCGAAACTAGCCACGCTTGTTGAAAGCTTTTCTTTTCTTTTCTTTCCTTTTTTTTCTTTTCTTTTCTGCCAGGAATTGTACATATCTGACCTTACTTTACTTTGTTTATCAGGAAACTAAGGCTTAGAAAAATTCAGTAACTTTCCCAAGGTTATGAAACCAATTCTAGCCCAGCCAGAATTCAACCTCAGATAGATTGGATTCCAAAGCTATGGTTTTTAACAAAGATAACTCGGGACAAGTCCTGCAAGATTTCACAAGCTTCCTTTTGTATACTCTTTCCTCACTCATAGAATGTAGCACAAACTCTGTCACACTACAAAGAGTGGAGGATGGGTAGATTGGAGAGACTTGAGAACAGGAACTGGAAGCGTGGGAGAAGTCTTGGGAAGTGGCAACAATGTTCAGCCTGAGCTGAAAATCCAGCTGAGTCCCTGGAACCTGTGGCAAAATGAGAGAGCACGGGAAGCTGACCAGATCTTAAAAATGCCTCTTGGTGATTTATATGAAGCAGTGGATTCTCAAGATAAGTTTGTTCTATTTCTCAGTGCTTCTAAAATACGGTTGCATATGAAACACAAAATGAACCTTGTAATCCAACGATTTTATACTTTCTCAACGATTACTTATCTGATGGCTTTGATAAAGAAAGGATTATTTACTCATCTAAATTATTTCTTTTTTAGAGTCCAGGTCACACCCGTTAGGCAAGGAATCTTTGCCTTTTTGCAGTTATTTCAACAAAATTTTCAAAATGTTGCAAATGGGCTTCTTTGGTTTTGCCAGTTTACAAAAAAGTAACCGAACCAGTTTCTTTTGAAACTAACTTTTACGACTGAAAAACGTCCTGTAACTATGTGTATCTTTCCCGAGATTACTTTATAACATTAGGGAGGGGAACACAAGTGCAGGAATTGGGTGGTAAATTCGACTCCAGGGGCTACGGATTAATCATGAGTTACTCCGAACACGTGCCTGGGGTTTGGTGAGAACGAACACTTGCTGGTGAACTTCCTTCCTGCTTTCCTGCCCAGAGCTCTAACCCAGCCACTTGGGCTGCACGTGCTGGCTCGTGCAGAAGGCCCAGCATCTCTGTCCCGAGGGCAGTTGACTCACTCAGCCGCCCACGTGGCCTTGGGTGGCCTCAGGAGGCTCTGGCGGAGTCCGGGCCACAGTTGCTCGCGCACCCGGGGGAGAGGGTACGGCTGGGGCTGCGACACTGCAACCCACCAAGGTGCGCTCCACCACCAGAAGGACGCCACCGGCACTGGGCCTTCAGCCCCACTCTGATCCCAGGCAGCCGCCGCCTCCCGCCTAGGCCTACTTCCTGCCCAGAGCGCTCGGGCAACCCGCTCGGGCCCGCTTCCCGCTGCCTCCGCCCGGCGCGCGCCCTGCAACGCGCGAGTCGCACAGAAGGAAGGCACTGAAGGAGTCCCTGAAAGGTGGCGCTCGCCGCCGCACAGGCGCACTCCCTACCCGGCGCATGCGTCCAGGGGCCGGCCCACGGGCCCCGTCTCCGGTGACGTGGCGATGCGCAGGCGGAGCCAAGGTCGGTAGCTGGCGGGCGCGCGGGTGGGGGAGGAAGAGCGAGGTGAGCAGGGACGTCAGAGTGGAGAGCGGAAGGTCAGGCAGGCTCGGAGCGGAAGTGAGACTAGGGAGTCTGTCCGCCATTGTGGACCCGAGGAGCGAAGAGCGAGAGGGGAAGAGGAGCCTGCACGCCGAAAAGAAGGGCCCTTTCCACGGACCCCCGAGCGCGAGGCCCTCTTTCTGGCTTCTGAACGAGCGGCGGCAGCGGCGGCGGTTGGATCAGTCACTCGGCGGAGGGCGGCAGCCAACTGCTGTGAGTGCACGGGGAGAGGCCCAAGCGGCGGCGGCGGCGGCGGCGGCAGCGGCGGCAGCAGCGGCAGCAGCTCTCGGGTTGCGGTGAAGAATGTCAGCCACTAGCGTGGATCAGGTGAGGGAGCAGAGGCCTCAGGCTCGGTGAAGGCCCGAGCCCTGGAGCTCCACCCTCGCGTGGGGCTTCGGCTCCTCCCCGTCGCCGCCGCTGCCGGCCCCATAACGGTGCCTTGGGCGCAAGTTGCTGCGGTCCTGCCGCCCAGGCCGGGGCGTGCGCCCTGCCCCGGAGCCTGCGGCCGAGACGGGCGGCCGCGGAGCCGCGGTGGGTGGGGGAACGACCGCTCCTAGGGGCCTTAGGGCACATCTGAGGGCGGCAGACGTGGGGCTGAGACCAGACGAGCTCTGGGAGACGGATTTCGAGTGGTGGGTGGGAGGTTTAAAGACTGGGGGTGGTTGGGAAATTGGAGGCTCTGGAGGATGTGGTGGGTTTTACTCCTACGCGGATTGTTGAAAATAACTTGTCTTTGATAATGTCTTTGATTAACACACTTTCTCTCTCCCTTTTTTCCCCCCTTCTCATTACCACACCTTTCGTCTTGCTGCGCAGAGACCTAAAGGGCAAGGAAATAAAGGTGAGTTTGAATATTTTTATCTTACTTCCTAATGTTCGTCGGATGTCACTTTTAAACTTTGCCAGGTCCTTTTTGTTTGATTTTGCTCTAATTTGTTTGTTTGTTTGTTTTGAAATGTGTGTTTAGAGAAATATTCATCATGGCCAAAGCAGTCAAATGCTATCCAAAACTTCGGTAGTTCCTTGCTTTGAAGCCACTTTTATAGAAACCACAGTGGTACAAAAAACAGTTTTCTTGGTTGTATTTCAGTTAAGGAGATATTGTGAATGTGGTGACATTTCTTTAATTTTGCAGTTTATCTGTGTTATGTAACTTCTACCACAGAAATTTCTCCAAATGCGTGCAGATAAGTGGACATTTTGTTCGACATTGCTGGGTTACGTTAGAAAATGCAACTCAAGTTGTATTTCATATCATATCAGTGAAAACTGTACTGTTAACCACTGTTTCTAGTGAAGTCAGTTACAATGAAGCAGTAACATGAGAGAGATCAAAACTGAAAAGGCATGTCATCTTGCTGTGTAGCCCTGATTGCAAGGTGTGACTCAATCTGGTATTTTAGAAAGGACTGGGAAGGAAATAATTTTTGAGGTTTCTGTTCTGGCTGTATGATTTACTCTTCGGTTAAAAAAAACAACCATTGAAAGTGAAGCATTTTAAGAAAATAAGTGTGTTTTGTCTATTAATATGGAACAGTACAGTCAACTGACTGAAACATTATGACATTAATCATGTGACATTAGTAAGTATAGAACAATAACTGCTTTCTTGGGATAGTGCCAATTAACATTACAGTGAATTATATATTTATAACATTTTGTAATAGGGCTTGAAATTAGACTAAGTAGAATTATGCTTCCTGTTTTTTATTTCAGTTGGTAAAGTATTACCTAGAAAATATGATGTGCAATAGCTTTTTAGATGTAAGTTCAAGGTTTTTATTGGTGCTCTTTATATTCTTAGGGTTTTTATTTGCCTTTACAAATTTAAAAAGTAGGTTCTGAGTACTCAGGTCAGTTAATTTACTTTGAGTTGTAGTATATTTGAGAATTTGTACATACCAGATAAATGGCATTGTATGAGTGTAGCATAAATTTATTGCTTTGTTTTGATTAAAGATTATTTTGGAGTATATACACATTTAGAAGTTTTAATTTTTAGAGTTAAAAGTTTAATTTTAGAATTATTTTCTGTTGTAAGCATAAACTTCAGAATTTGATATTGTTTATTTTAAATGTTTTAAAATATTTATTTGTAAATTTGAAAATTATGATCCATTAATTTTTTTTTTTTGCTAGTCTGCTCATGAGGAAGTATATAGACTTGGAGATATATGAAATCTGTGGTCATTATTGCCTAGCATAAATTATTTTATCCTAGATCTGTGGGGAGGTGGCACTTTGCAAGGCTATTTGAAATGCTAAGTGTTTTGTATTACCTGCTTTAAGGTAAGTATGCAAGTTCAATGAAGTACTTAATTTGTTTGACAAAATAAAGCATCTATAGCATTGTAAGCCATTACTCAATTACTGTAAGTTTGATTGCCATACAGTCATTTCACTTAGGTATATCCTAGTGGTACCTCTGATATAAATTATCTATGACAATAATTGCATATTGACATTTACAAATAAGTATTTTTTGGGTTGTTAAAATATTTTTGATCAGCATAACCTCTTTCAGATGTATCTGTACACACACAAAGTTTTGGATAGCTCTCTTTTCCAAGAAATTTTCTTTCACCCTTATTGTTCCATTCATAGTTTTATCCATGGATAGAACGTTGGACTGGGATTCCTAGGAGACCTGTGTTCTAATACTTCCTGTGGCTACTGACTTGCCAAGTGAGCTTGAACACATTACACCTTTTGGTCAGAATTTCCCCTCTCTCTACAAAATAAAAGTGATAATTCTAGCTGTAAATCCTATTGTATGTTACAAGGAATTACAATTACAGTAGTCTACTGCTCTAGTTGCCATTTTATTTGCTGGATTTATTTTCACCTTCCTCACCTCATCTATTTTTAAGGTGCAGGGAGACTGTTGCCTAAGACATGGCAGAAGGGAAAAACTCTACTGTCCTAAGAGTATTGGTAATCATTTAAGATGCTTTAAAATGGTAGATGCTGCAAGTGCACAAATACACATATACATCACTTGTATTTTTATGCCCCTGCAGGGAGAATTACAAGGCGAAGGCAGCACCTCCAGTGAACTGATACAAGTAGCTATGTGTGTGTTTGAGAAAAACTACTGTGCCTTAGCTAACTTGGTTTTCAAGCTAGGAAAATTGTTTTACAGTTACTCTGTTTACTTTTGTGAAGCAGAAAGCAAAGTAACTTTTCTTGCACTACAGCCTGAGTGTTCTAAGAATATGAGTATTAAACTTCAATTCAACTTCTCAAACACGAAAAGTACATGTCGCTGAGGAATTGTCAAAGTTATGAAAGCATAATCCTTTTCAGAAGACTTAATTTCAAAGATGCTGTTTTTCTTTTCTGAATTATCTTCATTTGACACTGTGAGCCTGACACCTATCTTGGTGTCTTTGATTTTCTAAGTTTTTTTCTGTATATCCTTAAGAATTTAAGTGCACTAACAGAGTTAAAATTTGAAAGGAATTCTGTGTCAATGTCTCTGTAAGCCAAAAATGTTTTCAAAATATAAGTAATAATTCTAGGCATACTTTTTGTAAGTTTGAGTTTTTTTTAGTTACTAAATTTTCCTTAGGGTAGATATTAGAACTCTTTATTATCCTTGGCTAGGGTAGCACTGAAGGATAGTAGAAATTTAAGGATAATTCACTATTAGTCTTTATTTTTATTGGTTCATAATTTAAAACTGATTTTATATCACTTTTATTTACTAATAACCAGAATTTTTCCTTGCTGGAATAAAAGGGTACCTCTCCTTTCCCTGCAGGCACCACAGATAAAAGTGTCAGATCCTGTACTCCTAGCAGCCTTGCTACCAGCTTCCTCCTGGTGCCTTAAGTGTATAAATAGACAAATATATGGAAAGGACTTTATCTTTTCCCTCCTCTCTTCCCCTATCCTTTCCCAGCAGAGAGACAGAATTGTTTGGTAAAACTGCAGTTTAAAAGAATTAGGTTGAATTTGGCTGTATTTTAGTGTTTCAGAAAAGTAGTGGAAAATGTAGTGTTTTGGCAGTATTCTTTTGTATCCTCTCCCCACAGTCCCTCAGGAAATGATTGCAAAGCACTTTATTGTCATTTTGGGCTTCATTTTATTATTAATCCTCAAAACATTCCTATAAGGAGATAGAGGGTATATGGTATTGTCGCTGTTTTTATAGGTGGGAAAACATGATGCACAGATCTGTTGACTTTCCTAACTTGATGTAGTCAGGACCAGAGCAAAGAATCACCTGGCTCCTAAGGCCCATGTTCTATCTTGATTTGACTCTGCTTCATAGAGCAGAGGAAACAGGCGAAGAATCATGTAAGTCATCTGTTCTTTTTTCCCTGAAGAACTTGTACAGACTGTGGAACTGGCTTGGATATCTTTGCTATTTAATGGCTTTCAGTCTCCAAGACATTAGATTGTCATTAAGTAATGTTCAAAAACTAGTCTTTAAAGACAGTTGAATTTCTTAAGGAAAGGTATGCTTCTGAAACTCAAGGGCTAGCTTCTTATTCAGATTCTAATTTAATGCAAATTGCTTGTCAGTATTCATGAAATACTTTTAATTAAATATTTTTTCCTTAGATTGACATACTCCTTGAATAATCTTTTAGAACTTTTAGACATATTTATGCATCGTTTATGCACAGACTGTAGACTGCATATTTACTTAGTGCATGAGAATATTTTGTTCTTAGTCTCAGCATCTTAGAATTAGAAAAGAAAGAATAGAACAGAGGAAATGAGTAAGAATAGCACCATAATATAGATTATTTAGATAGATTTTAAGTGAGTACTTGTTTATTATATTTTATTAGCAGCATGGGCTAAATTTCTGAGAATCAATGAATACAAGAAATCGTTGTAATTTTGAAATGGGTGGCTGTTGCAGATAATAACATCTACTGGTGCCATAGTCCAATGGTGTAGTGAGGGTTTTTTTTCCCAGCGGTAATAGACCATGCATAACCACCTTTGATAAAGAGGTGGTAAAGCACAATAGGTATGTTAGAATCTCTTGGGCTGAAATGATTAGCCCACCAGAAATAACCTAAGGTACCCTCCTCTTTATTTTTGTTTCTAATGGCTGTTATATATTTAAATTCTAGGGAGCACATTTAGCTCAACCCTGGTTCTTGCAGTCCTTATCAGATACAGTTAAACCACCTCAGTGGAGCCAAGATCAAGGTGACCTTCATGTTGCTCTTGTGATTTGAGGGCAATGTTATCATAAGAGGTCGACTTTGAAGGCTTCACAGAGTAGTATTTCTTTGAGTGATCATTGCTACTCAGTGGGTGGCAAAGAATAAAGGGATTTCACCTATCTTTGCTCCCATGCCACTGTCAGCTTGTAATACTACATTTTTGGTGATCTAAACTCTTGGAAAATTAGGGAAAATAAAAATGTAATGATAGTATAGAGGAACACACAACTTGAATCCATTGCCCCCAGCCTTAATTTATAATAACTTTGTGACAGTGTATTTTTAAGCAGTAAATTTTCAGATTCTGAAAGGGTTTTTTTTGTTTTTGTTTCTAAGGGATTAGTCAACATCCATAAGAAACTTTCAGCTTTTTTCATCTCACATGTATTTCAAAAGTAGAATAGTATATTTAGACAGGGTCATCATATCAGGTTCTAGCCTTGTAAAACTTTGGTTTATGTGGTCCTGAAGTAATTTTTAGTCTTTTTTGGATCTTGTAATATTTTATGTAGTAATACTAGTCAAGATTATTGAATACTGTCTTCGAATCCTCAGATAAACTGAGGTAGGTGCTGTTAATAACCTTGAACAGAGAAGTAGAGAGGCTAAGTCACTAACTAGAGATACCCTGCTTCTCAGTATTAGACTTGGGATTCAAACCCAGGATCTTACTTGGTAGTCTGTGCTCAAAAGCACTGAAACAGCATTCAGAGAATAACAAGTTTATAAAGCATTTTGGAAATGATCTCTGAACAAGTACAGCATTATAAATTATTCTCTGGTTTTCTTATGTGTTAGAAGAATAATCATGGTTATCTTTTAACTAAGACATTTTAGTGTCTTCGTTTGTACTCTCAAAGTTTTCATAATTTTTTGGTTTAGACCTAAAGGTCTTTTTATTTAGACTTTTTATGATTTATTCATTGTGATAACTGCTTCAGGGAATTTTAGCCACTTTCTTTAACTGGAAACATTTAAGACATTTACTCTAACTTAAGTTACCAAGGAAAGTTACTTCATTCTTTATTTACCTTTCTTGTACTAAATTATATAGAGATTTAACAAAGATATAGAACACTCAGCAATCGATTATTCACGACACTATTTCAAGTGGTTATTTTAGATTCAAATATAGTATCAGGGAACCTTTCCAACAATTTAACTGCTTGCTACAATGTTGAAATTGAGATTATTTACATTATGTTTTTGGTAATGGGAAGTGTGTATATAGTTTATATTTATGTAATTTTGGGTATATACAAGAATTGTAAGTTTTTGTTTGCACATAAATATTTGTACCTAAATTGAGTTAAAATTTTTAAGAGGATTTTTTTTTTTAACAAAAAGAACAACTCAGGATAACTTTTTCTGAGTTGGTCGAAAAATATTGAAAATGTTAGGTTATTTTGTCAGTTTCATAAAGATAATTACCAGACATCTAACATAAACATATTTTTTAGTTTCAGTACAAAACGGTTCGATTCATCAAAAAGATGCTGTAAATGATGATGATTTTGAGCCATACTTAAGTAGCCAGACAAATCAGGTAAGTCTGACAGTCCCATATTTAGGAAATTAAACTTAACTAGTATTAATGGATTTTTCAAATAGATACTTTAATTGAATGAGGCTAACCATAACATGTATTAATTTAGTGTGCCTGCATAATAGTGAATAACAGTTGTAGGTTTGTGGTACAGGAGAGTTCTTTAGAAATTTTAGGTGGCTGAAACTAGATTGTGAAATAATAAAGATTTGAAGATGGACATTATTTGTATATGGTATGGTTAGACTTTTTTTTTGAACTTTGAAAGAATTTAACCTTTTAATTTAATGTCGCTGCCATATCTTCATAGCCAAAGCAAATTACAAGGTTTAATTACACATTTATGGGAAAGGACTAATTATGCCTGAAATTTTGGTTAAATGTAGTGTTTTCTCTTTTATAAGTATTCCAATTTGAATTTCGTTGATAATTGAGGTTTAATACAACATAGGGAACAGAAGATTTATAAATACACTTGCCCTCTATATTGTAGGCTTGGAAAACTTCACCAAATCAAATAAACTGGTGACTTTTGAGGTTCTTTTGTGTTTGGATTTTTCGCAGATAATCTTGTGAGTTTGTGTACAGGTATAATTTAGATTTAAGCATTGAAAAACGAAAGAGAATTCTTTGGTCTCTCTCTACCATTTCTGCATTCATTTGTTAATATAAATTTAAAAAATAAACTTTATTAACCGGTTTCTTGGGAATTTTCTATAATAAAACTGCTTTCGTTTAAAAAAAGGTATATGAAAAATGTAGCATGAAATCTTAACCTCTAGATTTTTTTTAAATTGTAAAAGAACAAGGAACCAAATAGTATTGCAGGCCTTTAGAGTTGTAGGGAAAGTTTGAAAATAAGTAGTTCCCAATTTGTGGTATATATATAGGATTGTTTTTAGGAGTGTGGAAAGCCATGGTTATGTTCAAACTGATCTCCCCTTGGTCATTTCTCATTAACCACCCCCTTCTATCTGTTGATCTACATTCCTAGCTTGTGTTGGGAGGAATAAATAAATGAGAAAGAATAAAAACGGATGATAAAATCTATGAATGTTTGACTGCTTATAAAAGAATGAGAAAAATCGTTTCATACTTACATAATCTAACTTTATGATCTTTCCACTTAAAGGTTGTAAAAGAACGTATAACTAGAAAATAGGAACATCATTTGTTTTGAATTGCAGTGCAAGTTTTAAAAGAAATGTTCAGTATTCTGTTGTTTGGGCCCATACAGTAATCTCAGTTAACATCTGTTATGGCAGTATTTCTTTTTTTTTTTTTTTTAAAGAAATTCTGATATTATGAAGTATAGTAGATACTGTCTCAAAAAGGTCTTCATGATCCGATACATTGGGGAAATTGTTTTAAATATTAAATAATTGACTTTTTTTGCTACTCGATTTCATACTTTATGTGTTATGATGTAAGATGATTTTTTAAGACAAGAATATAGTTGTGAAGATCCTCTGACTTATTTGTTCAACCTCTGTTTTCAGGGAATTTTAATGGAATATAAATGTTTGAGAATTGCAGCCAGTAAGAATCCTCTTGTTCTACTTGGTAACAGATATTATATATTTGTCACAGGGGCTTAGAAAAAAAAATTTTTTTTTTTTGCATTTCACAGAGGTGCTTCAGGTCTGCCTAGGGAAAACTAGGGAGGGTACTCTTGATCCCAGCCCTGCAGCAACCAGAGCTATGCGCTGCTTTTTATCTGTTTTATATATTGGAATTCCGCATAAAGTTGCACTTGTAAAAAAAACTTTGAAAGTGGCAGAAAACTATTATTTTTAAAATGGAAGAGATTTATTTAGTGAACCCAGTTTTTAAATTATTAAAGTTTCCTTATGTTGGGACAAAAATATCTATAAACGATTTGTGTTAATGTGATTTTTAAAAAGAAAGTCTTACGCTTTCTATTGTTTTTTTATGATATTTTTATATTCACGTGCAATTTAAAGAAAAGTTTTAAAATTGGATGCCACTAAGGCTGTAGTATCCTCTTCTCCTTGTCAGTACTAATGAATAGGTTTTAGCGATTAACTGTCTGCAATACTAAAAATAATTATCTGTAATCAGGGCACATACTTACTTTGAAAGAGTCCTCACACTACAGAATGTGGAAACTGGGTTTATTGGAGAGAAAAATTGAAAATTACCTGAAATCTTAGAGATGATTTGTATAAGAATTTAAGTTACTCATAATAACACCTTGGTAAAAAAGAAAATTTTTAAAAATTGACCTTTTAAAGCAGGTTAGTGAAAACTAGAATTATTGGTGAAATGTCTCAAGTAATTACTTACGTATTAAAATATGTAAGCATTTATAGTTCCCTGTTCTGATCTAGCTGAAATGTTTAATTAGAAAGTTTTCAATTAGATGTGTAATATGTATTTAAAATTAAACTCCATCTGATTTTCATATTATGAATAAGAAAAATGAATCTTTTGTCTGGAAAAGTGTTTAAATTTTTGGCTAATGATTAAATTGATTTGTATACTTAGATCTAATTCAGATCAAATCCACGAATACTTTAAAGCAGGTTGTTGGCCTTCCGTGGTAGTGTATTATATTTTCTAGTGCTCAGTTTCTTAAGGGATACTTTTTATAGTTATTTGAAAAGTAAATGTTCATCCTTCAGGTCTTAAAATTAGTTCTCTAAAGTTCCTCTGAATAATCAGATAATTAAGTTGATTGGAAAATTCAGGTTTAAATAGTATTGTTAAAGATACCATGTAATTTGTGAATCTACATTTGAAGAATAACTTGGAAAAATTAAGTTTAAGTTTGTCTGCTTATCTATATGGGGAAATAAATTCCTAGTCATGTTTGTCAGAGAAGTGGAATAGAGAACTAAGAGAGTAAAAATATTTTGAATTTTGTTATTTATTGTCCTGGCCGTAACTGCCCTTAGTTAAGGGTTTCAGTTTCTCTGCCTTTTAGAGTGATTTTCTAAGTAGTAATTCTGTATTGCCACTCAGCAATCTTCTTAAAGTCCAAGGCTGTGCCACTGTCATGTTAAAGAGTTACCACAGCTTCACAATAGTGGATGTATTTGTTATATGAGTGTCCTTAAAATTGCTCTATTTCCTTCCCTGCCTTGTCTTTGGTTAGCTTTCTCCAATTTTTAAGGAAATAGGACTCACTATTTTCTAAGAATATAAATATTTTCTGAGTATTTTCTTTCATGGATCTCACTCTTTGTATATATGATTTGTACACACATACAGACTCCTATATCTATCCCTTGATGAAGTCTCTTCTGATTCCCCCAGTTACTTGCTTCCCTGCTCTTTGTACTAGACTGCTTGTTTTGCTTTGTTTGTACTTCCATTACAGCACCTATCAAATTCTAGGGTATATGTGTCTTCCCCACTAGACCTGGGAAGTGTTCCAAGTCAGTGTCCATGTTCATCTTTTTGTCTCCAGTGATTGGCCCTGTATCTGGCACATAGTAGGCATTTATTAAGTATTGGATTAATGGATTGGGTTATCTGCTAGAATTAGGGAACAAACAATTAGAGTTGATGAAATATTTAGTTAACTGGGTACCATGTATTTTTTGGTGACATCCTTATGATTAGATATGCATTGAAAAGTACAATAATTTTTTAAAGTTTTATGAGAAAATACATGTAAGCATTAAAAATATTCTAAGCTTCACTTTTTAATTCAGAAGTGAGTTCTGGAGTTTGAAGTACCTCAAGTTCTTAATGGAAAACAGTTTTTGTTTTTATCTGTATGGAAATGCTTTTATTGGTGAATTAGGCCTTTTCCTTTCTAGTTGAACTTCTGGGATATTTATAGTGTCTTCTTTCTTGGAAAGAAAGTAAAAATGGATCTCAAGTTTACTTGTGAAAGACTATAATTGAGTTGTATTCAAATGTCTCAAGTCAGAGCAGTAATCATGAACTTGTTCAAGTTTTCTTTGAGATATTAGAAAAACAGTTGATCTATATCATAAGGCCAAGAAATAATTATAAATGATATTAAAATTTTGAGGAAGATCTTTTAATTTTTTCAATATTTTAGTTTTCAAATGAAAACAAACAAACTAGGGATGCCTCGGTGGCTCAGTCAGTTAAGCATCTGCCTACAGCTCAGGTCATGATCCCAGGGTTCTGAGATTGAGTCCCACATAGGGCTTCCTGCTCATCGGAAAGTCTGCTTCTCCCTCTGACTGATGCTCCCCCTGCTTGTGCATGTACACTCTCTCTCTCTGACAAATAAATAAAATCTTAAAAAAAAAACCCTAAAGGTTAAAGGCCTTACTCCTATAGCACTTTGTAGTTAGCACAGTATATTTGAAGAATTTTCACAATTAATAAGACCAGCAGGCATTATCCCCATTTTACCAACAAATTCAGGCTTAGAGAAATTACATGATCTGATGAGATCACTGACAGAGAAAGTAAAAGATTAAAGAATTGAGTCCATATCCTTGGCTACTACATCATACCATGAGTTTATTATACTCATTAAGATCTGGAGTAGGTCTGAAATTATATCATGTGTTTGGTGATTAATTTACATTTTAAAGGGGAAAGTTAAGTTGTGTTAACAAATACAACTATTGTTGACTGAATACCTAATGTGTCTTAGGCACTGTATCTTTATTTCTTTTACTAGATGAGAAAACAATTCACAGTTTAAGTAACTTGGCTACTTTCACATAGCTGATTAGTACTTGGGATTGGATTAAAGTTTAGATACTTCATGGCTTCACTTCAACCTTATGTTAAATGACCTCCCCAGATTGTGTTTCTAAATTTATGCTATAGGTAAAGGGTCTGTGGATCTGTTGTTACAAGTTTGTTTCATAATATTCATTTTTTTATCACTTTATATATTTATATAAATTGATGTTATTTTTCCCCTTCCAAATAGTTCTTAGACTGTGAGGGAAACATCAAACATTTCACATCATTTGGTTTAAAGGTTGCATATCTTTAAAGAATATAGTAAAATTTCACTATCACTGACCAGTTTCCAAATTATGAGGAAACTATTAAAGCAATTATTTGAACATAAACTATTACATTGATTATGTCTCATTATTACCAGCTTTGAAATAAAAGTGAAAGTAAGCTTTCAGTTGTTATTTTCCATCATCAGTAAGTGGAACCTTTGTTCTCTTTACTACCAAGGTAGATTCCTCCGATTGATATTCCACATAGCTAGCAATTACAGATTTATCTTAAATTCAGCAGAATATATTTTTAAATATTTCCAGTTACAGTTGAAGCTCCACTAATTCAAAATGTGTTGACCATAGCTTACTTTGAAACTGAAAGTTTCCTATAGCTTTGCTCTTACTGGAACCCAAAATGAAGCCTTCCTTTAGAAGCTGGTTAAGTTCTTTGATGGAGCTAAGGAAAAAAAACCATCTCATTCAGTTGAAACTACTGAAAAAAATGGAAAAATAAATGGTTAGTGTTTGATAAACTGCAGAATGCTGGCCCCTTATCCAATATACTCAAGAAGTATAGATGGTAGCAGTGACCCTGAACAGTTCTCTAGTAAGACAGGGACAGCAGTGTACATCTGGTAATTAGCTAGAGGTGTCTGGATAGCAGTTATGAATAATGAAACACACTTTGAAGTAACTTAAACTTACTATTTTGTTAAAATCAGTAATTACATGTGAAGTAGTAAAAATTATGATTTAAAAAAGTAATTGAAAAGATACCTAATAAAAGCCCCCATACCCAAAAGAGTTTGGGCCTGGTCCAGCCCTATATAGGTATTAACAGAGTTGGCAGAATTTGTTTTCCCATTCCCCAGAGAATATTGACTTTCTTTTTTTAAGGAATTAGTACAGATTAGATAGTTAAAAACAGGGTGGACAAACTGTAGTCCGGGGATCATAGCCATTCTGTGCCCTATTTTCTTTGAAAAATCCCCTAAGCTAGTAGCTCTTTATAAAGGGTTGTTTAAAAAAGAAAGAAAAAAAAAAAAGAAAGATGATTGAGTGACAGCAACTAGAGGTTATTTGGCTTGCAAAGCTTGAAATATTTACTCTTTGACCTTTAGTTTGCTAACCTCTGAATTATTATGGATGTAGACAAGTTAGGAATTTGGTAGGTAACTGCAAAATTCAGCATTTGTGATGGTAAAATAAGAACATTCAGTGTAAGTTGGTATAATTTTGCAAAAACTTGATTATGAGCAATGAACTTTAAAAACTTCCTACCTCGGGGCGCCTAGGTGGCTCAGCTGGTTGAGCATATGCCTTCAGCTCAGGTCATAATCTCCAGGTCCTGGAATCTAGCCCCAAATCCAACTCCCAGCTCACCGGGGAGTCCGTGTCTCCTTCTCTCTCCCTTTCCTTCTGCCTTTCCTCCTGCTTGTGCTCTATCTCTCTCTCCAATAAGTAAATAAATAAAAATAAAACTTTCTACCTGGTCTGGTTTTCCATTCTCACATCCAGGTAAGGATGTACTGAAGTCCAGATTTCAGTGCCAGCATTGTCAGTTAAACCTTTGAAACTGATTACCTCTCTATTGAGCACAGCTCTCTTTAACTGTAGGTTTTCTTTTAGAATATACATATCAGTATTTTTCACAATGTAGGCATTCAGTGTTTCGTTGAAATAAAAAGTAATAAGTAAAAGGATCTTTTTAGCAACTTCAAAAAAAGTATAATTTTAAAAATATGTTAATCACAGGTGTCCAAGTGGCTCAGTTGGTTAAGCATCTACCTTCAGCTCGGGTCGTGATCTCAGGGTTCTGGGATCGAGTTCTGCATCAGGTTCCCTGTTCAGTGGGGAGTCAGCTTCTCCCTCTCCCTCTGTCCCTCCCCCTGCATGCTCTCTGGCGCGCGCTCTCAAGTGAATAAAATCTTTAAAAAAATATGTTACTCTATTATATATGTTATACTGACTGACCTATTCGTTTTTATTAAGATATGTAAGAGTTTTATATCACAGAGACCTCCTTGTCCCTGTGAAGCCCTATTAGTACTTTTATTATTACACTGTGTGTGTGTGTGTGAAACAGAGAGAGAGATCTTCATGGCTAGTAAAGTTTAATCATTACTAGTTTCTTCAAGATTTTTTCCTTTGAAAGCCATTGTTGGTGATTGTGAGCTTTCCTCAGGCTTCTCTTGTATTAAATATGGCAGTCAGTATTTCCAGTGTTGGTCTATGTGATGATGCCAATACTATTGTGGCTCCAAAAATGTTTGTCATTTCCTTCATATTAATATTGTGAGCATTCTTTGAATAGATTTTTAAATAGTTAGTAATTATGTAATACTGTTAAAGAATATGTTCAGTTAAATTAGTAAACAGTAGCACATTTCCCATTTTGAATATAGTAAAATATATTGAGTATATTTAAAAAGTCATTTTTTGCTTTAAATAGTACTAAGTAACAATTGTTTTTAAATCCAAGCTTTGCTGGAAATAGTAAATCTGTCAGAATTATTAATTTAAGTGCAACCTTTGATTCTCATAAGTTATTTTTATATCAGTTACATTAGTATTATTTCAAAGGACAAAATATAACTTTCTCATAGACAGTGGACAATTTCAACAGTTGTGAAGGGTGTCAAAATACCTTAATAGTAGTAATATCTCTATGTTCAATGATAGGCCTTTAAAAGGAATTTCAAATGAATTCTCGGTAGTATCTGTTATGTTACTGTTAACATATTTATATTGATGCACTTTCTTGGGTAGGAAAGTAGTGGCAGGAGAGTTCTAAGAGAATAACAGGAAAAAGAAAAAGTTAAATACTTCGCTCCAGGGAATTTAGAAGAAGAATGCCTATATAAACTAAGTGAATAATCAGCCTTCAGAATGGTATTCACCCTTACAGGGGGAGTACTAGTTGCCCTGACTGGATTTTGCTTAATTTTTAAATTTTGTTTAATTCTATACATTCTAAAGGTCTATCCAGTGTCTTAAAAATCACAGCTAAAACAAAGTGAAAATATATTCTTAGACATGTTTTTGGCCTAAGAAACTGATTTCAAAATAAAGCCTTAAAATATCTTATTTTTTACATTGGCTAGTAACAAAGTTGGGTTTTTTTTTCTTTAAATAGAATTTGGTGCCTTCATTTTTGGCAAATTACTAAATGAATGATTAGTATTCAAAACTAATGATTTAATTGCAGTAATTTTGGAAAAAAAACAGGAATTCACAGTTTCTAAATTAAAATTCTGAATAGGAAGGTGATTTTATTGAGTAAAATTTGGGAATTAGAGTACAAAGAAAAGAGGCACCTGTTATCCCACCATTAAGAAACCATAGTAAGGATTTTGATTATTTTTTATTTTTCAAAATGAGCCAGACAAAACAAACAAATTTAGATGATGCCAAAAATATGATCTTGAATCATTATTTTCTTCTCAGTGTGAGCATTTTAATAAAAGTACAAAATTTAATTGCTGAATTGGATTCCATCCTATAGATAGATAGGTATACTGTAGTTCCTCTGTTATTTGGCATAGCTTCCAGGTTTGTTTAATCTTTGCATATAAATTTTTGGATACATCGGCTGCTTAAAATAAAGTTAGCTGTAAATGATCAATTTGTGTCTGCAGAGTTTATAATTCAGATTTTTGTAGAAATGATGGTATTTTTAAATTGTGCCAGGAATCTGACTCTTAAAAATTACCTCCATCCTACCCATCTCCTCCCCTCCCAAAAAACCCCTGCAATTTTATAACAAATATTTTAAAATTAAAATACTCACCAGCAAATTTTTGTCCTAATAAAATTGGATTTGAAATGTCAATTTTAATCTAGAACAGTAGGTGCATCTTTTTCATTTATTTAAAACTACTTGATTTTAATTTTTCAATCTTTTTTCCTCCTGCTCTTCAGAGGATATTTCGCTCCTAATTATGATCTTTTGTCTTCCAGAGTAACAGCTATCCACCAATGTCAGATCCATACATGCCTAGTTACTATGCTCCATCCATTGGATTTCCATATTCTCTTGGGGAAGCAGCATGGTCCACGGCTGGAGACCAACCTATGCCGTATCTGACAACCTATGGACAAATGAGTAATGGAGAACATCATTATATACCAGATGGTGTGTTTAGTCAACCTGGGGCATTAGGAAATACCCCTCCATTTCTTGGTCAACATGGATTTAACTTTTTTCCTGGTAATGCTGATTTCTCTACATGGGGGACAAGTGGATCTCAGGGACAATCAACACAAAGTTCTGCTTATAGTAGCAGTTATGGCTATCCACCTAGTTCTCTTGGGAGAGCTATTACAGATGGACAGGCTGGATTTGGCAATGATACACTGAGTAAGGTGCCTGGCATTAGCAGTATTGAGCAAGGCATGACCGGACTGAAAATTGGTGGTGACCTGACAGCTGCAGTGACAAAAACTGTAGGTACAGCCTTGAGCAGCAGTGGTATGACTAGCATTGCAACCAATAGTGTGCCCCCAGTTAGCAGTGCAGCGCCTAAACCAACCTCTTGGGCTGCCATTGCCAGAAAGCCTGCCAAACCTCAACCGAAACTTAAACCCAAGGGCAATGTGGGAATTGGGGGTTCTGCTGTACCACCACCTCCTATAAAACACAACATGAATATTGGAACTTGGGATGAAAAGGGGTCAGTGGTAAAGGCTCCACCAACCCAACCAGTTCTGCCTCCTCAAACTATAATCCAGCAGCCTCAGCCATTAATTCAACCACCACCATTGGTGCAAAGCCAACTGCCTCAACAGCAGCCTCAGCCACCACAACCACAGCAGCAACAAGGACCTCAGCCACAGGCCCAGCCTCACCAAGTGCAGCCCCAACAGCAGCAGCTGCAGAATCGCTGGGTAGCTCCTCGGAACAGGGGAGCTGGATTCAACCAGAACAATGGAGTGGGCGGTGAAAACTTTGGTTTAGGTGTTGTTCCTGTCAGTGCTTCACCTTCTAGTGTAGAAGTGCATCCAGTGCTGGAGAAGCTAAAGGCCATAAACAATTATAATCCCAAAGACTTTGACTGGAACCTGAAGAATGGACGTGTGTTTATAATTAAAAGCTATTCTGAGGATGACATACACCGTTCAATTAAGTACTCTATCTGGTGTAGTACTGAGCATGGTAATAAGCGTTTGGATGCAGCTTACCGTTCCCTGAATGGGAAAGGCCCACTCTATTTACTCTTCAGTGTGAATGGCAGTGGACATTTTTGTGGAGTGGCTGAAATGAAGTCTGTTGTGGACTATAATGCATATGCTGGTGTCTGGTCTCAGGATAAGTGGAAGGGCAAATTTGAAGTTAAATGGATCTTTGTCAAAGATGTTCCCAATAACCAGTTACGGCATATTCGCTTAGAAAATAATGACAACAAACCAGTTACCAATTCAAGGGACACTCAAGAGGTACCCCTAGAAAAAGCTAAGCAAGTGCTTAAAATAATTGCTACTTTCAAGCATACCACCTCAATCTTTGATGACTTTGCACATTACGAAAAGCGTCAAGAAGAGGAGGAAGCCATGCGTAGGGTAAGAGTACAGTAATTTTTTTTCTCCCCATATGTTTATTTTTATTTTTCAGTGTTACAAGATTGATTGTTCATGCACCACACCCAGTGCTCCATGCAATACGTGCCCTTCTCAGTACCCACCACCAGGCTCGCCCACCCCCCACACCCTCTCCCCTCCAAAACCCTCAATTTGTTGCTCAGAGTCCAGTCTCTCCTAGTTCATCACCCTCTCCGATTTCCCCCCATTCGTCCTTCCCTTCCTTCTCACAATGTCCTCCATGATTTTCTTTATACTCCACACGTAAGTGAGACCATAAGATAATTGAAGATTACAGTAATTTTTTGTGTAGGGTCTTTTTATTGGGGTGGTATGTATGGATGGGTCTTCTTTAATATTACATTCTGAGTTTAGGAGGTTTACTCTAAGGGAAACCCAACTACCTACCTTAAGAAACAGAACCCTGCAAACTCCCTTCAGGTCCTCTAGTGGCACATGGGCATCATTTTCTCTTCCTAGGGGTCATCCTTACTCTGAATTTGCCTGTTCTTCATACTCAGGCGATAAAGGTCATTGAGTGTTCATCAGAGTTCCGTAAGTTCTGCGTTTATAACTAAGCAGACTCGTGAACTGGTGAAGGGTTCTAATACTAATTCTAAAATTAATTTTATACAAAAATGTGTTAGATGTTTGAAACAGCTTTTATAAATAAATGTTTCCTGTTTATGAGAAGTAAATTAGGCTTTTTCCCTGAAACTCTTTCCTGAACCGTTTTTGTAATTTGTACACTTTAAGCACTTGTACAAAGTTTACTAAGGATTTGACTTGAGGAAGGCAACTTAGAATTGGCAAGGCATGGGCTTTTAGATTTTGATGGCAGAATTTGATTTCTTACTCTGTTATTGACCCTCTGTGGGACTCTTAAGGGATATTTGACTAAAGTTATGCACTGTTTTTGCTTGCATCATGTAGGCCAGAATTTGATCACAGGGCACACAGAGCAAGATAGGCTCGGTAATGTTTTCTGTTCCGAACCACAAAAGAAAATTGGGGTCCTGTTTTTAAGAGGAAAAGAAAGAATGGATGGAGTAGACAACTAGTAGACTTTTCTATAGACAGTACATTTAAATTTCTTTTCAGATGTAGCAGAGATAAAGTTAGAAGCTTTTCTAATAAATTATGTTGGTTACTATCGAAAGCTCTTATGTAGAAATTAAGATAAGGCAGAAACTTTAAAATGTCAGTAATTTGTTTTTATGTGTGGACTTATATGTCTTATGGCTTCTTGGTCTGTGCAGACAAGGGAATTATTTTGGTGAACATTCCTCACTGGTGAATAATAATTGAAATAATGATTCTAGAGCAGTCGTTTGTAAATCTTAGGGCACTTAAATTATTGAGGTGCTTCTTGGCAGTGCAGGTTCTTGAGACCCACTGCAGGAAAATCTGTTATACAGATGGCCCTTGAAGAACGTGCAGGTTAGTGGGGCCAAACTCCTGGTCTGGAATTTGTGTGTTACTTTAGCCTCACCCCAAATTTAACCATTAATAGCCTCCTGTTTACAGAAAGCCTTGCTGATAACACAGTTGACTAACACATATTCTGCATGTTACATGAATTGTATACTGTAGTTTTACAATAAAGTAAGCTAGAGAAAAAATGGTATTAAAATCATCAAGAAGAGAAAGTACTATATTTGACAGTACTGGACTGTATTTGACAGAAAAAGTCTGTATATAAGTGGACTTACACAGTTCTTACCCATGTTGTTCAAGGGTCAGCTGTATTTGATAAATCAGGTGGTGTACATTTTAACGAGCACACCTTAGGTGATTCTGGTGCAAGTGATTCCAGTTAAATGTGGGAGAATGAGGAAAAAGGGATCAAAAGTAGCTCCTGAATTTTTGAGTTCAGCAGTTGAGTAAATGGTCATACTGAATTGCCATTACAAATAGTGGGTAAGGAGAATGGATTTGGGATATGAAAAGTGGGGTGCAGGTTTTCCTTTGAGGATGTGTTGACTGTCAGATGCTTTTGAGAAATACAGACAGTAAAATCTCTGATTAAGCAGTTACATGTGGGAGTCAGATTTGGGAGCTTTCTGTTCTTAAATAGTTGATTCTGGGAAAGTGGGATGAGATTGCTCAGGGAGAAAAGTTGATGGCAAAGAATTATTTCTCAACTCTTTTTTTTTCCCCCTCCCACCACTAAGGAGAGGTCGGTCACCCTTGTATGTTTTCTACATTTCTTCCCTATCCAGTCTGAAAATTTAGTCCTAGTTTTATTATATAATTGTCTCAGGAATTTTTTACGAAAGTTACATGTTTTACAATCACTTACCACAGTGATTTAAAGTTAATTTTTAAACTTGAAAATTGTACATTTAAATTGCTTCATGGTTTACTGCCAGTCTTTTGATGATGTCTAACTCACCTTTGACATGTTTATTTTGAATCCTTTTTTTTTAATCTTATGTCATTTTTTTTTTTTTAGGAAAAGTAATTTGGTATATATATTTGTTTCTATATAACAAATATAATACATAAATATAATTCAGAAAATATCTTTCTTTGGCCATGATATGTGAACAACAGTTTACCTGGATATAAAATTCTTAGGTCACAGGTTTTTTATTCAGGCTTAGATTTATAGTTTCATATTTGTATTACATTATTTATAGTTTTATATCATAGAGAAATCTGAGGCCAGCCTAAATTTTCTTTCTTTGGAAATAGCTGTTTCTGTTTGTGTACTACAAAAAATTCTTAAAATATAAACATGTATGTGGAATGTGTTTAATATGGACCTGTATTATAATTTTCCATAATCCTGTGTCTGTAGGCCAAATTTTTAACTTACATTTTCTTTTTTCTGGTTATGTCAAAAAATATAGTGCATCTTTGTCCTTGGGTGCTACTGGTTCTTTATCATTTTTTCTCTTTATTTGGAGACTTTAAAATTTGAATTTCAAATGTCATTTTTGTTTGCTTTGTGTTGATTTTGTAATCTGTCAAGTTTTGAATCCTTCAGTGACAATATTAGTTTGCTTACATTATTACGTCTAGCTCCCTCTTACATCTGTTGATTTTTTTATTTGATCCAGAGTCCATCTTGTTTATTAAGCACAAAGCTGACTGTCTAAAGCTTATTTCTGCTTCCTGTATTTATCATTTTTGAAACTTCTTCCTCTTTCGTATGGTTTTTAACTTGTCTTTTTTAAAATTTACATACGGGAAAATTGTAAATTCCCTTTTTTTGTGTTTTTTAGTCAAATGCTTCCTTCCCCCTTTGATTAATCTGTTCTCTGCCTCTATAAGGCATTTTCCATAATGCCATATAAATAGAATTACACAGTGTGTAATCTTTTAAGACTACCTTCTTTCACTTAGCATGATATCTTTGCAATGTATCAGTGTCGTTTTATATATCATTTCTTTGTTAATTTTAATTACAAAACATCATTCCGTTGTGTGGATTTACCAAAGTTATTCCATTCAACCTCTGAAGGATTTCTGGGTTATTGCCAGTTTTGGGGGGAATGTAAATAAAGCTCCTATAAATTCATCTACGTCTTTTTTAAAAGTTTTTTTTAAAATCATGCAGTATAGTTCACTTTTTTGGAGTGGGCAGTTAATGAATTTTAACACATTTGTAGGTGTGTGTAACTACCACCACAATCAGGATACAGAATAGTTTCATCATCCCTGGAAAACCGTCTTGTACTATCCCTTTGTATTGCATTCTTCCCCTGTGCCTGACCTCTGGCAACCATGATTTGGACTCAGTGTAGTTTTTTTTTAATTGAAGTATAATTGACATGCAGTATTAGTTTCAGGTGTACAACTTAGTGATTCCACACTTTCACCACAATAAGTATGGTTACTGTCTGTCGCCATACAGAGTTACCACAGGAATTAACAGTATTGATTGTTTCCTATTCTGTACATTTGGTCTCTTGACATTTTATTACTGGAAGTTTGTACATCTTAATCTTCTCCTCCTCTTTACCTATTTTATCCGTCCTCACCCCCCCTCCCAACTCCCATACCGTTCTTTGTATTTATGAGTCTGTTTCTGTTCTGTTGTTTTTTAGGTTCCATATATAAGTGAGCAGAATCATGTGGTATTGTCTTTGACTTATTTCACTTAGTATGTAATACCTTAGTATATAATACCTTCCATGTTACATATGGCAAGATTTCATTTCTTTTTATGGCTAGGTAATGTTCTGTTGTGTGTGTGCCACATCTCTTTTAGTTCTTCACCTATTGATGGGCACTTGGGTAGCTTGCATATTTTGACTGTTTATAAATATCGCAGTAGTAAACATAGGGGTGTACACATATTTTCAAAATCATTTTGTTTTCTTTGGATAAGTACCCAAAAGTGGGATTACCAGGTTGTATGGTATTTCTATTTTTAATTTTTTGAGGCCTTCATACTGTTTTCCACAGTGGCTACACCAATTTATATTCTGACAGACACACACCTACACGAGGGTTCCCTTTTCTCCACATCCTCACCAATACTTGTTATCTCTTGTCGTTTTGATACTAGCCATTCTGACAGGTGTGAGGTGAGATCTCATTGTGTTGGCATTTCCCTAATGGTTAGTGATGTTGAGCATCTTTTCTTGTGTCTGTTGGCCATCTGTCTTCTTCGGAAAAATGTCCATTCAGGTCTTTAACCCCTTATTGGAAATGTCATTTGTATTTTAAATATCTTCTCCCATTCAGTAGGCTGCCTTTTAATTTTGTGGATGGCTTCCTTCACTGTGCGGAAGCTTTTTAGTTTGATTCATTATAGTTTTATTAGTATCCTTTTTTGTGGAACTGTATTCTGAGACTCATTTTGACTTATTTTCTGTCATCATTGAACCTGGAAGAGGATCATCCAGGTCAGGTATTTGCTCCAAAGCAGGGTTGTTTTTTTCTTCTTTTCAATGCTTAGTGTTAGTTGCATGTTCTCTTCCTGCTGCACATATGGAGATGAGAGAATCGTGTTCATTGTCGACTTTACCAGTGGAGTGTTTCATCAGCCTGTGAGAATGAGAAGGGAGAACCAGTACAATGGATGTGCTAGTGAGCGTAATTTAACTTTGCTTTGAGTTTGAAATCACCATGTCAGGAAACAGTTTGCCCTGTTTGTTAACTGTTTAGCATTTGCAGTATCATGTATCCTTGCCCAGTTTTCTTCCTGGTGCTGTTATCCCTTGTCCAAGAAGAATGCGTAGACTTTTATTTGTAAATTTTCTCTTAGATAAGCTTGTGTTTGCACTTTAGCTTTCCAGCATAACTGCTTTTAAATACACTTGGCATCCAGTGATGAAGGATGTGTTTGTTCCATCTGGTGTAGGTCCTTCTTGGTTAAGGAGGATAAATTAGTGGTGTGTTGGTAGGATTTTTTTTACTTGTTATGCCTTTTTTCTTTTTGACATAAAAAGATTTGCAAGTCATTGTTTAGTGTGACCCCTCTGGTATTTTGCTGAAATTCTTAAAACCTTCCGATATATGGAGGTCATATTTTCCCAAGTGCATACTCTTCAGTCTTTGGGTAAAGAAGGATTTCTTAAGACACACAGTAGCACTAATTATAAAAGAAAAGATTGATAAAATTTGACCAAATTAAAATCTGTTCATCAAGAGGTACCTCCTTGGCTCAGTCAGTAGAACATGTGATTCTTGTGTTGTGAGTTCAAACACCACGTTGGGTGTGAAGCTTACTTGAAAAAAATTTTGTGCATCAAGAGATGCTTTAAAGAAAGTGGAAAGACATGTTAGGCACTGCAGGAATGTTGGATGTAACTGACCAAAAATGAGTATCAAGAGTATGTAAAGAACTCCTGTGAATCAGTTTAAGAAAAAGATGAACCCAATTGAAAAATGGGCAAAAGATGGATAGTCATTTCATGAAAGAGGAAACAGATATGGCTAATAAATATATAAAAAATATTCAGTCTTATTAATAATTAGGGAAATGCAAATTAGGACTATAATGAGAAAATAGTTTATATCCATTCATTTGGCAAAATTAAGAAATTTGATGGTATCAGATATTGGGGAAACTAGATCAAGAAAATTTCTTCTGCAGTTGCAGATAGGAACGTTAATAGCTATATGAGGAAGTAGGTTTTACATTCTCTTACATAAAAGCTGAACATTTCATGTACCTTATAATTCAGTTTTCCTGGATTATACCTAAGAGAAACTTCCCAAATACCCTACAAGACACACAAGAATGAAGTAAAAAGACTGATAGCAACCTAAATGCTTATTTTCAGGAAAATAGCCAAAGTACATTGGCACCATAGTAATACAGTGAAATGATATATGAATCTTTTTTCCTTCCTTTTTATGTTTGGAAATAATTTTTAATTTATTTGGAAGAATAATATCTGAAATACTCATGTGTCTTTTATCCAGATTTACCTATTAACATTCTTCCCTGTTTGCTTTTTTTTTTTTTTTTTTTTTTAAACAATTTGAGAGTAAGTTCCGTATGTCATGGTTCTTTATCCCCCAAAAGTATAGTGTATATTTCCTAAGGATAAGGATATTCTCGTATATAACCACAATACTCTTATCAGTTATCTACAGTGTCCTTTATGGGGTTTTTTTTTCCTAGTATAAGATCTGGGCTAAGATCAGGTAGAGGACCTAGAATAGCCAAAACAATTTTAAATAGTAAAAGCAATTTTAGAAGGCTTATACTAAGGCTTATACTACTCTGACCCCAAATCTTAGCCTTGCGTTGGTTTGGGAAGATTTTTTCCTATGGTTTTTCATAGAGTTTTTAGTTTTAAATTTTAGATTTGGGTCTGTGGTTATAGTGACTTCCTTTCCTTTCTCTTCCTAATGTGTTCATGTTTTTCATTAAGTTCTTAGGCCTACTTGTGATAGAAGACAAGGACTTTAAGAAGCTAATTCCATCTTCTCATCGCTGGGTCTTTAATTGACTTTTTTTTTTGTTTTTTTCTTCTGGTTACTTTGATAATGGAGTAAGTCCCCAGGTTACCTTGCCATCAAAGCACCCAGTGAAAGAGTCTGCTAGACATCCTGTCAGTTTATATAATACTTAGCAAGTCATGCTCTTTTAGAGTAAGGGATATTGGTGAAACTTAAAACTGGAAGAGAAATCCATGCCTCATTCTTCATTTTTAGATTTGAACATATACTTTTGATATATTTGATTAAAATCAAGCTTAATGACAGAACAGCCAAGATAAAACTCACTAAAAGAATTTAGGGAGCAGAAGATAATTTAAAAGATAAAACAAAATTTAATTTGTTGTTAGTTTGGATTCATATGTAAAAAGAAAACTAGAAAATCTTCTTGGAAATGAGAAACATGAATGTGAAATAAAAAAAAATCAGTGAGCAGCTGATAATAAAATGTTCATGTTTTAAGTCCAGTTGATGTGAATTTCAAATCGAAGAAATTCCCAGATGTGGAATAATAGAGAAGAAAAATACATATAAAAGGTGAAAGAAGTGATGGAAAGAGGGGAGAGGCCCACTGTCTTTCTAAAGGAGTTTTGAAAGAGTAAGGAAGAAACAAAGGGAAGAATGATTGAAAGAAAATGCCTAAAGATAAAAGATTTATGTTTTCAGAAGGAATGGGCTAAAACTGAGTAACTAGCAGGATGATTTTTTTCAAATTGAAAAGAACTAAAGTCAGGATAAAGAGAAAATCTTAAGCTCCTTGAGCAAAAGACAAATTACCTATTACAGATGAAGGAGAATCAGATTATCATCAGAATTTTTCCATCTACAATTCTGGATACTCATAGGGAAAATCTTATTTCAGAGTGGAGGGGAAGGGGGGTATATAGAATTATGTTCTTAAAGATGAATGTCACATTATATCATTGAAGGGGAAATGCAAAGTAAAGATTTCAGGTGTACAGGAATAGTCACATATCCTTCATGAAAAAGTAACCTGAAGGGGTTTTTCAGCAGAAAAAGGAATTCAAGAAAGGTAACACCTGTTAACTGGTTATACTAGAATAAGTATCTTTCAGCAGGGACTGTGCATCAGATAGGTGTTCATTGTATGTAGTTTATCTCAGGACTCTGTGCATCTCCACTCAGTCTGTTAAATTGACACTGTGGTCTTTGAAGCCTGACAAGTGAAATGAGCCCTCAGTGGGGAACCATTGACCTTGGAGAAGTGAAGGAAGCTAAAAAGAAAACATTTCTAGCCAGTCACGTTCTCATTGGAACATAAGCTCTGTGAGAGCAGGGCTTGCTTTGTTCTCTGCTGAATCCCTAGCACCTAATGATTGGCAAATAAGTAGGTGATTAACTGTTTGTTAAAGGAGTAAATGCTTTGTAGAATCTCTTTGCTTTTGAAAAATTTGAATGTCATTGAAATTTTATTTATTGGTTTAAATTGCTGTACTTTTTAAATTTAGGAACTATGTACTTGATCATTCACGTTATATAATAAATGCTGCCTTTTGTTTTTCCATTTGTAGAAATGGACACTAGCATATAAAAGATTTAATTATAGTTAGAACAAAATGTTATGAGATGGAATGGGAAAAAAAGATTTGAAGAAGGGTAAATAAATGCAGTATTTTTCTCATCTTTCTGAAGGTTACATAATTAATTGTTTAAAGATGATACATCAAGCAGTTGTGCCCTGCATAGTATTTAGAGTCATAAAGACAATCACTAAAACTAAAAATAGTCTGGTTTCTAGTGTGAGGAGGGAGAAAAGAAGGAGAATATAACATATCTATCCACTGTAATAAATTACCTATCATATACAATGGGAATTGATAGTGTCTGCATTGAAAAAAACAAGAAATTGGTGTGTGTGTGTGTGTGTGTATGCACACACTAATATATATTAGTATATATACTAACGCTACTTAAAATAGTGGCAACCTATTAGGAGGAACTTAAAATAGAAAGGGCTAGAGGGTAGATAGGGGAGGTTACTTTTTACTTTCTTAACTTGCGCCTTGTATGTGTTACCTCTAATAATAAAGCTAGTTTAATTGGAAAATGAAGGAAAACAAAGAAACCAATAATGTTCTGAATATATTTGTACAGATAAGATAAATTCAAGTAGTCTGCATGGCAGAATTTACTTTTGCTTTTATTTATTTCAATAATGCTATTTCATATAATGCTATTCAATAATGGTATTTATTTCAGTAATGCTTTTATTGAAATTTTACTTTTGTCGTATTTGATTGTGAGTCATTTAGAGCCTACTAGTTTCTTTCATTCTTATAAATCCTTATTGACCAGGAAACATAATCTCAAGTGAAATTTTTTGTTTAATAGCTCTTTTCTCTCCATGTAGAAATTAGAGTTCTCAATTGCCCGTAACTTTGAGATGAATTTCCAAAATATGGCATTTACCTATTGCACAGAAAGAGATGAAAACCTGCAGTTTATGTAGAATTAAGCAAGGCATAATTATTATAAAATTGTTATTAAATGATTTTAATTTCTAGAATCTTCTATGTATTTTGTTCATGTATATCATATTGTTAGGTATTGTTAGTTTAGAGTAAGTTTTAGTACCTCATACAGTACTTTTCATAATGGAAATAATTTTGATTCTGAGATAATAGGTCTGTCTCAGAGTAACCAAGTTTTTGTTAATACACAAGAAGTCACTTCAACAATAACTATACCTGTGACAACGGTAAGCATTTCCCTGACAGTTCTACATTTATTTTTCTCAGGTAGAACATTTAGTTTAATATTTCCCCATTAATCAAATCATAGTTTTTAGGATCAAGAATGAGTTGAAGTCTGTGCTTGACCACCTTTTGGTAAATTTTTAATGGATGGACTTTCTTTTTTATGAAGTGAGATTATTATGGTTAACAGTAACAAATTCAGTACATAAAATCTTCCTTTTCCTTTGACTTTACTGTGAAATTTGGAGAATATTTCTTTGGAAAGTAGATTTTGGCACCTGAACACCAGAAACTTTTTTTTAAGTAAGCTCCACATCCAACATGGGGCTTGAATTCATGACCCTAAAATTAAGAGTAGCATGCTCTACTGATTAAGCCAGCAAGGTGCCCGGATACCATAAAGTTTTATATTGCATATATAAGTGACAAATTCTCTGATAAAACATTGAGTAACATTTTGTATATTCAAGGTGATACAGTTAAAAAAAAGTTGATACCATTTTAATTGTCATAGACTCTTTTTGAACTTAGTAAATATTCTTTGTAGGCCAGAGGTGGGAAAAGAGGTGCATTTTAACATTTTATAATACCAATTTAACATTTTATAATACCAATTTGTTTTTTTTCTTGGATTAATATTTTTGCCCCATAGGAGAGTTAGTAGTGGCTGTATTTTGTTCCAGTGCTGATAAAGAATTTTAGGAGTTTAGTTAAACGAACTATCTGTATTTACTAGATTAATTATAGATCTTTCAGAGATATTTCTTTTATACCTATTATGGTATGAACAATCATCATTAAATTTAATGTTATTTCAGTTATTTATTTTTCTTGAGCAGCAAATACATGGTTAACTGAAGGAACATATTTAGGTTAATATGAAATATCTTTTTTAGGTTTCAGGAAGTAACTTAAATTGTTGAATTATCTTTCCTGTTTACTTATAATAATTTATTTTAAAATTTTGATGTGAAATTTCTTTAGAAATTTATTTATATTGCACTCTAATTACAGACTGAAACTGTACTGTTTCTTGGCAGAAAACTTTGAATTTATTGAAAGGTATTTCAATTCTTACACATTCAATACTGATAATTTTTGGATTCGAAATAACATAAGGGAGGGGCGCCTGGGTGGCTCAGTTGGTTGAGTGACTGCCTTCGGCTCAGGTCGTGATCCCGGAGTCCCCGGATTGAGTCCCACATCAGACTCCCGGCTCCATGGGGAATCTGCTTCTCCCTCTGACCTTCTCCCCTCTCATGTTCTCTCTCTCTCTCAAATAAATGAATAAAATCTTTTAAAAAAAATGAAATAACATAAGGGAATAAAAAAGATTTAGGATATATAATAAAAGAACTAAGATATAAAAAAGCTACTAATGAACAATTCCACTTGTGAATGAAAGACTGGAATGTAATTATTTTATTATTTTCATTGTTGTAAGCAGACTAAAATCTGATCCAAAATGGAATTGCATATGAATTCCTTTGTTTGGCTCTCAGAGCCTCTGTTCCTGGGTCCCCAGACCATCCTTTTTATATGAGAAAACTAGCACACATCTGGTATTCTGGTCAACCTATATCACTGTATATTTTGATCCTGTATGTTCTTTTCTTAACTATGATCCTTTATTCAGTCCACAGATAAATAAAGTTACCAGTGAGTCACTAAGGATAAAGAGCCCTTTCTTTGTGGAACTCAGTCTGTTTGGATAGACATTTAATTTCTCTCAGTGAAATTTTATATTTTTCAGTGTTGGGGACCTGCAAATGTCTCTTGATAAATTTATTCTATGTATTTTATATATGTATTTTTTATTTTTTAATTTTTTTAGTATTTTATATTCTTTAATGCTGTTGTAATTGTCATTTCAGTTTTTTCAGTTGTTCATTGCTGGTTTGTAAAAATACTTTGTATCCTGTGACTTTCGTAAATTCACCTATCAGTTCTAGTAGTTCTAATAGAACATCCTTAGAATTTTACGCCTAACCTCACATTGTCTATAAATAGAGACCATTTTATTTCTATTTGATCTTTATATTTCATTTTTATATGTAATTTTTTAAATATAGTGTGACTTGAATGTGAAATTAAATGAAAACTGTAAAACCAAAATAAGGCTACACATCAACAAAAAAGTGTGATGAGTGATGTTATTTGGTTGAAACTAAATCACAGCTCTAAACTTGAATTAGATTAGTTCTATTTCTAAGACTTCTTAGAATCATGTTGTTACTCTCATTTGGACCTAAACTAACACATATTATGGCTGTTCTCCACCATTTTTCACTATTTGAACTCTTAACTCTCATTTTATAGTACACTTTGAGATTACTTGATCTTTGGTTGGTACAGATGACTTGTTTATAAATTATCAGACTGCATATATTTATTCAAATGTGAAATACTTCTTTATCCTCTAAATGCAAACATGAATACTGGAATCTTTTAAAGCAGTTTCTTTATTATAGCATGGTCATGCAGAGGATCAAGAATCTTACTTCTCACTTACATAGAAATGTAAGTTTAAAAAAATTGAAGAATTGGCTTCCCAAAACAGAGCCTCCAGAGCATAATCATTGTCCTTTCCCTTGATGATTATTTTTTATTTTGAATTTATTTTACAGTTTAGAATTGATCAAACAGATCAATTCTTTTTTATTCTTTGCCTTTTGCTTTCTTAATGCAAAATGATTGATCATGTTGTTGGGATAGTGCAGGTCAAAAGCTTATCTCAGTATTAAAACACTAATGGATCCGAACAAATGTACAGGCTTTTGAACAGCTGGGGGTTTTATCCATCTGTTACTGCCCTTGTTCTGCTCTCTAGTGTGAAATTTTTCAGTCACGTAAGCCAGTCTGAGTAGATTTTATTCCTGGTAAGTAATTAATTTTCCTGAAGAATTGAATCTATTCTATATTTTAACTATAGTCATTCTTGGTCTATAATTTTGTCTTTTTTTGAAACATGCATATTCCTCCACACCCATTTTTTTTTTTTTAATTTAAAAATGATATCTGATAATTTACTGGTTTTAACTTTGGGACATAATTTAACAGTTTTCCCCATAAACAATAAAAAGAGAAGCAGGGCAGCCATTAAATTAACAATACTCTGAAGAACATCTATATATTTCATATTTCTATAGCAATACGATATTTAATATATTGGGGAGTTGTATTTTTCTAACTTTTTATTTTTTAAGACTATTTTGAATAATTTTTAGATTTACGGAAATGTTGCAGAGAATACTGGATGTTTCTATCTAGTTTCTCCTAATATTGATATGTTACATAATGCTAGTATGTTTATCCAAACTAAGAAATTAATATTGGTACAGGACTGTTAACTACAGACTTTTTTCCAGATTTCCCCACTTTTCCCACTGATGTCTTTTTCTGTCGAAGATCTGGAAAAACAGTTTTGCATTTAGTTTTTATGTCTCCTTAGTCTTCTCTAAGCTATTGACAGTTCCCTGTCTTTCCTTGTCTCTCATGGCTTTAATATTTTTGTACTGGGCAGGTGTTTTTAAGGTGTCTTTCAGTGTCGGCTTACGTAATGCTTTCTCATGATTAGACTGAGTTTATGGGAAGAATACTGCATTACTGGTGTGTCCTTCTCATCTGATTATATGTAACTTTCTACTCAGTGATATTAATTTTGTTTACTTGGTTAAGGTTGATCTGCTAGGCTTCTCCAATATAAGTATCTTTTTTTCTCCCTTTGCATACTCTGTTCTTAGAAACAAGTCAGAATGTCCAGCCCCACACTTTAGAGGAGATAAAGCAAGCCCCACCTCATGCAGGGAAGAATATTAAAAGAATTTGTGAAAACTTTTTGTTGTTATTTATTTAGCTCTTGTATTTGTTCTTTTTCCTACTTCTAGAATATTCATTTTGTCTTAGATCTATCCTATAGTTCTCTTATTTTTTTCCTTTGTGATTTC
>CM052798.1:107636753-107652443 GCA_028533885.1 Nasua narica
AGCCGAAGGCAAAGGCTTTAAGCCACTGAGCTACCCAGGCACCCCAGGAAATATTTATTTATTTATAATGTTAAGGGCAAGCTGTTGACCTTTCTGAGGACACTGAAGAAATTTTGTTTTCCAGCTGTTTCCTAAGTAGGGAAGACTTAGCTCATCCACTAGGCTCTGTTAAAAAGACATGGGTTAGCAAGTAAACTTCGTCCTGGAGCTCATCTCCATAGGCCAAGTTCTGGGTCTGGGCCTTAGGTTCATGTTAGTCTCCAGTGTGTGCTCAGCTCAAGGTGGGGAAGAAGCCCTATACCAGAGACTCAAAGGCCCTCAAATCTCCGAATCTACCTGGTCAAGGCCTAGTTCTGTTATTGATGGAGAATGAGAGAGAGGGATCTCTGCAAATTATTTTTGGAATTGTCAATCATTGTTAAAAGTGAAAATTCTGTGACTCACTTTGGAAAGTTTGTGTCCTAAAGAGTGTGTGCTTAAAGTGCCTTCTATGAACTATCACTAAAGACATCTTCCTTTAGGTGTACTGGACCATGGCTCCTTTTGTATAATTCAGGTTTTCTTTCTCCCTATGTTACTTCCCAACAACACACCAGTACAGGTTATTTATGATGTCAGTTGTGTAATATGTATCTCATTTTAGAATAGCACAAGAAGTTATCACTGAGCTCCATATTGCTTAGTTCCATATTTCTAGTGGTCTGTAGTTGATAGTATGCCCATAGATCTCTCATTATATTTAAATACTTATTTAATATTAAACAGTGTCAGGCTCAGTTCTAGATCTTGTTAACATAAATATGGGTTTTGTTGTCTTAAAGCCAAGGTATTGGCCATATTCAGAAAGACCTGAGTTTTGTTGATGGACATTTATTGTGCTCAGGACTTCCAAATATGTATACCTACCCTGGACCTTTCCTCCTGTCTCCAGACTCATATGTTGAACTGTTGAATTGCCTATTTGATATCTTCTCACAGCTCTCTAATAAGCATCTGAAATCTAACTCCCCATTTTCTTTGCCTGCCCCAAACCTTTTCTATGTACAGGGCACCACTGCCCTTCCATTTAAGGGGACTCATTCTTATACTTTGTTTCTTACTCCATATCTAATCAGTTGATAATCAGTAAATAAGTCTTGTTGATTCTGCTTTCAAAATGTATCTCAATCCAAGCTCTTCACTAGCTCTGCATCTTTCATCTTCATCTAAAGCCTATTATTATTGTACTGGATTATTACTGTGCTCCCCTTACTGGTCTTCCCATTCTCACCTTTGCTCCTCTATACTCTGTTACCAGCAAAACAGCCTTTAAGAGATCCTTTTGTGACTAGTGAGACTAGACTGTTACTTTTTCATTCTTCTCTTGATACTGTTAGTATCAAAGTATTGCTACCTTCAGTATACTCAGGAAATATTCCCCCTTTTTCTAGTCTCTGGAATAGTTGGTGTTAGTTTAGAATGATCAATTCTAGGACAATTAATTAAAGGTACAGCTAAAACCATGTGAGTCTGGGGGCTCTTGGCTGGCTCGTGAACTCAGTGTCTTGAGTTTGAGCCCTATGTTAGGTGTAGAGATTACATACATGCCTATATACATAAATAGGTACATAAACAAAAACATGAGCCTGGTGGGTTTTTGTGCGGGGTAGATTTTTAATTGTTGATTTATGTTCTTTAGTTATTAGAGGTCTCTTCTACAGGTTTTCTGTTTATTCTTGAATTTAGTTTGTTAAATTATATATAGGTAAATTATATTTTTAGGAAGTTATTTTTAAGTTTTTTTTGCATATTGGCGTGAGTAGTGTTTTTATTTTTTAGTTGTATCAGTCTTCATGATATTAAATGCATCTTCTTTTTAAATCAGTCTTTCCAGAGATTTTTCTATTAGGTTTTTTTTCCTCCCCAGACAGTAGCTCTTCCCTGCAAACACCAATTTTTATTCTTGCTTTGGTTCTCTTTATTCTTGTTTTCTGTTTCATAATTTTCCGCTGCTATTTTATTTCATTCCTTTTACTTTTGGGGATTTATTACTCATTTTCTAATATATTCAGTTGTATGGTGGCTTATTATTTTTCAGCCTTTTTTTTTCTTTTCAGTTTGCACAAATGACATTTCTAAGTGGTGGGGCTTAGACTAAGCATTTTCATTGTACTGATGAAAAAAAATTGAATTTCCATTATAATTTTTTGGGAGACTTTTAGAAATGTGTTTTTAGAATTTCCAAATGTGGGTAAGGTGTTTTGTTGTTGTTTACCTGTTTTGCTTCTAAAACTGAGGTCCGAAAATGAAATGTTACATGACTTGGACTCTTTGGTATTTATTGAGATTTGCTTTCTAGTCTGACATATAGTCACTTTTTGTGATGGTTCAGTGTGTATCCTGTTTTTTTTGGCCTCAGTTTTCTGTATTATTATATTCAGCCTATATTTTTACTAATATTTCTGTTTTATCAATTACTTAGAGAAATGTGTTAAATTCTCCTGCTATAATGTGAAGCCTGTCAAATTTTCTTTATATTTCTGACTTCTAATATATGTAAAGTTTTTTTAGTTTAATATTGTATCACAGCTTATTTAAAAAATTTGTTATTTAGTCCATAGTGACTATTTTATGTCTCAACAATGGTTTTTGCTTTTAAATCAGTTTTGTCTGGTATTAATATAGTTGTATCAGTCTTTCTTTGGTTTGTGTTGCCTTACGTCTTTTCATTACTTTTAACTTTGTGTCCTTATGTTTTAGGTTATTTTCTTGTAATCATGTATAACTGGATTTTTGAAGCATCTGAATTGTTTCATTGATGAACATGCATTTTTTGGTGCTTGATATAAATGTGTATTTCTGCTCTTATTTTGTACTTTCTAATTACATCTAGTTCATTCAAGCCCCCCACCCCCAACCCATCTGTTCTATTGGATTGAATTTTATTTTCCTCTTTCTGTCCACTGAGTTAGAAGTTACACATTACATACATAGACTTATTATAGTACATGTGTAATTTATATATTTTAAATTTGATTCAGTTAAAGTGCATAGTTAATTACTGTTCAAATTGAAATAGCATCTCTAACTTCTATTTCAATAATACATGATCCTCACTGATATAGCTGATCATCTTCCTTGAGTGAAACTTCTCTTTGTCTAACATATTTTTAAATAGTGCCCCTTTTTTTTTTTGGTCTGTACTCTTGGGTCTCTTCGTGGAGTTGATGAATTTCTCTAGTTTTTTATACTAGCTAATTAAAGCAGGCTTCAGAATTTTTCATACAAATCTATTTGTTTCCTTCAGTTTAGAACTGAATTTTATATTTACGCTGGTTTTTTTTTTAAGAGCATAGGGCCTTTATAAAATTAAACTACAGTTTTCCAGTACCATATTCTCTTTTTGTCTTTTTTATTTTATGTTTTTGGACTTTTGTTTTTGTTTATCCTTTTGAAATATGATTAATTAGCTAGCTTTGTATTTGCTTTCATTTTGCTTTATTTAATTTCAGAGTCTCCCACTGATAGTGTATGTATAACATTATTTGTAGCTATCATGTAGTAGGGCATTTATTTTATTAGCTTTCTGTATAAAATATTGTTCTTCAAGTTCTAGGAGTAAATTAAAATCAAAAAGAAAGGGATTTAGTAACAAAGAACTTAAAAGTTCTCTTTGGAATGTAAAATATAGTTTTCTGATGCTGTCACAGGATGGGAAACTTAATTTGACCAGTTGCAGAGTGCATTCATATTTATTATAGAACATGTAATACTCTTGGAAAAATAAAATGGGAGTAGTGAAAACAAAGAGAGTGAGTCTTACAATTTGTTTAAACACAGGTGGTTTTCAAAGTATGTTCTCTGGACCACCAGTGTCTGGTTCACCTGTGAATTTGTTAGAAGTACAAACCTTACAGGGGCACCTGGATGGCTCAGTCGGTTAAGCGTCTGCCTTTGGCTAGGTCATGATCCTGGGGTCCTGGGATACATTTTCACATTAGGCTCCCTGCTCAGTGTTGAGCCTGCTTCTCGCTCTCCCTCCCCCTGCTTGTGGCTGTCTGTCAAATAAATAAATAGAATCTTAAAAAAATAATAAAACAAGATGATGCAAAGAAACTGCATGATGCATTCACTTGATAGACATGCACAATGCTGGTCATCCTTTTTTCACAGGCAGAGGTACTATAGATAAATATTTGGTTAATAAGCATCGAGAAAACATCCACTCAGTTTAATTTTTGTTCAAGGGATTTCCACTTAAAGGAATTAATAAATAATCATGTTTCTTGATATGCAAAAGTTATAATATGATGAATGTGAGAATGTGATACAGTGGAAGTTTGTGATTCAAAGTATTTTTTAATTAATACTAGAATCTTAATGTAATACAACTTGAATGCAGTTTAATGCAACTCTTCCTTTCCTCCTAACTCTGCCTAGCCAATAGTTTTCATATTGCTTCAGAGGCCTTTTAGTCTGTTTGATACTTCACCATTAAGAACTCGCTGGCAAAAAAAAAAAAAAAAAAAGAACTCACTGGCAAGGCCTAAAAAAACATTTCATATTCTCCCCTTAAAATTTCTTGGCTAGGTAAGGCTGTGGAGGGGCCCATATTCTCCTGAAATAGGTCTTTGTGTTTGGGTTGCTTAATTTTAAAATGTTTTATGGTAATCATCCTCTATGGTTGTGTGCAGGTAGTAGTAAATCTTTTTTAATTACTCCAATTAGTGTTTGAAGATGTTTTTACAAAGATGGTTTGGATTATAGTACAAATAATTTAAATTTTTAAATAACGATAGTATTTTATTAAAATTCTTTGTGCTTTTCTTTCAGGAGAGAAATAGAAACAAACAATAACCATATGAAGATGTCCTGTTAGAATTACAACACTAATGATGTAGACTCTGGAAATGCCTAATAAGTCAAAGAAGACATTATTAAAGCTTTTTTTCTGCTTAAGGTGACATCTTTGAACTCTAACACAGAATTGACTCTTCTTGTAATGGTTTTCATCAGCGCATCTGCCCTTATACTCTCACCAAACACACTTGAGAACTGTAACTTCGTCAAGCACTTTCTGTCCTGAAGCTTTTACCAGTATCTGCTGTCTTTTGTAATTATGCATCCTAGCTAAGGCACAGAAGACTGAATGAATGCAAGGATTCATTAACTCTTTGAATTTGTTAAATACTAACAGTTAACCATTAGAAGTGGTTCAATGATGTAAGAGTCACACTGCTTCAACTTTTTCTTTGTTGTAGTTTTTAAATTGTCAATTTTTAGCTATTTGACAGATTAAAAGCAAAATAATCATGCCATATTTAGTCCTGGAGTTCAAGTCTAAATGTTTATGTGAAAAATTATTGTAGTAAACTTTTAATATGGCAAAGCAACCTTAAGCTCTATTTTAGCCAAATGAAACATAATCTGAAATTATATTAGAACATTTCCCTTGTCTTCAAACTGTTTGGTGTAACAGAATATTGATATGCAGCTTGGTGGATTTCACCAATTAATGCACATTCTTCTCCTCTCCTTCCCCCAATAATATGTATACTGAAAAATGTGCATTTGTCTGAGGAATTATTTTGTTTGCTACCACTTAATGAATCTCAAAATTTTGAGTAAATGTACCTCAGTCTAATCAGACTTTTTATGACCTTTATAACTACGTTTAAAACCCTTAATTCCTATTTCTGGGTGTTTGCGAGCCTGATTGCTATCATGAAGTAAAAATTTATTACTCTAGGTATTCACTAGCTAAATAAACATAGTTCTTGTTTAGCAAGCATATACTGTTCCTCAACTCTTTTCTCCAGCTTTTGCAGTGTCCTGGCATCCTTAAAATACTTTGAAAATATGGCCTTGATCCATGGATTAAATCAGTATCTAAGTGAATGTGTTGATGTTTTATTGATCAGATCTATATAAATGGGAATACAGCATATATCTGGGTATTCTTATAGTTATCTTTTTAACATCTTATTTTTTTCATTAATTACATATCAACATTAATTTTGTAACTTGAAACAAATTGATTTTGTATGATTAAATGTGTCAAGCATCTGTATTAACTGATTTGGTGGCATAAGGTTATGAAGGTAATGTACTGCCCCTTATATTACTGTTCCAAAAGGAGAAAACTATGTAGAAAGATACATTAAGGGTGAAAATAGCAATATAGTAGATTTGAATACCTTGGTGTTTTGCATTACTCCATTTATGTTTACATCATGTTTAGAAATGTTTTCATTTACTATGGTCTTTGGTCACTTCAATTCAAAACCTTAGTGACATATTTCTTTGAGGCTTTCATTTATATAATTTTTTTTGTACAATGTTTTCTTAAATGTACAAATACTGTATTCAAGTGGAAAAAATACAGTATTTGTAATAATTTTAGCTACTGCACAGTTCTTTGGTAGTCCCAGTGTAGTTTTATCAGTGTTTACTGAAGGGAACATCAAAATGTTAATGGTATATTACAGAATAAAGACTTTCTTAAAGGAAAATTGCACCTATTTTACCTTTTTAAGAGTAAGCCATGAAATCTTGTTACATGTCTCTTAACTATTTATAATGAAAATTGGCATTTGGGTATAGTCACCATAGCAATGGTCTACATCCCTATGATTATATATAGGTAGGACATGTCAAAGATGACTGTTGTCACTCTGGAAGTCCTATTAGACAAAACTGTAAAGGGGTGACCTTGTAGGAAGGGTCTGAGTCCTCTCTCTGAGGTTCTCTTTTTCTTGGTGCTTTATTAGCAACTCTGAATATTTTTATAAAACTAGTTACATTATAAGTGGATTCAAACTTGTTTAATTTACATTAGGTTTCTATGTAAGAAGTGTCACTCACTCAGCAAGCAGGCTCATTGCAGTAGCAGACTCTGATGTCAGATGTAGTTGAGTAGTCTATTCATGGTGAGGAGTACATCCCAGTGCCTTTAACCTGGATTTCTAATCTTAAGTGAAATGGGTGCAGCATTCCTTTGTGGGGGGGAGGGGGAACAACAAAACAAACTTTTATCTTTTCAAAATTGGAAATTTTTTTCCTCATTTAAGTTTTCAGAGCACCTGCCTTCTCTTCCTCTTTGGTCTGTCAGTGTATGGCAAAAAGTTTTTTCTCTAAGTGAAATTATTACAGATTGTCTCAATAGCACAACTAACTAAATATTTCTTAACTGTAGGGACCAAAAGGAAGAGAACCTGGGCTCTACAGCAGGAGACACATCATCAAATGTTGGAATAATCACAAATTAAGACATTATTGGCCCAGTAAATTTCTTGCTTAATATTTTTCCAAGATCTGGTTTGAATGTTTCTTATTAAAGTTATCTTATGTGGGTATTTTATTTTGAAAGGTATTATAGTTTGTATATTTAACAGTAAGGGGGAAAATGTAACCAAAATTAGTATTCTTTCTCTATACATATTGGTACTTGAAGATTTCTTTCAGAAGAAACCCCAGCCTTTTCCTAATTTTAATACTTAATTCCTCATTTTAACGCGAGTGATCTTTCTAATTCAAAAGCTGTGTTCTTTTTGAATACCATGCATGGGGGTTAAGCTGATGTTAAAACAGTTTGCAATAAAAAAGAATCAGCTTAAATCATTTAATCATTTCAAGTGCATTCTGCATCCTATAAAAATAAGTTTGAAAAACTTAAGAGAATTGTGTTTTCATTAAGTTTTGCATATCTTTTGTTATGCCATGTAAATTCCCTTCTTTTTCATATGATTAAAGAAAGGTTATGATAAAATGATTAGTTCATTTACATTCACTTGTAGCAATTACATGAGAAATTGAATTTTGTCGTGTTTGGGTTTGTTCATTCCTGTGAATGATGGTACAGTTAGGTGAGATTTTCTGTTATGGTACCCAAACTCACCATTAGGTCCTCTTTAATCTTTGAGGGTTTCAATAAAAATTGTTCACTCATATCTGTGTTTTTTCCATTTTATGTTCAAAAATATGTATTGCCTGCCAGAAAACAACATTTTTGTCTGCCCTATTATGGATTTCCTGATTGACGGTTCTCTTGAGTACAAATAGATTGTATCGCTTGTTTTAGTTGGCCATTTAAATTAAGTGGGAGAATTTAAGAGAGAGAGGATAACAGTTTATGCTAATCTTTATCCGCTCCGGTGAGCTTATTCAATTACATGCTCTTAATACTAAACTTAGAGCAAAAGAGAAAGAGGCCTATTTGTTTTCATGTAATAGGAGGAAGTGGTGGTACCAGCTGCCTAATAACCCTAATCCTCCATTCTTGATACCAAGGAATGCTTTTCTAACAGTCTGTATGTTATCCTTGGGATAGATAGAGCTTATGTAGATCATGATAAATCTGGTTGATGCATTGATTATTGGCTGGGCTCTGAGGTACTTGTTCTGATGGGGGAAGAAACCAAAGAGTTTAGTTTTGTGCTGTCAAAACTTAGATGTGTACCACATTGTTGGCATGTGATGGGGGCACAGTTTAACAGAATCTCCCAGGTGTCGCACACTGTCATCATCAGAAACCTCCTTTTTACTGGTCATTTCCTAAAAGGAGGGTTTGCATCTCATCAGCATATTTATATTCGAGGCTACTCATTTGTTGTTGGGACCCTAATTCTTACCTGCCTGGCTTTATCTTGCTTAGCGATACTAGGTTTAGTAAGTCTAGTCTAGGAACTAAAATATTCTTGCAGTCTGAAGTTAATGGACTAACTCAAGGCTTTCTAATTACAGTACTTGTAATTGCATGATCTTGAGGTGTATTCTTTTCTCATTCCTCTTGGTGTACTAGTGAGAAGTAGAACTATATATCACCTACACATGGTAGTAGCAGTTTAAATAGAGTTTATTTTAAAAATACTGCACCAAGTTCAGAATTTGTTTACTCTCTAATTTGAGATACCTGTACAGCATTGGGCCTAAATGTAAATGAAACACTATTTTTGTAAAACTTAGAATGCAAGGAAGATATAACTGTGAAGTTCTTAACACTGATGGGTTCCTCATACCTTCCTGCCACTCCGCTTGCCCGTCAGAAGAGTACTCCCCTTACATAGAACACACTTAGGGATGTAGATATTTGAATGTCATTTAAAAACATTGGCTCTATCTGACATGTCTGTAATCAGAATGAAATTATTGTATAGGGGAAGATCTTAGAATTGGAAGTTGAAAGACTGGACTTTGAGTATTTATAACTCATAGGTTGATACGGAGCAAATTTCCTTTGTTGTAGTGCACTTACCAAGAGATTGGTGTAGAATGCTTCCAAGGTTCTTTGAGGTTCTGATGTTTTATAATTTATGATTTTTTAAAAGATTGTATTTATTTATTTGAGACAGAGCACAAGGAAGGGCAGAGGGAGAAGGAGGCTCCCCACTGAGCAGGGAGCCCAATGCAGGACTCAATCCCAGGACCCTGAGATCATGACCTGAGCTGAAGGCAGACACTTTCTTGACTGAGCCACCCACATGCCCCTATAATTTATGATTTCAATAATTGTACACTGTGGCTTATTCTAGCAGTGATGAATGTTAGGTCTTTTGAAAATAAGTTTGGAAACCAATAAAATTTTTAATAGTCATTCTTTGTTTATTTTTAGAATATAAGTAATGAATACCCCAAATTAGATTTTATTCCATTTGATGGGAATATGATGACTGCTTCCCTTCAGTGAATTTTGAAGTTCAGTGGTACAAAATCCCATCCCCATCTGTTCCATAGTATTGCTAAAAAGAGACAAGAGAATGTGTTTCAAAGAAATCCGAGGTTGTTTTTTTTTTTCCCCCCGTTATACTGCCATTTTACATTAATTATCCTTATGGGTTTTTTTTTTTAAATACAGTATTTTTCAGAATAGTTTTACAGAAAAGTTGGGAAGACAGTACAGAGCTCCCCTATACCTTGTACCCAGCTTTCCATTAACAAATTAGTATGGTATGTTTGTTACAATTAATAGACCAATTTTGATGATACATTACCATATTTTGAGATTTTTAAAGTTTTACCTAATGTCCATTTTCTAGTCTGGGTTGCCATCGAGGATAGCACATTACCTTTAGTTGCCATGTCTCCGTAGGTTCCTCTTGACTGTGGTGGTTTCCCAGACTTGTTTTTGACAATCTTGACAGTGCTGAGTACTGGTCGGATATTTTGTAGAATGCCTCTCTGGAGTTTTTATTTTGTGATTTTCTTAGGATTAGACTGAGGTTATGAGTTTTGGGAAGGGGAATACCCCATAAGGAAATTGCCATTTCCATCACATCATATCGAAGATGCATAGCCCCAACATACGGTCGTTGATGTTGACCTTGGTCATCTGGCCGAGATGGTGTTGGGTTTCTCCATTGTAAAGTCACTCTTCCTCCTTGCTGTACTGTGCTCCTAAAGAATCACAGTAAACACTATAGTGGGCGGTTGTGTTCCCTCTTATCCTTGTATTTCTGAAGAGGAATGTAAGAATATATTTTATTACTACTTAGCCTCATCTCAGCAGGCTGTGTCAATACATTTTCCTTTTTGCTTGTATCATTTTAGAACTTTTCAAACACATTCTCCTTTTTTCAATAGAACAGTTGTATATTGGAGGAATTCCAATGAAGGAATTCTAATTCATACCTACTCCCCGAGTTCTAAATCTGTGTATAGAATGATGATTTTAACAAAGGGATTGAAGACGTATTAAATAAATATTAATAAAGGAGATTTAGATGATGGCAAAATATCTTGATCTTACGTGTATACGAGTAAGAAACAGATGGTCAACTCTGAACAAATTCAGATTTGGCTGAGTTGAAAGCCCTGAGTTCGGAACTAAACAGTTAGGTTACAGTGGTTCTTTCCATTAAAAAGAATGGCTGATTTAAATAGCTTGGCATCTGTCTTTTGATGGAATTCTTTTGAAATAACTTCTGAGGCTGCTGTGTAATATTCTGGCAAAGAGCATGGACTTTGGAGGCCTACAGACCAGTCCTTGAATTCTAGGTCCACTAAACTAGATCCAAGCCTAGATTTCCTCATCAATTAAAAAAATAAAAATGAAAATAAATCCTTTTTCAGGAGGATTAAATGAGATAACATTCAGAAAGTGCTTAGCACAATCACTGGACCTGTGGCATACCTTCAAATGTTAACTGTTCTATCCTTTTTTATTTAGATTTAGAGAAGAGAATTTAGAATTTATTGATTGCTAATTGAAGATTTCTCAGGGCAATCTTCACTACTTACATGCAGTTTAGAGGTTGTAGAAAACTGATTACTTTCAATTCATAATGTTCTATTATTGAGATCCTGCGAACAGTCACTTCCTGAGTAAAGCTTAAATTATCATTTATCTTTGTTTGCCAACTTTTGGTTTCCAGAGTTTTAACTGACTGTCAGCCATGCTTTTTCTAAATAAGTAAAATGTAACAACATAAAATTAGTTTCTATCTGGCTAGAGCAGAGCAGATGGCAGAACCAAAGGCAAATTAGACCAAAAGGAAAGCAAATATGGGGGAATAATATAAGAAAACCTATAAACAATAGAAGAACACTGAAGCCAAAGATGAAAATTAGATCCTAAGAAGAAAATTTTGCTTTGTTACAAACACTCCTTGATATTGATACCATTTAAGTGTGTTAGTATCTAATGACAAAGCTAAAACAATTTAGTAATGAGTTTGATGCCTTTTATTCAAGGGAAAATGAACCATGGATTAGGCAATACAGTACCTCCAAGCAGTGGAGCCCGCTTCCTGAAGGATTTTGGGCAAGTGCCAGTTTTACAGAATGCTAGAAGAGGCAACAAGGAAACAGGTCCTGACTGGTTAGTAGGACCTTTTTTCTAAGGTAAGGTGAGCTAGCTAGGCTGAGTTGGAGGACTGATTGGTGTGTGTTCTGTTTCCTTGACAGGTGTTTCAGGTGTAAGTGCAGGCTGACGTGGGTCATTTCCCCACGGCCTGGCCACTAGGGCAGCCTCCATTTTGTGGGTGCCAAAATACAAATTAACTTTATCATTAATAAATAATAAGGGCTTCATCATGAATAGTAACAATTGAGAATGAAAACACTAATGTGACTGTGTTACCTCCGTGTTTCATCAGCGATACTGTGCAATTTAGAAGCAAGAGGTGTTTGACATCCATGAAACAAGATGGTGGTTTTAACCCTTCTAGTATGTATTTGAAAGAAAGATATCTTGAGGTAAAAGGTTTACAAATACAAGTTTCACATATTGTTGCATGCTAATATTGAAGCTATGATTTCCAACTAAGATACTACATGTGTTCTTTCTGCTTGGACTTGCAGTATGAACTGACTTTTGCATCCCTCTGTGAAGCCCCGGTGCCTGGAGCACACTTGGTTGTCGCATCTCATGGCTATTTTATAGTTGGTCCATGTGTGTATGCTGCCCAAGGGTCATCTGTGTTGTCTTCTAAACTCACTAACTCCAGTTGTACTTGTTTCATTTATTGTGAGATTTAAATACGTAAACTGATCAAATGTGACTGAAAGAGCTGTTTCTATGAAAACTTAAGTTGACGGCTTTGGAAATCCCTGATAGAGGTGAGTTGTCTAATTAGGTGTAGATCAGAAAACTGTAAGCACTTGTCCGCAAAGTCAGAAAAATGTGCAAGTTTGCACACAGTGTGCGAGTGTATCTTCAGTTCTCACTCCCGTGGGAAATCTTAGGCGATGCATTAAAGGTGAGGTATGGTTCGTAGAAGAAAGACATCAGGGAACTTGCATCACCAGATTCCTATTCAAAGAAAAAGTCTTGGACGTATATCAAATAATTAGTGAATTAAAGTATACGTCTGTTTTAAATTAAAACGCTTCAAGTTTGTTTGTATCACTTCTTATGATTCCATTCTTCAACTAACACCAGTTTCATTATTTAACACTGCTCATTTTTAATATTTTAACCTAAATTATTATTTTAAAGTCCAAAAACTTTTTTTTGCCGCTACATTGAACAGGTTAACCATTTTCTGCATGTGTACATATATAATGATAAGCTGTTATGATATCTTTGCAAATAAATTTAATAAAGAGAAAGAAGTATTCATACCACTTAAAAAATGTAATGGACTAGCACTTACATATTTATTTCAAATACCTAAAGTGTAAGAAATGTTTTCTGTATGAAATGCTAAAGAGAAGACATACATCTAGTAACAATTACTGGTATCTACATTGATAGCTGCAGAACTCTTGTCAAGTCTTGGAGATGGCCTTGAGTAAACCAGGAAAGAAAGATACTTGTTTCATTTCTAAAAGCTTATATAAATGGATGGTTCCCCTCCCATTACTCCCTTTTAATAAGGGGAAAAAAAGAAAAAGTCAGCCATTAAAATAGTTATTTTGGGATCATGTAGCTTTGGCTTTCTGGATAGGCTTATTTTTTTCATTTTGATTTTGCTTGTTCAGTTTTACTGCTGTCCAGGCAATATTTGAAAGGTCACACGTTAAAAACAAACGAAAAACCGATGGAATGCTTTCCTATAGCATATAAATGAAGAAACACACTATTCACATTAGTATGTATTTTCAACTGGATTAAAAAGATTTTACAAAAGACCTTTTGAACAGCTTTCTCTCAAAGGTTCAAATTTTAAAAACACCCATCAATACAAAGTTTTATTTACATGTAAGTACCCATCTTCTTCTTTAGTTCGTGTTTATAGTTGGTTGAGGAACGCTTCCATTCACAGAGAGGTCAAACTAGTTTCGAGGAAAACCTCAGATGTTTCATTATCGTGTATCTTTTTTTCTTTTTCTTTTTTCTTTTTTTCTTTTTTTTTTACACCATTCAGGAGCTTTGCACAGGCCCACAGTAGACACACAGATTATTTACTACCTTAGAGTGGTTTTTGAATGGTTTTGATACCTGGATCTACTTCCCAGTACTTAGTGGATTCTCCTAATTTATTAGTAAAACTACCACCAATAAATGTCCTATTCGTAATATACAATGTTTATAATATATAATATTAATAATGTCAAATCTATTAAGTTGGGCAGCAGTACTGAAAACCTTTTAGTTTCAGGACCCCATTACACACAAATTATTAGGAATCCAAGGAGCTTTTGTTCATGCAGGTTGTATCTATGGATATTCACCGTGCTGGAAGTTAAAACTGAAACACTGTAAAGCAGCTGGATTTTTATCTTGTGTTCAGTCTTTGCAGTATCACGTCCCATGTAATCCTCTGGAAAACTGGACTTGTGGCCCCCGGGAAGAGTGAGAGAGGAAAAGTCTTAGTATGATTATGAATATACTTGGGCACTGCAGACCCCTTTGGGGCAGCGCTTCTCTGGGGCATGCTTCGTTGATGGACTGGGGGTGTACGTACTCCACTGTGTGGATGGGTATCCTTAACAAGATCTCTCGAATCACTTCTTGAGTTCTGTCTTGGCAACTCCCCGTCATACACACTCCCAGGCTCCCTTACCCAGGAAAAAAACACCAGTTTTTTCCTTTTTGATCTATGAACATAATGTCAAAAACACATCTCAGCAGATTCGTTACAAGGGCTCTCTTGATTCATCAGCTTTTAGTCATCACTGCACTTTTTTAACATTGTATTTCCTCAGCTTATCTGATACTTTATTGCCTAGAAAAATAGGGACAGGAATGGTTTAACCAAAAATTAGTTTTGATTTGTGCCACGAAATTAGTATTGATACGTATGCATAAAGAGTTTTTATGAGGATGGTTGTGTCTGAAGGGAAATGTTTGTTTTTATCCTGGGTCTTCCTTACTTGTCTGCCCCAACCCCCACCCTCCCATTCAGTCAGCATTTCCTCACTGCCCTTGGCCTCTGCACTTCACTGATTTAGGGCCAGAGAAATTGCTGAGTAATCAGTGATGGCTGTCTCCATTTTTCCTGAGCTGTGTTTTCATTCCTGTTGTTAGGCAGCCTGGATCTGCACTGAGGTCCTTGCCTTCTTTCTGCCTTGTCACTCTGCTCCAGTCACATTGGATTTCTTGCCCCTCCCACAAACCCAAGATTCATTGCTACCTCCTAGTCTTTCTGTCCTCTGCCTGGATTGGATCTTTGCTTTCTTCTCTGCTGGAAGAACTTTCAGAGAGCGAGTCCCCTCATTGCCACATCTGAAGTAGTTACTCTGTTATACTATTCTTACCTCCCATTTTCTTCCCAGAACTTATCTAAAATTTTCTGTGTATGGTCTTTGTTCTATAAAGTGTGACATTCACAAGGTTAAGGGACTTAGTCTTCTTTACTGCCCTAAACCCTGCCCGGTAGAGAAAGTGCTTAAGAGCTGTTGGCTGAATAAGTCATTCACTCCTCCAAGCTCGTTCTTAGATTGAAGAAGGCCCCCATTGCCATCACTGCTGCTGTGGTGGCCTTCATTGCTTTGGGAACCAGAAATCAGCCTCTGAACTGGGAATGCTTAGAGTAGGAGAAAGTTGGTGCTGCTAATTACTGCTAAAAAAAGGCATATGACATTCATTTTCCTTATCAAGGAGAAAGCTGCCTGCCCAGTAACATCCCCATTTACCTTCAGTAATCTCTCTAAATGCTTTGGAAAACGAACGAACTCCCTTCCTTCCTTCCCCCCTTCCCCCTTCCCCCCTTCCTCCCTTCCCCCCTTCCCCCCTTCCCCCCTTCCCCCCTTCCTCCCTTCCTCCCTTCCTCCCTTCCCTCCTTCCTTCCTTCCTTCTTTCCTTCCTTCCTTCCTTCCTTCTTTCCTTCC
>CM052798.1:107652943-107668879 GCA_028533885.1 Nasua narica
ATAAATAAATAAAATATATACTTATATGATTTATATAATTATAAATTATATATATAATTATATAAAAATTATATATATAAAATTATATAAAAATAAATATATATTTAATTGTATTAATTGTATATAATTATATCATATAACATAATTTTATTATATAATAAATACACATTTAATCATAATATAATTAATATATAAAGATATTATGTATTAATAATATAATCTATATTAAAGTATATAAATATTTATTTAATTGTATTAATTGTATATGATTATATTATATGAATACATAATTGTATTATATAAAATATATTAATTATATATAAATATAGAATATGCATATGTAATATATAATTAATTATAATAATATATTAATAGCATATCAATATATTGATATGTTATTAATGAATATAAATAATATATTCACAATATATTATCCATAATGATATATAATATAATTTATAATGGTATGGAAATATATTATAAATTAAATATATAAATATATATTTATAAAATAAATTAAATTCATAATTTAAAGCATTCACACACAGAGAAACTGGCCTTATGATTTTACTGATTAATTCTGTCAACATTTACAGGAAAACACACACACACGCACACACACACACACACACACCACACCAACCTTACTCAAGCTCCCTTCAGGGAATATTTCCCAATTTATTTATGAGGCCATCATAAACAAACAAACAAACAAACAAATAAATAATATAGGTCTTGAACTAGTGAGGTTTATCTAAGAAATATAACATTTGATAACATTCAGTAGTTGATTAATATAAATTGCTATATGGAGGAAAATCACATAATACTCTCAAAACATACATAAAATTAAGCACTGGACAAAATCTGACACCCACTGATTAATAAAAGCTCTTATGAATTTCAGAACTTTGTTGACTTCCTGAAAAGGCATCTAGGATAAACCTTTATCAAATATAGATAATGGTAGAAGACTAAAAGCTTTCCCACTAAAATTGGGAGCAAAGTGAGTCTACCTACTCTCTCATCCCTTGTTTTCAAGATTATGCTTGACTCTTAACCAGTGCAATTATTCAAAAACAATATATAGAAATCTAGGCTGAAAAAGAAAAAATAAAATTCTGGGGCACCTAGGTGGCTCAGTTGGTTAAATATCTTCGGCTCAGGTCATGATCTGGGTCTTGGAATCCAGCCCAGTGTTGGGCTCCCTGCTCTGTGGAGAGCTTGGTTCTCCCTCTCCATCTGCAGCTCCCTCTGCTGCTCCCCCTGCTTGTGCTCTCTCTCTCTCTCCCTTCCTCTCTCTCTCTGTCAAATAAACAAATAAAATCTTAAAAAAAAAGAAAAATTCTATTTATTTGCAGATGATACGAATATCTATACAGAAAATTCTGAACAACTTAGAGAGAAAAGTACCAGAACTTGTAAGAGTATTAACAAGTTTACAGGATAAAATTTCATTATAAACAGAAAATTGTTGTGTTTTTATATTCCAGACATAGGATCCAAAATCATAAAATGCTTCAGGAAAAATCCAGCTGATAAAATATGTGAAAGATTTGTATGTTGAAAGTTATAAAACTTTTCTTTTTTCAAAATTTATTTGAGAGAGAGAGAGAGAGAGAGTGGGTATGGGCAGATGGGGGGAGGAGGGAGGAACTGAGGGGGAGGGAGAGGGATGGAGTAAGGGGGAGGGGAAATGACACTGTACCAAAGAAATAGAAATTTGGCAATAGAAATAGCCAAATAAGCACATGAAAAGATGCTTAACATCATTAGTCATGGAAAATGAAAAGTTAAAATCATAATAAGATACCTCTCTATACTTAGTAGCATGGCTGAATTTAAGAAGATTGACAATACCAAGGTATTGATGAGGATGTAAAGCCACTAGAACTCTCATACATTGTTGGGGGGAATGCAAAATGGTAAAATCAGTTTCGAAAATAGTTTGGCTATTTATTATAAAGTTAATCACAAATTTAGCGTATGTCTCTGCAATCTCATATATACATCCACCTGAGAGAAATGAAAACACGTATCTGTATATCCACCAAAAGACCTATATGCAAATATTACTAGCAGCTTTCTTTTTTTTTTTTAAAGATTTTTATTTATTTATTTATTTGAGAAAGAGCGAATGATCACAAGTAGGCAGAGAGGCAGGCAGAGAGGGGGAAGCAAGCTCCCTGCTGAGCAGAGAGCCCGATGCAGGGCTCAATCCCAGGACCCTGAGATCATGACCTGAGCCGAAGGCAGAGGCTTTAACCCACTGAGCCATCCAGGCGCCCCTACAGCAGCTTTCTTAAAAATTGTCAAAAATCAACCCACCTGCCCATCAGCTAGAATAGATAAATTGTTACACATGTATGTAATGAGATGTTCAGCAGTAAAAAGAAAAACCTATGATATATTCAATACCATGGATAAATCTCAAAAGCATTATGCTAAATGGAAAAAACCAAATACCAAAAGCTGGATACTGAAGATTTCATTTCACATGACATTCTGAAGAAGGCAAAACTTTAGGGATAGAAATAAAGTGATTGATTCCTAGGAACTGGGACTGGGGCTGGGGCTGGGGCAGGGTCCACTATGGAGGTTGATCAAAATACTCTGTATCTTGATTGTGGTGATAGTTACATGACTATGTATTTGTCGGAATCAACAAATTTTATACAAAAAGCTGAATTTTATTTTATATAAATTATCCCACAGTAAACCTGACTTAAAACAATGTTATTTTATCTTTTGAATGGTCTACGGTGATCATGTATTTTTTATTTTTATGTCATTTTTTTTCCTTTTTAAGGAAAAAATACAAATAATACAAGTTTTACAAGTAATTCCTACACATTGGAAAAAACTATCTCAAGTATTCAGAAGGGTATCAATGAAAAGTAAAAGTTTCCCATATTCTCTGTTTTTCCAGTTCTTCTCCCTGAATTAACCACTTATTTAAAAAATTTTTTTGGATTTTGTTTTTTAAAGATTTTTATTTGAGAGAGAGAGCATGTGCAGACAAGTGGGAGGAGGGGCAGAGGAAAAAGTAGCCCCCCCACCCCAGCAGAGAGCTCAAAGCAGGGCTCAGCAGATTCTTAACAGACTGAGAAACCCAGCCACTCCTGAATTAACCACTTTTAATTATTTTTGTTTTTAACTTCTTCAATGCTTACCTCTCTAACCCTATGTTCATCTCTAGAAACTGGTTTATTAATTTATACAATGCTCATTGTCTTCCTGCTCTGAAAATCAAGGAATTAACTCAGATTGTCCTACCTTTATAATGCTAATTTTTATGATTTTGTTAGTATTAATTTTTGTGGATTACCTGTGTACAATTAAAGAATACTTGAAACATCATCTTTAGGCATTTCCTCTTGACTCCCACCTTATGAGTGAGGAAGTCAGCATGTCTGTACTTCCCTGACACCTCTTGTTTTCCTTCAACTTCCCAGCTTCAGGGGTACCATAGTTTTCACATAGTCAAGGTTTGTAACACTTATATTCTGTCCCAATTTTCTTACATGGAAATCAGTTTAAAATCATGCCAAATTTTAGACTTGGTACTATAATTTTCTTATACAACTATTTACTTCCTTTGTTCCTGTATCTATCTTTTTTATTGATGATAGAAGTTTATACCTGATTTATCCCTTGAAGACTAAAATTTTCAAGATTTTCTTTAGTTTTGCTGTTTTCTCCTTGTATTTATTTGATTATCTTCTACCCTTTTTTTAACGTATTTTCTGTTATTAGAATTTATATTAAGTCATTTGAACTCTCTGAAATTAGCCATGTCTGTCGTTTTTGTTCTTTTATCAAAATTTATTCTCAAGTTCTATACTTTGATAGATTTCCTCACCCAGTACTTGTATGAAATCTTTTCCCAAATATCTGGTGATCCTTGGCTATTTGTTTCTATTTATGAATGAAAGATTAGGTAGATTATTAGAGACGGTTGGTGTGGCTTGTCTCTGCTATTGAGCTTCTTGAATGGGAGCTCTATGTTTGCTTGCTTATTTATTTATTCATTCATTCATTCATTCAGCAAATATATAATGAATGCTTATCGGTGGTCTCGGGAAATATTGAGACTACCATCATGAGCAAAATAAATCTTGATTCTTGTTCTCATGGACCTTATTGTTTAGAGAAGGAGACACAATCAAAATACATTCAAATAAATGAATAGTAACTCACTGATGTATAAGGAAATGATCACAGTTACATGAAAATGACCACAGTACACAAAGTTACACAGTTAAAAGCTGCTATATTAGGACACTTTTGGCTGCTAGTCACAGAAAACCAGCTGAAGCTGAACCAAACCACAAGAAATGGCTCATTTAGTGAAGAGTCCAGGTCTCAGATGGAATTGTTAGAAAGCTCTCTTTTCCTCCCTTGTCTTCTTTTTCTCTGTGTTATATTCTTAAGAGGATTGTCCATAAATAATGAAGAGGACACCAGTGGTCTGAGTTTACGTACTATAAGCCTTGCAATTCCATCCTGACCACCAAGCAGCTTCTAATACCTAACTTAACTGTCTCCTATGACTTAAGCAAATCCAATGAACATATGTCTCTTTCAACAATTTCATAACGGCCTCAGGATTGTGTTTTGTGGGCCTGGCGTGTGTCATCTGTCCATCTCTGAATCTATTACCCTGCCTGAGAATATGGCTGGGTATGTGTGTATCCTTCATGGGGTGATAGGTAGAGTCAGCCAAAAAAACTTAGATTGAAAGACGAAGAAAAATCAGTTAAAACAATGGATGTGTAGTGGAAAATGCATAACATTTGATTTGAGATGGGTTTGTGTTTAAGCCCCACCTTTGTTGTTACCTGGTATGTGATGAAGGGTAAATTAATAACCTCTCTGGGCATTTCCCTCCTCTTTAAAGAAGCATCCCTATCTGGCATGGTTTTGAATATATGACCTAATGGATGTCATGTATCCTGCACAGAGTAGCCACTCAATAAATAGTAGCATTACTTCTAGAAAGAGAATATAACAAACACTCATGTTACATGTGCTTACAGCCTGGCTTAAAAAGAAAACATTGCCAGTGTATCTGATTCACTCCGTGTACCCTTCCTTGATCACATTCTCCTGTTTCCAATAGAATATTTTCCTGAAATTACTGGTTCTCATTCTCATAATTAGTGTTGTTTGCATATAGATAAACTTTACATAAATAACATTACATTGCATTTTTTCTTCTGAGGTTTGTTTTTTTGAGGGGGTTCAAAATTATAGTTGTGAAATTCATCCATGTTAATACATGTAGTTGTAATCCACTGATTTCTACTTTTACACAATATTGCAATATATGAATACATAGCAGTTAAAAAAAATCCATCCTCTTCTTAATGAATATTTAGGTTCTTTGTATTATTTTCTTATTAGAGATAAGATTGCTTTGAAATTTCTTATGCATGTCTCCATGTAAATACACAAGAGTTTTCTCTAGGTTACATATATGGAAATGGAATTACTGAGTTTTAGGGTAGGAACCTTTTCATCTTCACTACATTCTGTCAAATTTTTTTTTAGGTTGTTTTAACGACTTATGCTCCTACAAGCAGTGTTTAAGGATTCCCATTGTTATTGAATATGGGCAGAGGAACTACTAGACATTTTTCCAAAGAAGACATACAAACTCTCAACAGGTATATGAAAAGTTGCATGACATCAGTCATCACCAGAGAAATGAAAATCAAAACCACAAGGAGATATCATCTCATACCTCTTAGAATGGCTATCATCAAAGACATCTGATAACAATGGTTGGTGAGGATGAGAAGAAAGGGAACCCTTGTGGCAGGAATGTAAATTGGTGCAGCCACTACAGAAAAAGGGATGGTGGTTCCTTAAAAAAATTAAAAGTAGAATTACCATAGGATCCAGCAGTTCCACTCTGGGTATGTGTCTGAAGGAAAAGAAATCACTATCTTGAAGAGATATCTGCACTCCTATGTTCATTGCAGCATTGTTTACAACAGCCAAGACAAGGAAACAACCTGAATGTGCACTGATGGATGAATAAAGAAGATCTTTACACGTGTGCATGCGTGCGTGTGTGTGCTCGCACGCACGCACACACACACACACACGGAATATTATTCAGCCATAAAAAAGAAATCCTGCCATTTGTGACAACGTGGATGGACCTTGATGGTATTATGCTAACTGAGATATAAGTCAGATAGAGAAAGACAAATGCTGTATGATCTCACTTATATGTGGAGCCTAAAAAAAAAGAAAAACCAGCTCCTCGAAATAAAGAATAGACTACTAGTTACTAGAGGTGTGGGAGAGGAAATGAGGGAAGGGGGTCAAAGAGTATAAACTTCCAGTTATAAGATAAATAAGTCCTGGGGATATAATATACAGTGTGATGACTATAGTTAACAATATTCTATATGGAAGGTTTCTGAGAGAGTAGATATTAAGAGTTCTCATCACAAAAAAATGTGTAACTATGTGAGGTGCTGGATGTTCACAAAATTTGTTAGAGTAATCATATCATCATATATACAGATATCAAATCATTATGTTATACACCTCAAATACGATATTATACATCAATTATATCTCCATAAAACTGAAAAAATGTATTTCCCATTGTTCCTCATTATGTGAAAACATTTGTACCATCTTAGCTTGCTGACAGAAGATGAAAATGTAAAAAAATTAGAAAGTACAATGGAGTAAGTGTTTTCAAAAAATTTGTATGATGGGAACACAAAAGAAAAGTAATAAGAGATCCTCAGCATCTAGAAGCATAAAAAAGTGAAAGGGAAGAAGAGACAATTGGGAGCATCTTCTGTGTGATATAAGGCAGGTGAAATCCCATGGGGTCAAACTACTAAGTTGAGGCTCAGCAGGTCGCTGAGGCTTCTTCCACAATTCATAAAATGCAAAAGGGGCACATATCTCTCATAAATTATCCCTAAGTGCCTGGCTGGCAGAAGAATCACTTTCAGATAAGTCTTTGTTCACAACACACGAATAAATCCTATCAATTCTGATGACATGTTTCCCTTTGGTGTCTCTATTAACTATGGAATATTATGTTGAGAGATTTTAACTTATGTATTTGGGTATCAGGGACTTTTAATTTAACACTATATAATGACCTCTATTTATACACACAAACATATACACACATATAAGTCATATAATTTTAGGACAGTCAGATTTCTTTAACAGTCTTGAATTTTGACAATGAAGCCAAGACCTATGTTAATGGACAGTGATGTGATAAAAACAGAAATTGTCAACCTCAGTAAGTTTTAATATTCCCCTGTCCAAAGAAAAAAATTTTTTTATCCTATTATAGCAGCTAGGAAAGAAATGAATGTTCACTTTTGCTTATATATAACTAAAACCGAAGGACAGAAAAGGTGACATTAATACATGTTACTGGAGTAGGCCTAAGTTCCCATATTCAAAGAAAAAGGCTAAATTAGAATAACTTAGGTAATCAAATTAGCTTCTGAAGCAGTTCTCCCCCACTCCTGGCTAGGGAGTTCAGAATGATTTCTCAAAGAAGGATAAAGAAGCAATTGTGATCTCGTTAGAGATGTCATTAGCAAGTTTCTCAAAAGAGACAGGGAAAATCTGATCTTTCCATGTGACAACCCTCCTCAATCTCTGAATTGAAATGATCTGCTATCTTACATTGGTACATCTTTTTGCTTTGGTTACATACACTTTTGATAATGAGCTTTGTGCCCACAGCTCTGAAAGGAAAGTTGAATTTATTTCCAATGGAAAAACCAGGGAAGGTCTAAGTTGGCAACAAGAGTAACAGTTTGGGGGCAATAATAAGTAAATTGAATTGAAGGCACAGAGTCATTTATATTATTGCACATGTGTGTAATCTTCCAAACAAATAACCCTAAAGATACTCTTTCATATCTTCTAAGTCTGTATTGAGTTTAAACTTGTTTGTAAAGTTGCAAGTAGAGAAGTTTAAGGGAGACATAACAAAAATGGTGAGGTCAGTCACCTGTGGTCAAAATGCCGGACATCCAGCAAATGAGCTGTCACAGTGGGGATTGGAAAATCCATGAGGGGAGGTAGGAGGGAAGAGGAGGTGGAGAGTATGGGTCATGAGAGTCTGGTACTCTTGAGTTGTACAGGTCAGAGAGAGAGAGAGAGGGAGGAAAAGAATGGGAGAAGGAGAGGGACAGAAGGAGAGAGGAGAGGGGGAGGGAGAGAGAGGGAGGGAGAGGAAATGAGAATAAGAATGACAATAAAGGGGCGCCTGGGTGGCTCAGTCCGTTAAGCATCTGCCTTCAGCTCAGGTCATGATCCCAGGGTCCTGGATCGAGCCCCGAGCCCCGTATCGGGCTTCTTGTTCAGCGCGGAGCCTGCTTCTGCCTGCCATTCTGCCTGCTTATGTTCTCTATCTCTTTATATCTCTGTCAAAAAAAAAAAAAAAAATGACAATAAAAACAAGAAGACGGGCTCCTGGATGGCTCAGATGGTTAAGCGTCTGCCTTCAGTTCAGGGTCATGATCCTGGGGTCCTGGGATTGAGGAGCCCAGCATGGGGCTACCTGCTCAGCAGGGAGCCTGCTTCTTCTCCCTCTGTTGCTCATCCTGCTTGTGCTCTCTCACTCTCTCTGTCAAATAAGTAAATAAATAAAATCTTAAAAAAAAAAAAAACCCAAAATGAAAAGGAATTTGCATCTTCTGGTTGAGAGTGAATCCTCAGATGGACACCAGGCTCAGCTGGGGGAAGGAAAATGGAAGCCAATGTCATAGGAAGGGCGGGAGGAAGAGCTACCTTAACTTGCTATTAACCCAAAGAGCAGAGCCTCCTCCTTTCCTAGGAGAGAAAGAATTAGATTTTCCAGGCTTCTTTCGAGTGATAGTTGGGAAACAACTCTAGTCCTCAAGGTAAAGATCAGTCGCTGTGCTGTGTGCCAGGCACCAAAGGTGGTGAGACAGCTTTCCAGGGAGTACAATTCACAAAGATAGAGGCCGCCTCCTCAGACGGGATTTTCCAGATCTGGCGAGACTAGAACTTGACTTCTGTAGGTTGCTGCCACTGCAGCAGGAATGCTAACGTTCTTGGGCGGTTAGGAGAACCCAAGGCACCCCCGCCGGGATGTACAGCTGCGAGGCCTGTGTGGAGACGGGGTCCACCCAACCTTTGGGGGGCCTGAGGCGTGAGAACAGAGACTTCTCTGTGCCATTTGCCCAAATATTTAAAAGTTATAAATCACTTTATAACTCTTTCACTATAATCTATAACTCTTTCACTAAATCACTATAATCTCTTTCACAAAGAGAAAACACTTTTATCCTCCTGCCATGATAACTCTACATTCATGATGACCTAGAAAATTCAGGCTGACTTAGAATTCTTGGACTTCTCAGAGTTTCTGATGAGAGCATGGCGAGAGGGAGAGCTCACAGTTGCCCCTTCCGCTCCCCAGCACCCTACTCTATCCTGCACCAATAAGCCTTTTCTGTATGTATGCGAACCTCTCAGTGTGCAAGTCAAAGTGTCCCCAAGCCTCTCACCACAAATAGCCACCCCTCACAGGAAGGAGAAGAGGCCTGCACTGTCTTATTCTGGAGGTGTAGAGTGACCTGGGAGGGCTTCTTGCCCGGTGGGAAGAGGCTTGGTGGCAGGAGGGCCCACTTTGTGAAAAACCCCGGCATCCATGGCAAGGCAGGAGCTCACATTCTCCTTTTTCCCCAGGTGAGGAATCAAGTGAAATGATTTGCTACAGGCAGACATGGGGCACTAGAATTCCCTTACTCTTGTGATTTTTGGAAAACACACACTTGTGGGTTCTCACAGTAGTTCCACCATTAGAGTCATGGGTATAAGAGAAGTATTTGACTAAAACGGAAAATCCTATTGAGAGCTGCATGTTCTAGTGATCAATTCTCCTCTGTTTCCTTCTCACATGACCCCAGTTCTCATAGCCCTAATTTCTATTTCCTGATTCACATTCTTGAGAGACTCATCCCCTTCCCCAATATCTCATCAAACACCAATTCCTGTTTTCATCCTAAATATCTCTAGATTCTGTCCACTTCTCTCCATATCAGTGGCCACCACCTTCCTCCAGACCAGCAATATTTCTTCTGCCCTCTGCCAGATTCCCCCTCTCTCCATCCTTGGTCATCACCAATCTATGCAGCCAGAGTCTGCTTTTAAAAATGCAAATCGGGGGACGCCTGCGTGGCTCAGTTGGTTAAGTAGCTGCCTTCGGCTCAGGTCATGATCCCGGCGTCCTGGGATCGAGTCCCACATCGGGCTCCTTGCTCGGCAGGGAGCCTGTTCCTCTCTCTGCCTCTGCCTGCCTCTCTGCCTGCTTATGTTCTCTCTCTGTTAAAATAAATAAAATAAAATCTTTAAAAAAAAAATGCAAATCGGATCACGCCACTCTCTGCTTCAAATCCTCAAAGGTTTCTGCTGCTCTGAGAAAGAATCCAAATGTCTTCAGTGGCTCACAAGGCCAAAGGAGATTTGGGATTCCTCTCCAGGTTCAGTTCAACCCACTCCTTCCTTTGTGCTTCATGTGTCCATACTGGACTTGTTTCAACTCTTGGAACCAGGTAGACACCCTGGTCTTTCTCACACCCCATTCTCCGTTTGAAACTGTCCTCAACGGGGCCTCATTTTATCTAGCTAACAAAGGCTTATGTGCAGGCAACTTGTTTGGGAACATGTGCCCAGAGAGTAGGAGTGAGGGGCTGGAAGAATGGAACAGAAAGAAAATGAATACAGGGGTCTTCTACTGATTTGACTCCTACCGTGGGCAAATGCTGCCTGATCCTCCTGGGACTTTGGAAGGAATCTTATGACATATGTTTGCCTACAGATAACGAGATTCCACCCTTCCTCCTCCCCTGGCAAAAGGTGGTCCCAAGGCGGTTAATGTCCCCACACATCCAGGCAAAGCATGTATGTGTGTGGAGATGGTTCCCATGGATGTCCCACAACTAGGGGACAGAGAAACCCCAATGCAGGAAGTGGTAGGCATGGGAGAAAGGGCACTAACAAATGAGACCCAACCCAAGAGGGGCAAAATCTGCATAGAATTGGCTGGGGCAGGAGTGGCTGGAGTAAGAAGTGGGCTCAGAAGATGTGAAGGGAAGCAAGAGGGTGTTTAGTTCATAGAATTACATGCTGGTCTGCCCCATGTCCTGTTCTTCTGTTCTCTTCCTCTCACCTGCTGCTCTCACCTCTTGAACACCTGACCACTTTTGTCTATCAACTCATTTGTCTTTTTTTTTAGGAAGCATAATAGAGTGCAGTGGTTCTCAAGCATTAGTGTGTTTTAAAATAGTGTAGGGTTTGTTAAAATAAATATTGCAGGGCTCTTTCCCACAATTTCTGATTCAAAAGGTATAGGGTGGAACCTGAAAAATTGGCTTTTCTTTTTTAAAAAAATATTATTTATTTGACAGAGAGATACACAGTGAGAGAGGGAACAGAAACAGAGGGAGTGGGAGAAGGAGAAGCAGGCTTCTCGCTGAGCAGGGAGCCCAATGTGGGGTTCAATCCCAGGACCCTGGGATCATGACCTGAGCTGAAGGCAGACGATAAATAACTGAGGTACCCAGGCACCCCCCAAATTGGCATTTCTAATACGTTCTTAGATGATGCTGATGGTTCTGGTCTGGGGACCACAGTTTGAGAACCACAGGTGTAATGGTTACAACACAGAATCTGAGGTGGGACTGTGTGACTTTGATTCCAGGCTCCACCATCTATTGGGCATATGATCTTCAGAAGTTAACTTAAACCTGTGAGCCTCAGTTTCCTCATCTGTAAAATGGAGATAATAGCAATGCCTACTTGACAGAGTTGTCAGCAATAAATAAGTCAATATCTGCAATGTGTTTAGAGAAGGGTCTGGCGTGTAGTAAGTGCTCTGTCATCGTTTACTGTTACTATAGCTTCAGTAGTAACACCTCCTTTACCTCCCCAGGCAGAGCTGTTGTCCTCCATCTGAGTTCACATAACCACTGCTATTCCAGTGTGCCATGTTGTGTTGGAAAGGGCTGGTTCTACCTGTCTAAAGAGCCTGGTAATGGTTAGATGGCAGAAGCTACTTTTGTTCATCATTTACTTTCATATCATCAGAGATTTGCCCATAATATAATGAGGTGCTTCATAACTGTACATGGAACAAATAAATGTTATTATTCACAATATTTATTGGACTCTGTGGTGGTTAATCTTATGTGTTGACTGGACTAAGGGATCTCGGGAGAGCTAGTACAACATAATCTGTGGGTGCACCTGTGTGGGTATTTCAAATCTGTGGACTGAGTAAAAGGAGATTGTCCTCACCATGGTGGGTGGACATCTTCCATCTGCTGAGGACCCAAGTAGAATAGAAAAGGCAAAGGAAGGGTGAATGTGCACTCTCTTAGTTGGGACATCCATCTTTTCCTTCCGTCAGACACCAGTGCTCCTGGCCTCTAGGTTGCAGACCACGTGTCTTAGGACTTAGCCTCCATAATCATTTGACCAATCCCTCATAATGTGTCTCGTTCTACACATCTCTACGTATCCTATTGGTTCTGCTTTTCTGGAGAACCCTGACTAATATGGTCACCATTTAGTATTTGCAAAAATTCTCCTGGATGTTCTGAATTATTCAAAGAGATTGAAGGCAATGCCACCAATTTAAGATTTCCTTTTACATACAGTACTTCTCAGGCCAGTTGCCTCTACTTTCTTAACCTTCATTTACTCCTCAATCTATTGAGATCATACTTCAGTCTCTACCACTCCACTAAAGCTTCTTGTGCCAGGGTCCTTGTCAACCTCCATCCTGCTCAATGTGAAGGGCAAATCTCAGGGTTGACATCAGCTGCATTTGATTCAATCACCTGTTCCTTAAAATGCTCTCCTTTCCTGGATTCCCTGACACTACACTCCTGGTTTTCCTCCTGCTTAATTTCCTTTGTTGATCCCTCTTCTGCCTCATCTTCCACTATCCAGTCTCTAAATGACTCAGTGCCCCAGAGCTTGCTCTGGGCTACTCTTTTCTTCTCCATCTATAGTCTGTCCCCAGGTATCTCATTTGCTTTCATGGTTGGAAATACCACCTACTTGCTGATCATATTAGAATTGATATTTCCAGCCTACTTTGGTCCCTTGAGCTATAATCTTGAAAATCTCACTGCTCACATCTCCACTTGGATGAGTAATAGGCATCTCAAATTGAACATGTTTGCAGTAGAGTTCCCTAGCCTCAAAAGCCATATGCCTCACCCCCCACCCCCAGCCCAGAGCCATGCTCTGCACAGTCTCAGTAAATGCTCAACCTCCAAATCTAGGGACAGCCCAAGTCACCATTCCCATTGACACCTCAAACATTTTTATTGAAATCACTCGCTTTCCAACTCCATGGCCCCAAGTTGTGTCTGAGCCCCCATCATCTGGCACCTGTCCACCTGTGACATCAGCTGCATAGGTACAGCCAGTTCGACCCCATCCTCTTGCCACATGGGAACTAGGGGGACTTAAAAAAATATAAATCAGGGGCACCTGGATGGCTCAGTCAGTTAAGTGTCCAACTCTTTATTTTGGATGGGGTTGTGATCTCAGGGTTGTGGCATCCCAGGGTCAGGCTCTGTGCTTAGCATCTGCTCAGGATTCTCTCTCTCATCTCTCTCTGTCCTTCCTCTGCTCTCTCTTTCTCTCTTTCTCTAAATAAATAAAACATGAATGAATAAATAAATAAATAAATAAATAAAATCTTTAAATATAGATAGATAGATCAGTTTATATCACTTCAATATTTAAATCTAAAATCCCCTCCCTGGCCTATATGGCCCCACATGAGGTGGCTTCTGCCCTCTGGGAACTTAACTCATTTTCTCTCCTCTACCATCACACATCAGCACCAGGCACAGTGTCTCTTTTTCTGTTTCTTAGTCCCTTTAACTCTTTGCCACGGAGTGTCCTTATCCCTCCACCTAGAATACTTTCTTTAGCTCTTTGGAAGTTGAACTCATTCTTATTCTTCTGATCTCAGATCAAATGGCCCCTGCTCGAAAAGGCCTTTCTTAACCACCTGATTCAAGCTAACCTCTTAGTTATTACCTAATTGTGTTGATTTCCTTTCTAACACATATCACATCTATAATGACATTACCTATTTGTTGATGTATTTATTGGCTAGTTCTCTCACTACAGAGTAAGTCCTAATAGGGCAGGATGTTTTTTTTGCCTTATTCACCACTCAGTACCTGGTGCAGTTTCTGGAATGTAATAGGCGTTTCACAAATATGAGATGAATAGATATTTGTTTAATGTATCACTTTCTGAATGCCTATGGTTCCTGGAAGGGTGCTATGAGCAGATAAGAAAGTGTAACCTAGGATTCTGTTACTGCTGCCATATCTGTGTTTACCATATCAGAGTTAAATCTTTTAGAATGTAAATCCTAGAATATAAGACCCTTACATGTGTATATACACAGCATGGGCATAATCGAATCTTTAATAAATGCTATTTCAACATGATAATAATGCTTTGTAGTCAGTTATTTTGGGTAGCTATAAATTCAGAATGGATAATTAAACTTTTGAGAAAGAATTTACAAGTGTGCATGACTGGGCAATATATATATTAATTTAAGGATTAGATTTATTCTCAAAAATTTCATAATTTGTTTCAAATGGCTCCACTTGTCTAACTTGAGGGAAATTTGTGATTGGCAGCCAATGAATCAATTGTAAAGCTTTTTTTTTGCAATTGCTTTTGTGTTAACTTCTCACGTGATCAAAGCTCTCTTAAATATGTTACCCAACCAGAACAAGATATTTAGATTTCTTTTTTTTCACAGATTTCATTTTTAAGTAACATCTATATCCAATATAATCCTCAAACTCAAAACCCCAAGATCAAGAGTCCCATGTTCCGCTGACTGAGTCAGCCAGGTACCCCAAGATATTTAGATCTATCTATGTATCTATGTATCTATGTATCTATCTATGTATCTATCTATGTATCTATCTATGTATCTATCTATGTATCTATCTATCTATCTATCTATCTATCTATCTATCTATCTATCTATTTAACATATAATGTATTATTTGCCCCAGGTACATGTCTGTGAATCATTAGGCTTACACATTTCACAGCATTTGCCATAGCACATACCCTTCCCAATGTCCATAACCTTACCTCCCCCCCCAGCAACCCTCAGTTTGTTTTGTGAGTCTAGGAGTTTCTTATGGTTTGTCTCCTTCCCCAGCCCATCTTGTTTCATTTCTCTTCCCCACTCCCCCATAACCCTCTGCCCTGCTTCTCAAATTCTTCATATCAGAGCAATCATGTGATAATTGTCTTTCTCTGACTGACTTATTTCCCTTAGCATAATACCCTCGAGTTCCATCCATGTGGTTGCAAATGGCAAGATTTTGTTTCTCTTGATGACTGCATAATATTCCATTGTATATATACACCACATCTTCTTGATCCATTCATCTGTTGATGGACATCTAGGTACTTTCCAGAGTTTGGCTATTTTAGACATTGCTGCTACAAACATTTGGGTGCATGTGACCCTTCAGATCACTACATTTGTATCTTGAGGGTAAATACCCAGTAGTGCGATTGCTGGATCATAGGGTAGCTCTATTTTCAACATTTTGAGGAACCTCCAGTTTTCCAGAGTGGTTGTACCAGCTTGCATTCCCACCAACAGTGTAGGAGGGTTCCCCTTTCTCCACATCCTCTGACAGCCAACATCTGTTGTTCCCTGACTTGCTAATTTTAGCCATTCTGACTGGTGTGAGGTGATATCTCACTGTGGTTTTGATTTGTATTTCTCTGATGCCGAGTGATGTTGAGCATTTTTTTCATGTGTCTTTTGGCCATTTGGATGTCCTCTTTACTGGAATGTCTGTTCATATCTTCTGCCCATTTCTTGATTGG
>CM052798.1:107669379-107697913 GCA_028533885.1 Nasua narica
ATCTCTCCATCTATTTTCAGTGACAGCCTGGCTGGGTATAGTATTCTTGGCTGCATATTTTTCTCGTTTAGGGCTCTGAACATATCATGCCAGTCCTTTCTGGCCTGCAAGGTCCATGTGGATAGGTCTGCTGCCAATCTAACATTTCTGCCTCTGTATGTTACCGATTTCTTCTCTCGAGCTGCTTTCAGGATTTTTTTCTTTGTCACTATGACTTGTAAGTTTTACTATTAGATGACAGGGTGTAGACCTATTTTTATTGATTTTGAGGGGGCTTCTCTGTGCCTCCTGGATTTTGATGCTTGTTCCCCTCAGCAGATTAGGGAAATTCTCTACAACAGTTTGTTCCAATATACCTTCCACCCCTTTCTCTCTTTCTTCTTCTTCTGGAATCCCAATTATTCTAATATTGTTGTATCTTATGGTATTACTTATCTCTCGAAGTCTTCCCTTGTTGTCCAATAGTTGTTTGTCTCTCTTTTTCTCAGCTTCTTTATTCTTTGTCATTTGGTCTTCTATGTCGCTAATTCTTTCTTCTGTCTCATTTATTCTAGCATTAAGAGCCTCCATTTTTGTTTGAATCTCATTAATAGCTTTTTTGATTTCATCTTGGTTAGATTTTATTTATTTCTCCCAAAAGGGATCTTATTTCTCCCAAAAGGGATTCTTTGATCTCTTCCATGTTTTTTTCGGGCCCAGCTAGCATCTTGATAACTGTCATTTTGAACTCTATTTCCAACATATTACTGATGTCTGTATTAACTAGGTTTCTAGCCGTCGGTACTGTCTCTTGTTCTTTTTTTTGTGGTGAGTTTTTCTGCCTTGTCATTTTATCAAGCTAAGAATAGATGAGTGAGAGAGAAAAGTACTCTGGAGTTCCACAGTTCTCACTGATTGATGAACTTGGGCTTGGCTGGCTATTCTCACTGATCTTCTGGGAAGGGGCCTTTTCAACTTGATTCTCAGATGTCTTTGCCTGAGGCGGAATTGCCCCGCCCTTGCCCAGGGAGGGGCCAATCAATTCGCTCAGTTCGCTTTCGGGAGTTTTTTTTCCCTTAGCGCTTTCGGTACCGCCCTGGAGACTGGGAATGCAAATGGCAGCTCCCAGTCTCCGGCCGGTTGGAGGAGCTGAGCGCTGGAGTCCCTGCTCCTCAGCGCGCCCTCAGAGGAAATCAGTCAACCACTCCTGTCTCCCGGGTCCCTGCACAAGCTCCGAGCTCAGCCACCGGTGGCGGAGCATTTCTATCTCTGGCATGCGGCCCCGTCTGGAGTCTCCAAATCCAGCAGATTCCTGCTGCGCGCTGCCGCGCTGCTCCTCCCCGAGAAGGAAGGAGGGGGTCTCTCCGGAATGCCTTATGTGGTCCCCGCTCAAAGGGCTGCGGCCACAGTCTAGGGTAAGCTGCAGCTGAAAACGCACTGCGCGGCTCTTTCTCTGCCACTGGCTTCTCCGCCCCGATATCTGGGAGCTCTGCTGCACTCAGACACCCCCAGTCTCTTTGTGATCTCGTGGGTCCTGAAACCCCTCTGTTCCCGTGAGGGCTAAACCTCCCGCTTAGCCTCTGGAGGGATGTCCCTCATCGGAGCAGTCTCTAAAAGTTCTGATTTTGTGCTCCAGGGCTCTGTGGCTACAGGGAGTCAGCCCCTCCCCCCGCGGTCTCTCTTCCCGTCGCTTTGGAATCACTTTTCCAAATGTCCTACCTTTCGGAAAGTGATCGATTTTCTGCTCCTAGAATTGCTCTTCTTCTTCTCTTCTCTCTCCTGTTGAGTATGCTGGATTTTAGAATGATTTAATAACTATCTAGATGAACTTCTGGGATCCAACTCTATCTCAACCTCCTACTTCTCTGCCATCTTGCTCCTTCGAGAGATATTTAGATTTCTAATAGGGATCTTAGAACAATTGCAATTTCATGTATTAATTTTATATTATTTTTTAAAAAAGATTTTATTTATTTATTTCACAGAGAGAGATCACAAGTAGGCAGAGAGGCAGGCAGAGAGAGAGGGGGAAGCAGGATCCCTGCCAAGCAGAGAGCCCGATGCAGGGCTCGATCCCAGGACCCTGAGATCATGACCTGAGCCGAAGGCAATGGCTTTAGCCCACTGAGCCACCCAGGCACCCCTTAATTTTATATTCTTAAAGGAAAATAGTGAGAAATAAAAAGCAAAGGCAATGTGGCAGGTAACTTCTGACAGGGCTTGAAATGACCCCACCTCTTTGCATTCTTGTCCTTTTGGGCAGTCCTCCCCTTTGGGGTGAGCTGGACTTGGTGATTTGTTTCTAGAGGGTAGAATACACAAGGGTGAGTAATATCATTTCCAAAATAAAAGACTGGCTTCTGTATTGTTTGCACTCTCTTTGACTCTTCTCATGTGCTCACTCTGATGAAACAAGCAGGGGGGTGGGGGAGGGCCTAAGCAGACTCAACCTCATCACCACTTTGGAGGTGAAACCCTCAGTCCAACAATTCCTGATGAACCAAGTCCTGCCAAGAACCATCTCAGTGACCTTAGAAGCAAATCCTTCCCTAGTCGAGCCTTTAGATGAGACTGTAGACTTATACAATACCTTGGCTAAAGCCTCATGAGAGACTCTGACACAGACTTAGTGTAGTGTCTACTTAGTCTACTAACTAGACTTCCTAGTTAGACTTAGTCTGGATTCCTGATGCACAGAAACTATGATAAAGTAAGTACATGTTGTCGTTTTTTAAAGATTTATTTATATACATCAGAGAGAGAGAGCGAGCGAGCGAGAGTATGGCGGGGAAGGGCAGAGGGAGAGAGAGAGTCTTAAGCCGCTCCATGCTGAGAGTGGAGCCTGACATGGGGCTTGATCTCTTGACCCTGAGATCATGACCTGAACTGAAATCAAGAATCAGAGTCTTAACTGACTGCACCACCCAAGTGCCCCTAAGTACATCTTGTTTTAAGCCTCTAAGTTTTGGCATAGTTCTATACATAACAACAAATAACCAATATAGTAAACTTTTAAAACAGACATTAAGGGACTGGGTAAAAATATTAATTGAAAGCATATTTTGTGCTACACCGTTATCTGTATCGTCTCATTACTATTCAGATCAACCCTGTTGTTCACTCTTGACTGGCTGTGTTGGGGACTTCAACAGAATTAGCATGCGTAGTTATTGTATCCTGAAACTTCCACTGGGGCTTTGTGCCAGTTATCCATTTATTGCCTGTCAGTTCCGACTCCGTCTTTCAATACCTACTCTGCAATAATGGACAGGCTAACTTTAAATATTTTTTTGGTGTGGACTGATGATCACAGACATTGTACATCCCAGGTTCCTGTCCACCCTGGCACCCCAATCCCCTTTCTTGGCCTCAGGTGTTCTCCTGGAGCTCTCCCAGTGCAGTCATTGGGTGCCCCAGACCCTTTGCCTACACTGGTGCCCCCACTTCCTCTGCACACCTGTGTGCCTGCCCATTAGCCAGAGCTTGCCTGCACCACAGAGGGTTGCTTTCTGCCTGCCCTGTGACTGGGGACAAGCAAACTTCTCTGGCGATCTAGTGGGCTGCAATCATGCCTTTTCCATGGAGATCTGAACCCCGGCTGGGAGAGAGGATGGCTTCTTGTGTTTGTCTTTCCTTGGGTACTACTCTCCCTTAGCTCTAGGGCACCATATGGAGCTTTCTTACATATTAAAATTACCCGTAAGTGTCGCCTGGGTGGCTCAGTGGGTTAAGGCCTCTGCCTTCAGCTCGGGTCATGATCTCAGGGTCCTGGGATCGAGCCCTGCATTGGGCTCTCTGCTCAGTGGGGAGCCTGCTTCCCCACCCCCTGCCTGCTTCTCTGCCTACTTGTGATCTCTCTCTGTCAAATAAATAAATAAATAAATCTTAAAAAAAATAAAAAAAAATAAAATTACCCTTAAGCCACAGTGTGGTATACTTTATATTAAAGTTCCTCTATTTATTTATTTATTTATTTATTTATTTTAAAGATTTTATTTATTTATTTAACTGAGAGAGAACACAAGCAGGCAGAGAGGCAGGCAGAGGCAGAGAGAGGAGCAGGCTCCCTGCTGAGCAAGGAGCCCGATGCGGGACTCGATCCCAGGACTCCGGGATCATGACCTGAGCCGAAGGCAGCTGCCTAACCAACTGAGCCACCCAGGTGTCCCAAGTTCCTCTATTTAAATCACTGTGTAGACTTTGTCTCCTGACTGGACCCAGACCAATCTAGGCCTCCTGAGAAGCACACGCTGCTCTGTAGAGTTTTTTTTTTTTTTTAAGATTTTTTATTTGTTTATTTTACAGAGAGAGACACAGTGTTCAAGGGAGCACAAGCAGGGAGAGCAGCAGAGGGAGAGGGAGAAGCAGGCTTCCCGAAGAGCAGGGAGCCTGATGTAGGACTTGATCCCAGGACCCTGGGATCATGACCTGAGCCCAAGGCAGATGCTTAACGACTGAGCCACTCAGGCGCCCTGCTCTGTAGAGTCTTAACTGGCACACTGTGACCTTCTTCCCTCTGATTCAGAGAAGCAGCATGATAGAGAGGCAGGAAGTCAGGGAACCTGAACTCTATGGTCCTATGACCCATTGACTGTAAAAACTCAGGTAGGCTCTACTCCTTCAGCACTCAGGTCTGGAGATCTATTCTGTCCTGTCTGTTGTGCTAACTCTAGGAAATTTTCCTGTGACTAAGACACCATCCCCATTGGCCTTCAAGGAACTCAGGGTCCACAAGGAAAGGAGGGGAAGATAGATGCGGAACAAAGTATTATAATACTATGTGGATACTTCTATAATTGTTATATGTACAAAGAAAGCCTAGAGGAGAAGGAAGCCGGGATCTGTTCCTAGATAAAAAGGGAAGAGATGATATTTTGAGTCCTGACAGTTAAATAAGCTGGGGAAGGGCCTTTTAAGCAGGTACGGGCAGTGTGTACAAAGGTGTAGAGGTGAAATAAGGAAATAATAAAACTATTAATAGCTAATAAATTTACAGAGAATTTTTTAGTTAACACTCACTAGGCTAAGAGTTTTATGTGGAATTTAAGTCCCACTAATCAATTCTAATGAATTAATTGTCTATAAACCCTATGAGTTTGGCTAGAAAGTCCCTGGTAATATTGAATCACAGTAAAAATATGTTGTAAGACCGAAAGCTGAACTGTTGCTATTTTGAAAGCAAGGAAACAGAGATACAGGCATATTAAGTAATTTGCCTGTTGCACCTAGGTGCCCGGTGCTGAGCTGTGTGTTACAATGGAGGCATGGATGATGACGGAAGGGCACGAGATGAGGTTGGAAGGGTAGGCAAGGGTACATCATAAAGGACCCCGTGCCACCTCTTTGAGCCCCATTTCCTCAGCTGTAAAGTTAAAGTGCTGGTCTAGAGACTTGTAACTCATAGAGTCTCTGCCTGCTGCAACCCACAGTATTCTTAAGGATAAGATTCTGAAGCCTTATTTTAATCACCCATTAGCCTTTAATATTCTTTCTCCCATGAGATTTATTTGCTTAGAAGGAGAAGATGTGTATGTTTCCAAAGAAAGGGAAATGGGGTTGGGTCATGACTAATTTCCCGAGGTCACTTGCTTATGAGTCCCGGGAGTCTGGGATATTGATGGAGGCTGGGTGGGGGTGGGGTGTGCACTGATTGGAGCAGATGGGCTGAGTGTCCTCACACTAAATGAGTGTCTAAGAAGAGGATGTGTAGCTGTGTCTTCTGATTTCTCCCACAGATACTGAGTTAACAACAACTATGGCCTAGCATGAATATAAGCATACATTGGGGATATTGTGCACTGGGTTCCAGACCATCATAACCCAAGTGAATTTATCACAATAAAACAAGTCAAATGCAGTTTTTTTTTTGGTTTCCCAATGCATATAAAATTACATTTACACTATACTGTTGTCTATTTCATATGCAATAGCATTATTTCTAAAAAAAAACCAAGGTACATACCTGAATTAAAAATTACTTTATTGCTAAAAGATATTAACCATCTTCTCAGCTTTCAGTGAGTCATAATCATGGATCACAGAGCATCATAGCAAATATAATAATAATAAAAAAGTTTGCAATATTATGAGAATGACCAGAATGTGACATAGAGACATGAAGTAAACAAACGCTGTTGAAAAAATGCTGCCAATAGATTTGCTCAACCAAAATGGTGCCAATAGATTTGCTTCACACATTTGCTTGATAGTAAAAAACTTCCATTTGCAAAGCATGTAGTATCTGCAAAGTACAATAAAAGGATGTAGGGCTGTAATACTGTCAGTGTCTCCAAGCTTGATGGCTGTGGATATGGTGAGATAATACGTGTTATGGTGAGATAATCACTGTGGATACGGTGAGTTCTCTGTGTTTTGTCTCTCCAAGACATGATGGGCTGAACGAGAGACCCATGGCAGTGGAGTAGAAAAAGCTCAGGTTGTGAAGTTAGCCATGGCTGTGGATCCCTGCTCTGACACTAACGAGCTGTTTGACCTTGGTCATAGTCATTGCACCTCTCAAAGCCTCTGTCTTCTCATCTGAAATGGTGAAATAAACACCTATTTCATAAAACTGCAATTATGCTTAAATAAGATATGATGTACAGGGTGCTTCTTCTAGAACAGGGGTTCAACCAAAAGAAGTGGGGATTATTATTAATTGAGGTGTTTTAGGGTCAGTCCTCTATTCTTGCTAAAGCCGAGAAAAGTTGAGGGAGGCAGGTCGAATGAATGACTCGATGAGCGTTGAATATAACATTTTAATGGATATAGATTATTTGAATGATACTAACTGCAATTCAAGTTTTATATGAATTTTACTCTGCAGACTTGATGTCTGTGTTAAAACCTCTTTCCCTGGTATTGGTACTCCCCATCCATTGTTCTCTAAACCTATAATATCGTCATCACTCTTAATTCCTTGGTGACACCTTATGCTAACCCATAGCCTCAAAGTATGTCCATTGTAATTACTTTCCCAAGATATTTGGTGACAAGTTTGATCTCATTATAAATTGCTGAATGCTTGCTGAAACCAATTCTATTGACCTTGATCTTTTGAGAAATTGATATCCTTCTTTGTTTTCTGCTTGACTTCATGATGTTCTAACAATTACTGAGATTTATTAAGGTGTTTCAGAAATTGTTTCTTCCGTGTTGGAAATAGAGTCTCTAGTGTTATAACTTAGAAGACCTGGAAGCTCTTATTCTGCAAAAGAAAGCTTTCCTTGGAGTTGGACGGTTTTTCCTTTTAGGAGAAGCCTCTAATAGATTTTCTGAGACTTCATACATGCCACAAAATGCTTAGAGAAACAGTCTCTAGGACAGACATATCAGATTAAAAGGTCTGCATGCAGCCAGGTAAAATTCTGAGCCATGTAGATGACATTGGACATTGGCAATAGGTTGTTTCTGTTTTCAAAAAGGGCAGATATGGGAAGGGTAAGAAAAAGAAAAGAAAAATTACAAACACCAAGAATACCCTCACATTTTGGACTGAGATTTACATATCTGATATTGCTGAAAACTGTCAAGGTCACTAACGAACCAAGTCGGTAGTTGATGTGATGTACTTGTATCATGATTGCTAATGCCAAATTCTTCTGTCTCTGTCTTTCCCTCTCTCCTCCTCCATCCCTCCATTCTTCTGTCTTCCTCCCTTCCTTTCTCTCTCCTTAAATTTCTAAATTTAAAACTTTTCTTTATGTGTATGTATGCGTGCATGCATGTATATGTGTGTATATATATAATTTTACATAAACACTTAAATGGGATATCATAATGTTTTTAGGGCTATAATTTTTTTCCTCTGCTTTGTTTGCCTCTTCTTGCCCCTCTCCTTTCCTCCTCTCCAAATCAGGAAGAACCTACCCCTTACAAATGTGTTTTACTCAATGTGCTATAGTTACAAACAAACTATAAATATAGATAGACACACTCATATATGCAAAAGTATACAAGTCCTTCCTTCCTTCCTCCCTCCTTTCCCTTTCTCTTTCCCTTTCCCTTCCTTCCTTTTAGGTTTTGGGTTTTCTCACTTCTACACCTAGAGTATACATGTAGTTTCTTACATTTCTTTCAACATTTTAATTTTAATTTATTTTATTTCATTTTACTTATTTGTCCAGTGAATTCTTGTCTAAGCTGGAATTTGTTTTGTGTATAGTGTAAATACAGGTCTGCCTAACTTTATTTTCTTCTTATGGAGCATTGGCTATGCCATTATGCTTTTTTTTTTTTTTTTTAAGATTTTATTTATTCATTTAACAGAGAGAGAACACAAGCAGGCAGAGGCAGAGAGAGGAGCAGGCTCCCCGCGGAGCAAGGAGCCCGATGCGGGACTCGATCCCAAGACACCGGGATCATGACCCGAGCCGAAGGCAGCTGCCCAACCAACTGAGCCACCCAGGCGTCCCGCCATTATGCTTTTTAAAGTAGTCAGTTCATTACTCATGAAATTAATGTACCCTTTGTCTTATATACATTAGGATCTATATCTGGGTTGTCTATTTTATTTCATTGATTTATCATTTTTAATCTATTTTCATGTCAATACCATATTGATTTTTACTATAGTGGCTTTATTGTATATCTCCTATTGTCATTAGATTTTAAAATCGTTTTCTTGGCTATTCCAAATATTTATTCTTCCACATGAAATTAAAGATAATCCTTGTGGAATAAGAGATTCTTTTGGAATGTTAATTAGAATTACATTGATTTACATTATTCCTTTTGGGAGAATTGACATTTTTATCATTGTCTTCCCATCCAAAGATGGTACATCTTTGCATTTGTTACTATTTTGTTTTATGTCTTTTGGCAGTATTTGCACTGTTCTTCTTATATGTGTTCTGCTTATATTATTACTGCTTTATAGTTTTTGTCACTTTTGTGAATGGAGTATTTTTTCCATTTGCATTTGTAAATGCTATTATTGCTGCAGAGAGAAGCTATTGATTTAAGAGTATTTACTTTGTATGCAGCAGATGGATTATTTTAGTATTATTTCAATATAAATATTGATCATATTTACCACTCATTCAACAATGAGTTGACTTAATGAGTTACTTATTGAGCTCTCTTTCAAGCACTCAGGATAGAGCAGTTGACAAAACATGCAAAACTTCTGCCCTAATGGAACTCACACTGTCATGCTTATGGAACCAAAGGGGAAAATATGGGCCTGTTCGTGGAGAGTGAGTGATGCAATCATCTGAAGGAACAGACTTCAAGAATTTGTACAACTTAACGGTGTCCCGTAGGTTGTGGCAAAGTGATGGTCAATCAAGATAGTCTCTGTACCACCCTTAGAGGCTTCCACATTTCCCCTACCCCCCAACCCGTCTACTTCTCTATGACATCCGGTCTTTTCTGTGTCACGTGCTTTCAGCATTTAAGTGCTTTGAGACATGTCTTTTAATTTATGAAGATAGAATACATCAAAAATCTGCGTTGCCATTCGGAACTTAAGAGGTAATAGGCGACAGTACTGTTATTTATCTAAGCCCTTCTAGAAACCAATTAATTAGTTACCATGTCACCTCCAGCTCCCTTATCCACATATCTACAGACTTTTCATGGATTTAATCACAAAACAATGTTGAGTGCTTTGTTAAGGTGTAAATAGATTATCATTCCTTTGATACTCCTGTGTACTCATTCAATTATGTCAAAAGACATGATATGGTCTGATGTAGTTTAGGCTCTTACAAATGGGTACTGATAACTTGGCTAGTATCCTCCTTTCTGCGATAGACAAAATTAATTTCTTTGTTGTGTTTTCAAATACTTTTTGAGATACCAAGATACAAGTCATTTTAGTGATTAACAACTGACTCTGTCTCTTCTGGAATGTGACTCACATCATTTTCTATAGCTCTGGAATAATTCCTTTGATGACTATAATAAATCAAAGGTATCTTTTCCAATAATTTGCTGCCTCATAATCCTGATAAGATTGTTAATCTTTATTATTGCCTGTCTAGACTCCCGTATCTAGGGGTTGATTATGACAAACTCGAATTGTACATTAATCCCTCTCTAGTTTGTTTTCAAGCTTATTAACTGAAATTTATAAACCAATTTCTGTTGATATGCCCCTAGAACAAGAACATTACACTCATTGTTTCAGAGGCTCCATGTACATTTTAATTGGTGACCAATAAAAGATTCGATAAGTAATTTAGCTATTAAGCTTTTTGGGGAGGGCCAAAGGTAGACTAGTGATGAGCTAGCCACATGGCAGAAGTGTACTGAGTGCCCGATAATCATGTTTACTGGGAGTGTAAAGATGAGTATCACACCAGGGTGCTCTTATTTCTCCCTTCTCCATGTTGCAAAGAACCATGTACCCTCTCTGTGTTATATTAATGCAATTACTTAATATTTCTCTTATTACTGTTGGGAATCTCCCAGCTAGTCCTGATGTTTCTGAAAATGGAGCTCATGTCTATATTTGCCCATTTTTCACTAATCTTTATCACCTCGTACAGTGATCCAAGCAAGCACACATCCACTTAATGAACGTTACTGACTTGCAGGTTTGGAGGGTTAAATCTGGCCAGGCTGTCCTGAGTGGGGTTCTGTAGTCAGTGGAGCACGCCACATCCAGAAGAGAAAACCGCCCATGCCGTTTTTCTGCCACAAAAAGGACTAATACAGACATAACAACTTAAGGCTAAACATCTGAGTCAAATCCTTTGGGAAACCGACTGTATGAAACAACTCTTGGTGAGTCAGTATTAGCACCTGGGTAGCAAATTACCACTGTTAAGGCATAGCGGGGGGTAGCAACTGGCTGTCCAGATGACACCCCTTTCTGTTTTGGAATGCCCAGACAGGTGGGGGAATGATCAGAATTAGAATTTCCCTCTTACTGGGTCGCTGGGAGGAATATCCCTGGGCTGAGAACTTTGCCGTATAAGGAAATCATTTCAAGGCGTAGGTTAATTCAGTGAACATTTTCCATTTCCCCCATGTTTGAGTGTGAATTCCTTGTATTCTTGGCTGTTTTGAAAACACCAAGAAATATTTCGCCTTTCAAGAGGCAAAACTCCTAGAAGTTTGAGGAGTAGTTGCAGAGGAACTCTTCCTAAATATTTCCATGGGAAGGGTAAAGCCAGTGATTGATTTGTACTTTAGGTAGGAGCGACTGAAAATTCAGGCTTACGTTGCAAATAACAACTATGCATTCTCCTTGAGCCTAATACATGTTTCTTGGACAGAAATGATAGTAACTTCTACCATTAAACATTTGCTTGCTATGTGTCAGATACTTTATATATGTTCACAGTTAATACAACAAAGCTGAAAGGTAAGTATAATTATCTCCATTTTTCAGATGAGGAAATAAGGTATAGAGAATATAGAGCAGCTGGGTTATTTACCAAAATTCACTTAGCTAATAAGTAGTATCTTGTAGCTACAGCAATAGAATTGAAAAAATCATGAATTTTTAAACTCCATATTATACTAACAAAATAGCATGAAGTGGCCTTAGCAAAGACTATTCCTCATTGTTTTGGGGTTGTATTCATAGGCAGGGACTTTGCTCTATACAGTAATTAATAACCCACTGTAGAACATGTTTAAGTGAAGAATTTCTTTGGACATGTTATCAATATAAATGTGCATTTATAAATTCTTTACTCACATTTACTTTATGGCAGTACATTTAAGGTTGCAACAAAATACACACATTGGTAGAATTCAAATTGTTACATATCTACATCTTAGATTTTATTTTAAAATTATAGTAGAGAACCAGATTTGGCCACCAGATGGCAGCAATGTAGGATTTTGAAAGCCTTTCAAATAAAAATCTTTCCGGAGACTATATACTTAAATTTTATTAATTCAGTTTGTGCCTTATTGAAATATACCTTTACATTATCTGGGAAGCAATGTGTATTTCATTTTGGCATAAGGAAAATGAGCTTAAACTCTGAATTATTGGAAGCCTGGATTAATGAGATTTTAATATATAGACATGTTTACAATAATTAACAGGATAAATTCTTTTCTAAGGAATCTAGTACATTAATTATAGAATGTAAATGTGTAGTGTCAACTACAGATGTTTTTATCTTGAAGTAGAGGAGACAAAAGCTATATTTGGTTGCATTCTGTTAGCAGTAGCTTAAGGGAGACCATGGGCTTCATGACAATAACACTACATTTTAATAACAGTGTATGATTTAGCTATTCTCTCTCAGTCTGAATTAGTGTTTATTTTGTTATATATCTCAACACCAAGTTCAAATATGGTAATGGTAGAAGTAGTGATAATAACAATAATAACAATAGATCACATTAAAGGAGTTCTGAATAATTGACCAAGTATTTTCCCATATTCGATCTCATTTTGTGATTAATAGCTGGTAGACTGATTTACATATAAATTCAGAAAGATACCACAATATTAGTTCAGGGAATACTTTCCTCACTCTTTCTTACTCTCCTGGATGATTATTTGGGGAAAATGCTGTTGCATTCAATTAAGAAGTTGCTGATTTATGAAGGACAGAATTTTATTATTACTAAACCTGACAGGACAGCCTACAAGATGATGGATTGAGATAATTGTCTCAAGGGGGCTGGCGAATCACAGAACCGTCCAGTGTTGAGACAGAGTGGGTCCTGGACTGAGGTCCACAGGCCTTGTATTTTACCCTAGAGTTGCCATATCCCTGTTTCCTTGTCTTTTATTTTTTTATTTTTATTTTTTTAAAAGATTTTATTTATTTATTGGACAGAGAGAGATCACAAATAGGCAGACAGGCAGGCAGAGAGAGGAGGAAGCAGGCTCCTTGCTGAGCCCGATGTCATGCGGGGCTTGAGGAAGGGCTCGATGCGGGGTTCTATGCGGAGTTCAATGCGGGGCTCAACCCCAGGACCCTGAGATCATGATCTGAGCCAAAGGCAGAGGCTTAACCCACTGAGCCACCCAAGTGCTCCTTTTCCTTGGCTTTTAAACAAGGGTATTAGGCTCGATAAGCTTCCTTTCTACCTCCCAAAACCTATGGCCCTCATGCAGCGTGCCATGTGGAGCTCCTGACTAACAGCTCAGTTTGGGAAACATGCAGGAAAATAGATGCTTAATTGCATGAAAGATTCCCTTTGTCCCAAACTCGTGGAAGATGGATTCCTGAGGGAATCCTTTCGATAGGAGTTAATATGTCCCTCGTGCCTAACCATTAGTGAGGTTTTGTAAAATGACAGACAGCATTCTTGGATTGTATTCAATTTAAAATTACAATTAAAAAAAATTAAAAATCACTTAACTCCACGTCTAGTGTCAAACCCAAGACTTAACAGGTTTCCAACACATCTGAGAATTCATTAGCGTTCCTTTTCCTTTGTTCTTTGACTTCTCTTGACTTTATGCTCAGTGTACGGATTCTTCCTCAGCTCTGTGAGATCTAAAACTATCTGCCTACAATACTCAGTTTTTAATGCAGAACAATTCCTCTCCCCAGGCTAGTGTTAATTATACTGTCAGGCTGCAGGGGGAGAGTTAGCTCAGTTAGAAGGAAAGAAGAAAAAGAGAGAAGGAAGGAAGGAAAGAAAGAAAGAAAAGTAAGAAAGAAAGAGAAAGACGAAAGAGAGAAAGAAAGAAAAGAAAGAAAGAACAGAAAGAAAAAAAGAAAGCAGGAAGAGGAAGGAAGGAAGGCTGAAAGGAAGGAAGGAAGGAAAGAAGGAAGGAAGGAAGGAAGGAAAAGCAATGGATAATTTGAGGCGAATTTCTGAGGTTGATAACCAGCAGAAGCATTGGGCGCATAGGGAATTAAATTTTCATACAACTCTCCGTTTGGATATGTGCCCAAGAGCAGGGGTTGGTGATTTAGTGAGTTAAGGATAATAATCCTCTCAATGTTTGGCTCCGTATCTGAGGCTTTTCAACTGCTTTCCGTCTCAGAAGAATGTCTCAGAAGGGCAGGCAGGCTTTCCCCTTGCTTTTTGTTCTGGGATCCTATATGCTGTGTTCTAGGACCTAACAGTTAACTCCACTTCCCTACAACCCAACTGCTAATCAGGACATCTGTCTTGTTCCCACAGCTGTGGGGGCCCCACACTACGGCCAGTGGGGCCACCTCCTCGCCAAGTAGTTTTGGCAGCTTCCTCGGGCTCTCTGAACCTGTTTCATCACCCGTGACATCAAAGGTGTGAATAGGTACTTAGGATCCTATGTGCAAATGTATGCAAAGAGCCCTCATGTTGCCTGGGACATTTCTAACCCCCCTTGCTCCTTGCTGTTCTTTTTAACCTCTCTTCACATTCTTCTTCCAAGAGTGATAGCAATCAACCTTCTCCAGACCCATAGTCCCAAAAGTCTCCTTCCTGTTTGTGTACTTTTTCTGGATATTTTTCTTTTTAACAAATTTCTTAATTGAAGCATGATTGACATATAGCATCATGTTAGATTCACGTGTGTATATTGTCTTACTAGAGTGATTCTCAGACTTCTGGACTTAGTGCATTTGTAAAACTTAAAGAGAATTTTGAGGGCTGAAACAAGGTTGCAAACATTTATTTGGCCAAGCATGTTTTTTTTTTTTTTAAAACCTACCCCCAGGACGCCCGGGTGGCTAAATTGGTTAAGCATCTCCCTTTGGCTCAGGTCCTGATCCCAGGGTTCTGGGATTTAGCCCCGCATTGGGCTCCCTGCTCAGTGGGGAGCCTGCTTCTCCCTCTGCCTCTCTCTCTCTTTCTCTCTGACAAACAAACAAACAAACAAACAAATAAATAAAATCTTTAAAAAATAAAACCAAAACCCCAATAATGTACCATCTGCTCTCACCATTGTTTCATAAAGGATGATATGTTACCACCCCAAAAGTAGGGAGAATATAATTTTGAACTACAGGACAGTCTGTAAAAGTAATATATTTAGGATGACAGGAATGGAAGCAGAAATACTGTCACGGTTCTCTGAGGAAAGTGTCGAGGGCAGTAAAGGGGACCTTGTGCCCCCTGCGTTGGGGGAGGCTGGCAAAGGGTCTCTCCTCTAAATCACACATAAATACCCACAGACCGGGGGAGTTCGCCAAGGTGTGGGGAGGTATGTTGGAAAGGTTAGTGTGTCACTGGCAAGAAGAAAAGTAGACAGGGTGAAGGAGTAGGAGAGATAAGGAAGCAGGCTGCATTTAAGAGGCTGTGGGGCAGAAGAGTGAGAGAAGGGGAAAGAAGACTTTTTAAAGTTTTGTATTTTTTTCCCCCAGAAACTGAAGTAAAAAAGTAAATTATTTTTCAACTGTTTAGAATTAGGAACTGATTTTTTTTTTAAGATTTTATTTATTTCTCTGACAGAGAGACAGCGAGAGAGGGAACACAAGCAGGGGGAGTAGGAGAGGGAGAAGCAGGCTTCCCACTGAACGGGGAGCCCAATGTGGGGCTCGATCCCAGGACCCTGGGATCAGGACCTGAGTCCAAGGCCGACACTTAACGACTGAGCCACCCAGGTGCCCCAGGAACTGATTTTTTTTAAAGAATGTTTTTTTAAAAAATATTTTTAAAAAAAATTTATTTGAGGGAGAGAGAGAGCACAAGCAGAGGGAGTGGCAGAGGGAGAAGGAGACTCCTTGTTGAGCAGGGAGCCCAAAATGAGGGCTTGATCCCAGGACCCTGAGATGACCTGAGCGGAAGGCGGATGTTTAACTCGACTGAGTCACCTCAGGCCCCCTCTTCTCTTCTCTTCTCTTCTCTTCTCTTCTCTTCTCTTCTCTTCTCTTCTCTTCTCTTCTCTTCTCTTCTCTTCTCTTCTCTTCTCTTCTCTTCTCTTCCCTTCTCTTCCCTTCCCTTCCCTTCCCTTCCCTTCCCTTCCCTTCCCTTCCCTTCCCTTCCCTTCCCTTCCCTTCTCTTCTCTTCTCTCTTCTCTCTTCTCCTCTCCTCTCCTCTTTCCCTTCCTTCCTTCCTTCTTTCTTTTTAGAATTTTTGAGTAAAAACAAATTGCCTTGCTTTGTGCAATTCACTTTTCCCCTCCAAATATGTTTATTTTATTTTTTCAGTGTTACAAGATTAATTGTTCATGCACCACACCCAAGTTGTAAAACTTAAGTGCTCCATGTAATATGTGCCCTCCTCAATACCCACCACCAGGCTCACCCAGCCCCCCACCCTCTCCCCTCCAAAACCCTAAGTTTATTGCTCAGAGTCCATAGTCTCTCATGGCTCATGGCCCTCTCTGATTTCCCCCCATTCCCCTTTCCCTTCCTTCTCACAATGCCCTCCATGTTTTCCTCACGTAAGTGGGACCATAAGATAATTGACTGTCTCCACTTGACTTATTTGTGCAATTCACTTTCATTTCGTGTAAGTTATCGCTCTCTATGATGGCTCTTCTCTTTGCCATGGATGGGTCTGAAAGTTGCCTGAACCTGGCTGCTGTGGGGGACCCGGATGTCAGCCCTGCCCCTCACAGCACAGCACTCATCTGCCCTCCCCACTTTCCCAGGCAGATCCCTGGGTGGTTCTCTTGTTCTTGGTCGTTCTTAAGTAACTCTGCTGTGGCCTTTGGTGCCACTCTTGACTCCACAGATTTGTGGCCTCAGCTAGGGCCAAGTGGGAGCAGACTCTGCTTCACTTTACAGGTTGTGTTGTTTTTTTTTTTTTCCTTTTTGGAGATATAATGGACATATAACATTATAGTAGCTTCTATACTATAATATAGTATATACTATATATAAACCTTAGTTGAGGTTTCCTGCATTATATATATATATATGTATATATATATATATATAATATACACCATAATTATTTGATATATGTGTATCTTGTGAAATGATCACTGCACTAAGCTTACTTAACTTCCATCCCCACATAGAGTTACAGTGTTTTTTCTTGTGATGACAACTTTTAAGATTTATTCTTTTCACAACCTTCAAATATGAAATCCAGTATTGTTAGCTAATAGTAACCATGTTGTACATTACATTCCCAGGCCTTATTAATTTATCACTGCAAGTTGGTACCTTTTGACCACCTTCCTCCATACAGATTTTGTATTAGGTTCTCCAAAGGGCTGCTGGATTTTTAGGTAAAGTCTCCAGAAATTGGTCCAAGGTGCACTTGAAAACTGTCACTTGGAGGTTCTTCTTGGGGTTCCTAAATATTATGGGACAGAGTAGAAGCTAAATCACTCCCAAGGCTTGTCAGCTTCCATTTCCTTCTCATCTACCATAAACGTTTCAAATATTTGTTAGCTTAGTTGAGGTTTCCTGCAAAATGGGCTCTGGGTAGAGATTTGCGGTAAAGGTCTCCTGAGAAGAAAACCCTCTGTGGTGGAGTGAGGGCAGCAGGCCTGAACACGGGCCAGGAAGTATGGGGCAGTCTCAGCCCAGTCTCCCATTATTGGGGCTCTCTGCACAGGGATGGCTCTTTGGCCTTTATAACCACAGGCCCGTCATTGCGAGTAGACTTCCTCGGGAGGGTGTGACTTGGTCACATGATTCTCTTTGACTAAGGGCAATTTCAGGGTTGGGATGGACCTGAGCATTGCCTGCCACCCAAGCTCTCAGCAAAAGGATGCTGAGTATTCAGTCCTAAAGAGAGCATCTGGGAAGCACACACCACAGTCACTACTATAGCAGGAATCTACCCACTCCTTCCAGTCAGGACTTTGGGGCAATTGCAGTGCAGGATCACTTAAGTTCCCAGAACTCATCACGGATCCCAAAGTCACTTGTCATCATTTCTTTTTTTTTTTTTAGCAAATCTCAGAGGAATTCCTGAGAGGTTCTTGGGTGGGTTTACCATCCTGGGCAGTCCATTTTAATACTATCAAGCCCTCTGTAGAAGGTGTGGTGTGCCTGAGGCTTATAGACTATCTTTTGCATATTTCTAGATAAGAAGACGGTGCCCAGTGTGGTTGAATTTACCCAAAGTTGCATAACCACCGTTAGAAACAATAGTAATTATAAAACCATGCTGATTTCACCATCCTCCGCGGTGTCTTCTCCTTCTGTCTTCTTCACTTCTGATGAAGTCACCATTGATTATACGTCTCTGCAACTGCTTCTACTCAAGGGACTGGGAGTCTTATCTTGGCAAATCCAGAGGACAGTTTTCAGTCTTATTCTCACTGGATTTCTCTTCAGTACTTAATTACCAACCAGTTTCTTTGAAAGTATTTCCTTCTTTTGGCTTCCATGATATGGCACTTCCCTGCCTTTTCATTCCATATCTTCTCTCCAGATGATCTTTTTTACTCTCATGAATTTAGTTACTTTGTATAGGCGAATGACTTCTAAACCCATATTTCTATCAAAGATTGGGTTTTTGAACCTTGTACCCATCCAGTTGCCTGTGAACATCCCTACTTCAATGTTCTACCAGGCCCACTAGTCAACAGTCACACGCTTAGCACTCCTTGGTTGCAAATTCATATTGAACAGAAAGAACATTTGAACTTTTTTAAGCCCACAAGAGAAATGCATTGGATTTTGTGACCAAGTCACGGGCACCCAGAATCAGGGGCTCTAGTGCACTGGACCTTACCCCAGTCCCTCTCACTTATCCTGGGTTCTCTTGGTTTGTTCCATCAAGTGTTTCCTGGCCTTTCACTAGATGGGCTCCTATCTCAGAGCATTGTATTGGGAGAGGGAAAGAGTGCTTTCTTCAGCTCCATTTCAGAACCACTTGGGAAGCACCCTGCTGGCCTATTCTATGCAAACTCATCCTAAAGCCTAATCCCTGTGGCATCATCATCATCATCATCATCATCATCATAATTTTCAGGCTAGCTCACATTATTGAGTACATTTGATGTGGCAGGCACTGTGCTCTACATTTTGCATGTATTATTTCACATAATCTTTGCAATAGCTCCTTATATAGGTGCTATTATTATCCCCACCTTATAGATGAGGCCTGAGTTGGAAAGGCAAAATAATTGTGCAAAGTCACACATCAACCGGGAGAAGACATAAGGATTCAAATCCAGGTGGTTAGACTCCAGAGTGTCTGAATCACAAGGGCACCTCTACTCCCTTCCAAGGGGGGAATACTGCTCTTCAAAGAGGCTAGAGGATGTATCAGTATCACATAAATAAAGAAAGAAAGAAAGAAAGAAAGAAAGTAAGAAAGAAACAAATAAATAAAGTGGCAAATTTAGGCTGTATGTATTTTACCACATTTGTTTAAATAAACAGGAAAAATACATATAGCATAAATTTGCCATTTATTTATTTAATAAATTTACCATGTTGAAGTGTACAATTCAGTGACATTAAGTGCAGTTATAATGTTGTGCAATCACTATCAAGTTCTGAAACTTTCCCAAACAGAAACTCTATACCCATCACACAGCCACTTCCCATCTCCCATCCAAAGGCCCTAGCAACCACGAATCTGCATTCTGTCTCTACAGATTTGCCTGGTTGGAGATTTCACATAAATAGAACCATACATATTTTCTTGACTTGGCTCCTTTTACTTAGTGTACGTTTTCAAGTTTCACCCATGTTGGAGCATGTGCTAGTAGTCCGTTACTTTTCATGGCTTTGTAATATTCCATGGTATGTCTAGACCACAAATTATTCATTTATTGGATGGTGGGCATTTGGATTGTTGCCATTTTTTGATGATTTAAAATAATGACCCTTGGAACATTTGTGTATGCCAGACACAATGGTCATTGCTCGCGTGTGATTTCATTTATATGAAATATCCAGAAAAGGCAAAATCTACAGCCTCAGAAAGCAGATTAGTGCTGCCAGAGGCTGAGGGGAAGGGAAGATGGGGAGTGACTGTTTGATGGACATGGGATTTTTTGAGATAATGAAAATGATCTGGAGTTAGAAAGCAGTGACAGTTGCACGACATTGCAAATATGCCATTGACTGGTATGGTTTTAAAAAGGTAACATGTTTAAATAAAAAAGAAAAAGGAAAGAGAGAATGAGGAAAATCAACTGAGAAATGTTCAATGCTGAAAGCTGAAACGGCCCCCAAATAAATTCAACCTCTGCTATGACCTTCAAGCCAGTTCCTTTTCCCACGTCTCCATCATAGTGACTACCACAGCTCCTCACATAGATGCCCAAGGCAGAAAACCCATGCCCTCTTTCATTTCCCCTGCTTTCTCATGTCTGATAGCTGACAGTGAAGAGGTGGTATATATATCTGCATCTTAAACGCATCTCAAACCGTTCTTTCCTGCCATCGCATTATTGTTATTGCTATTAGTGATATATACCATTTATTGCACATTTCCTATGAACCATTCGGTGTGATAAGGGCTTTAATTCAGACCACTCTTGTTTTCCACACAGATTTTACACTTGTCTCCTAACTGCAATAGATCTTCATTGCCGCCTTCCTCTTCTGTTCCGTTCCGTTCCATTCCGTTCCATTCCATTCCATTCCATTCCTATTTCTTATTTGCAGAATGATATTTCTCAATCACTAACCCACATATGTGACTTCCATTCTTAACACCTTTTGGTGGTGATGGTAATCACCCTTAGGCCAAACACCAACTTCCTCAATATGGCTTCTAAGGCCTTCTTTTTTGACTTTGCCTTCTCCTTAGCTCTTAAGCCTCACTTCTCCCTTTCTGGCCAGCTCCTCCCTCCAGGCATCCCAAATCACCTACCCTTTGTCAGACACAACACCATGTGGCTCACTCACCTTTGTGCTTTTATTCACAACATTCTCTTTGCCCAAGGCACTCTTTCTGTTGCCTTTCTCTTCATCTGGCCATCTCCCATTCAACCTTCAGGTCTCAGTTTAGGTGGCACTTTTGGGGGAAAATCTTTCCCTTTATGGGCTCCCACATAAACTCCCACTGTTACGATACTATATTGCAGAGGCCAGTACAACCCACTGAGAGCTCCTTGGGACTTGTGTCCTTCGTATGCCCTTCCCAGTGCCTTTGCATGTCCCGGAGACATAGGCTGACATAAATGCTGAGTGTGTGTCATAGAACTGTAATACAACTTCTAGAAATCTGATCCTGAAATTATGGGAGAGTAGGATGAGTTCATTGCATAGACCTTGTCAAAGTAAGGGTTCACTGCATAGGTCTTGTCACCCCAATATGCCTCAGTGTTTCCATGTGTCAATGGGAATGAAGAGGAGTGTTTGTGATCTAGGTTTCCCAATCCAGACTGTGCCTCATGCCACTGATAGGGATCCTACAGAAATTGGACAAAGGTAAATGATGAAGTCGTAAAAGAAAATGGCTGTAGAGTCCTTGCTTACTGATTATGGTCAAGCTTTCTTTATAGCCTGCCTTTAGTTTTTCGAAACAGGACATTGCAAAAATACCGACTCCTCCTTCTTCTGTTCCTCCTCCTCCTCCTCATCACCACTAATAACGCCACATTGCAAATCTCTATTATTCCCCTTCACTGAAAGTAAGCCAGTCTGAAGGCTTCCATTTCATGGACAATTATTACATATTATACTGATGCAGAGCACATTTAATGACAAGAAATAAAAAGGATTGACTGTTACTGCAGACTTGTCATATTTGATAGTCTAGAGAATTTTATTTCCCTGTTGTGTAGAGAAGACAGGGTAACATCTGAAATGTGAGCCACCACATTCATTATATATCCAATTCTTCCACCCATTAGCTTCCCCAGTTGAGGGCACATCAAGGTATAGAAGAGATCTCTCCAGAAGCAAAACCAACCCACAATTATTTATCTTTACTCTGGTAATGGAAATAACAAATCCTCTAATCATAACAGATAACTAGGGAGATTCTCCGGGCAGGAAGAAGGAAACATATTGAATGTTCCTGCTGGCTTATCTCCACAGGCCATCCTCCTGAAGGGAGATTAGTCATTGACAGTTTTCTGCTCATGGCTTCCTGCAGCCCGAGGAGGCTGAGGAGGAGACAGAGCAGAAGAGCTCTGATCCTATTAGAAGCTGGCTGTTTCTGCCTTGTTGAGGGAGGCCACACTTGCTTAGATTATCTCTGGTACTTTGCTTGTCCTGATTTACCTTGGGACATGACAGTCCGAAGTGCTGGCCCAGATTCTAGTAATGAAGGAGAAGTCTAGCAGATAGGGGCTGGCTGATGGCTGCAGAGAATGAGGATCCTTGGGTCACTTCCTAAGGAGCAGTACAGTATAGTGGAGAGATTATAGGCTTCAGAACCTGCCAGACCTAGCTTTGAATTGCAGCCCTCAGGTCTTTGTTGTGTCATGGTTACTAGAAATTTTGAGTCTCAGTTTCATCAACTGGGAAATGGGCTCAATAACTTCTACCTTGGGGCATCTGGGTGACTCACTCAGTTAAGCAACTGCTTCCGGCTCAGGTTATGATCCTGGGGTCCTGGGATCGAGGCCCCCCGCCCCGCTCAGTGGTGAGCATGCTTCTCCTTTTGCCCCTCCCCCTGCTCAGGCTCTCTTTCCTTATTTCTCTCTTTCTCTTAAATACATACATACATACATAAATACAGTCTTTTAAAAAACCCATGGGGCACCTGGGTGGCTCATTCAGTTAAGGGTCTGCCTTCAGCTCATGTCATGATCCCAGAGTGCTGGGATCAAGTCCCACATTGGGTTCCCTGCTCATTGGAAAGCTTGCTTCTCCCTCTCCCTCTGCCTGCCACTCTGCCTAGCTGTGCTCTCTATCTCTGTGAAATAAATAAACAAAATCTTAAAAAAAAATCTAAAAAAAACCCAAACTTCTGCCTTGCAGCTTTATTGTGAGGAATAAATAATAATACAAAATAAGGCATATTGAGATCCTGCTCCAGCATAGTTCTGTGCCCGTCTGCTTTAAACACATGACACAGACAAATGGAGTAAGATGCCATCCTCCTGGCAAACTTTAAGGCTTGTGGTTATTGCCATAGGACAAGTGAGAAGATAGATTTAGAGGGGTTGCGAAACTTACATCAGACATTAGTAAGAGCCAGAGCCCAGGGGAACCCAGGCTGCTATGTCCCAAAATTGTGGCTGTAACATCGACACAAGTTTTTCTCAAGCTTAAGGACCATCTAACCCCTTTAATGGGCAGGGGTGGAGAGGGGGGATTCTGGGATCCCTGTTATGGATGTAAGTTATTTTTATTAAATGTTACTAAATTTCCATAGGCTGAAAATTAAGTATGTGTTTGATAGTATATGACATCATTGCTTTGCTCGTAATGGGTTGAATATGGTGCTGATTACTAAAGGTATAAGAGCTTTTGAAATCAGTGTAACTCTTCTACCACCTGCCCTGTGATAGTTCAATTCTGCCGCTTTCTCTCTACCAACTGAACCGCTGTGAAGACTTGTCTTGTAGCTTTTGATGTCTTTGGTCTTCCTTTGGCTGAAAAGCAGGATTTCCATATTAAGTTCACTTCTGTTGATTTTGTGTTAGCCTTTGATGTAGAGCAACTTGGTGCTGACATTCATAAAAACATGCTAAGATAGGCACTTTACCAAGATCCTCAAATTTTAGTAATGGACAGAGCTTTTTAAAAGAAAAAACAGTGTTTCTTGGCCCAACTAAGTTATAAGGTTGTTATTCATAGGCCTTTAGTTTTCAAAATACACTTTGATTACTTTTTGAAAGGCTCTTAGTTTAATGGAGATGCAAAATTTAAATATTTTGCTAGGAATCCTCATGCTATCAATAACACAGCTAGCAAGCATGTGGAGGAAAGGGAATCTTTGTGCTCTGTTTGTGGGAATGTAAACAGGTTCAGCTTATGTCCTCAAAAAATTAAAAATAGAACTATATGTTCCTGTGATCCAACTTCTGGGTGTGTATCCTAAGCGAATGGAAATACTCTCTAGAAGAGGTGTCTGCATCCCCATGTTTATTGCAACATTATTCATAATAGCCAAGGTATGGGGGACAACCTAAGTGTCAGTTGAGAGATGAATGGATAAAGAAAATGTGATATTTTTTTTCCACTTATTTTATTTTATTTTTTATTTTTTTCTCCCCAAATTTGTTTATTTTAATTTTTCAGTGTTACAAGATTGATTGTTCATGTACCACACCCAGTGCTCCATGCAGTACGTGCCCCTCTTGATACCCACCACCAGAATTTTTTTTTTTTTTTTTTACTGGTCACTGAGGCCTTTTTATTCTGCACACAGAACCACCGGGGATCGCCTGTGGACACCTCGAGATTACAATGCAGACAGACTGGCCTCCAGACCCTGGGTGGGAAGTGAGGCGAGGAAACAATGATTTGGGTCAATCTCACAATTACAGAGCTGGGGTTTCCAGCAGGGCTCCAGCTGGTCCAGTCGGGTTTCTGCAGCAGTTCTAAGGAAGCAGCGAGAGCAGCACAGGGAGGGGAGAGGGCAGTTAACTAGTGGAGGCCCTGGCCCGTCTCGGCTGGGGGCCCCGAGCTGCCTGGGGGGAGCAGAGGTCAAACGAGCCGACCCAGGACCGCAGGATCGGGGTGCGCCGCCTGGAGCTTACTTGGCGAGGGGGTTTCTCAAGTTTCTGCCGGCGAATATATAAAAGAAATATATAAAAGAAAAAGCAAATCCTGCCATTTGTGACAACATGAATGGATCTTGAGGGCATTATGCTAAGTAAAATAAGTCAGACAGAGAAGGGCAAATAGTGTGTGATTTCACTTATATGTGGAATCAAAAACAACAGCTACAAACAAACACACAAAACTCATAGAAACAGAGAGCAGAATGGAGGTTGCCAGGGGCTATGGAGAGAGGGAAATGGGAGATGTTGATCAAAGGGAACAAACCTCCAGTTCTAAGGTCAATATTCTGGGCATCTAATGTACAGCCTAGTGACAATAGTCAGCAGCACCGTGTTGTCTACTTGAAAGTTGCTAAGAGAGTAGGTCTTTGGTGTTCTCACCACACACACAAAATGGCAACTGTGAGGTCAAACATGTGGTAACTAATCTTATCGTGGTAATCATCTCATAATATATACATATATCCCATCATCATGTTGTACGCCTTGATCTTAAATTTACACAATGTTATATGTCAATTATATCTCGATAAAGCTGGGGTGTGGGGGGAGAATACAGACGAGGGCTCACAGTGTTCTGTGGGCTCTGTCTTGGGGAATATATCTCTTCACATATTGCCCGGACAGTAAAGGTACACGGAAAGTGTTTTCTCCAGCAAATGTATGGCAAGTGTTGTAAAACAATTGTATATTTATTTCACTACATTTTTTTTTCTCTTTTCACTGAGCTCTTGTAGAAGGTGAGACCACAGTTGTATTTTTTTTTTTCGCATTTTTGACTAAATTTTTGGAGTAGGCAATATATGGTCCAAACTTTTAAAAGTCTATAGAAGAGACCCAGTGTTGAAATGAACATATTTATACTTTATGCAGGAACTGGTTAATATTCTTGTTATTTTTCATCTTTCTGCAAAGCAAAAACATGAATAATCTTAGAATGATATGTAGAACATATGGATGCCAGTGAAGCAAATTGTTAAAAGCCCAGATAAATAAATGTAGTGTAATATACACCTATGTATACCTACCTGGATTCTCCCTTGGTAGCAGCAACTGAGTTTTGGATAGAAGACTCCCAATATTGATGAGAAAACACATGATGTGTTGGAATGAATTGATCTTCAGTCAGTAATTGGCATGTTGCTGCTGTACAGAATAACATTTCAAGATATTGAATCTAGGAGTTAGATTTGTGGGCCTGGGAAGGTCTGAGAGAACAGATGTGAAATGGTAAGCCAAATGAGTGTGTGAGTTTTCCACATCTGTCCCTTTAATTTTCTGTATTTTTGCTTCATTATCTGCATCGTTGGAATGCTGTATCTGTCATATGCCAACAGATGGCAATATTATAAGATCATTTTTTTTCAAGATGGTTAAAATGAACGACATTTTCTGCAGCTCCCAGATTAGTCAGATGGAAGAAACAAAATCTTTATTGGTTGTCTTTTTGGTATTACAAAATCTTGCTTTTCTAAAATTTTCATAAAATATTAGCAAAGTTTTCTCATCTCACTGCTGCCTCTTCCTGACTAATTTTCTTTTTTCTTAACTGTTACCTTCCTATCTAAATCCATCTTTGCTGGCTTTTATGTGCAAATCTTGATATATCTGCTAATAATGAAAGCAACATATAAAGTTATCAGTATAACTAATTAATTAGGTAGATGAGGCATATAGAATATTTAATTCAAAGAAAGTTCTCTGTCCTTTTTGAGAACAAAATGTGAATAAACCCACTCATATTGTCCCTCCTTTTTTTTTTACTTACTTAGTTGTTAGATTGGCAGACGTGTTTTTATTCAAGAACCATGTGTTTGTTTCAATTAACACCTCAAGAAAGTATATGCTGTATTGTGGATACTAAGCTTCTCTTCTCATGAGGTAAAGAATCTTGTAGAATCTGACCCCTGTGAAAGGAACTCTACAGAAATTGAAGGAGCTCTGAATTCTGGCTCTTGGGATGAGCTTTGCACAAAAGGCTTAAGATGGGAGAGGAGTGAGCTTGAAAGCATTGAACATGTATTGTTTCTGGTAGGAGGGTAACCTCGTCTTGGATCAACTTTATGCAAAGCAAAACCCTATTTTTCCATAAGTCCTCTTTGTCACTTTCTTGGTCCCTTTCCCTCTGTCCAGATACCCATCTGGTCCTGGGAATATCTCAACCAACATCTCTTGTAGAGGATGCAATCCATGTTTACGCACAGATTTTCAAACATAAATCACATGTCAGAGTTCAAAATACATCCCCAGGCTTGATGACTTTTGGAATGCCATTCCTGTATTTCAGGTACCTCCTGGACTCTTGGTGCTTGATGGATTCACCCACCAGGACCTCAAATGCAATATGCCTGAGAGAGTTATTTCCCTCCCATATCAGTTCCAATTTCACATAATCCACTTCTCACAGTGTAGATATTAGAGAACTTTCCCAAAGTGAGTTGCTTGAAAGCCGAGTCCTGAGAGATACTTCACAAGAAATGTGTGAGAAATTCTGGATATGCTATCATCTCTTTGAAATTTCACAGTACTTACTAATGTAGTAAAACTCAGGGAAGACTTGTGCAACAAAATGGTTTCAACTCAATTTAGCCCAACATCGTCCAAGCTTATTTGAACAAGGAGCCCCCTTTTAAATGTAACCCCTGTTGACATCCTATGAAACTAGTGCTTATGGAAACCTGAGGAACCCAGGATAGGAATCATTTTTTAGTTTTCCTTTTCTCCTCTCCTCTCCTCTACTGCTTTAAAAGTTGAGGTAGAATATGCATATAACATGACACAAAGTTATTAAACATACACATGATTTTATGTATATGCTCACCTGTGTAACTACCACCCAGACAAAAATAAAGACCTTACTATATGGTTCTGCTTATATAAAATTTAAAAATAGGCAAAACTAATCCATGGTACAAGTAGAATAATAGTTACCTCCGGGGATGGTGTGGGAGGGGCCACGAGGAGACAAGTACAGCTAGGGAAGGTGCCTGCCAGAAAGTAATGGGATTTTGGAAATATTCTGTCTTCCACCTGGTTTTCACACTCACAGAATCTTTATGATGCTGTGGTTTTATTCCTTAAGATAGATTTATGTATGTATGTATGTATGTATGTATGTGATCTCTACAACCAGTGTGGGGCTCAAACTCACGATACCAAGACCTAGAGTCCCACATTTCACAGACTGAACAAGTCAGTTGCCCCCTATGATACTATAGTTTGAATGGTCCTTGATGACTTCTTTCTTTTTTTTTTTTTAAGATGTATTTATTATATTAGAGAGAGAAAGAGAGCATGAGTAGGGTTAGAGCAGAGGGAGAGAGATAAGCAGACTCCCTGGGGCAGTGTGTGGGGGGGTTGCTGATGTGTGAGGGGCTGGATCTCATAACCATGAGATCAGGACCCTGAGATCAGGACCTGAATCAAAACCAAGAGTCGGATGCCTAACTGACTGTGCCACCCACGCATTCCAACCCTTCTTGCCTCTCTTCCCATGTGCATCCTTTCTCCCTGTTAGGACAGCAGCGCTATTGTTTGGAACTCTGCTCCCCCCCCTTCTTGAACCACTACCTGCAGTGCTGAGACTTCCCTATTTCTGTCATGTCTCAGGACAGATGTCACTTGCACCTAAAACTGAACTCAGAACCTCTTTTTTTTTTTTGCATCCACCACATTTCACACATCCATTTATTGCATTTATTATGCAGTGCTGGGGCTGCCTGTTTCCATGTCTGTCTCCCCAGTGGACGTTCACTTCTTTTTTTTTTTTTTTAAGATTTTATTTATTGGTCAGAGAGAGAGAGAGAGAGAGAGCACAAGCAGGCAGAGTGACAGGCAGAAGCAGAGGGAGAAGCAGACTCCCCGCCGAGCAAGGAGCCCGATGCGGAACTCAATCCCAGTGCCCTGGGATCATGACCCGAGCCCGAAGGCAACTGCTTAACCAACTGAGCCACCCAGACATCCCTGGATGGTCACTTCTTTGGGATCAAATGTCTTGATCATTACTGTAGCTCAAGACTTTTTTTTTTAAATTTTTATTAACATATAATGTATTATTTGCCCCAGGGTACATGTCTGTGAATCATCAGGCTTACACATTTCACAGCATTTGCCATAGCACATACACTTCCCAATGTCCATAACCTTACC
>CM052798.1:107698013-107838837 GCA_028533885.1 Nasua narica
CGTTTCTCTTGATGGCTGCATAGTATTCCATTGTATATATATATGCCACTTCTGCTTTATCCATTCATCTGTTCATGGACATCTAGGTTCTTTCCATAGTTTGGCTATTGTGGACATTGCTGCTATAAACATTTGGGTGCATGTGACCCTTCGGATCACTACACCCTTCGGATCACTACATCTTGAGGGTAAATACCCAGTAGTGGGATTGCTGGGTTGTAGGGTAGCTCTATTTTCAACATTTTGAGGAACCTCCATACAGTTTTCCAGAGTGGTTGTGCCAGTCAAGACTTATTTTTAAAAATCAATTCAAAGCATGCTAATAAATATCCCTGCTTCCTGTCTCAAAATTTTGTCTTGTTTTTATTCCAAGTCCTTTCTAAAATCCATGTCTTAATATGTTTATTACTCCTCCTGTCATGAATCTCCAGTGGCTTCCTAAGGACTTAGAATGGAGACCACAGCTCTTCACCTGCCATTCAAGGACCACACGTGCACTTGCTTCCCTCCACTCCACAGGCTGTGTTTCCTCCACTCTCTCTTAATCACCTCTGTCCAGGGACCCATGCCCCTCACAATCTTCAAAAATGTCAGGGGCCCTTATACTTCCCAGCCTGCATCCATGCTTTTCCCTCTGCCGAACTCTACTCTACTCTACTCAGCTTGTTCAATGCACAGTGCAAACATTCATTCATCCTACAAGTATATCTTCCTTTCTGCTAGTTTCCAGGGACTATAATATGCACTGAGATATAGAGGTGAGCAAGACCTATAAATCCCCACTCTCAGGGAGCCTCCATTTTAGCATCATGAAAGCAACATTAATGATTAAATGAACAAGATAATTTATGTCTGAAAAACGTTGTGAAGTGAGTGACTTCATATATTAAAGACTACCCCTGTAGAGTCTCTTTAAAATGGTGTAAACATTGATACTATTTTCATTGCAATCATCTTCTTGGCTTTATTGAGCTTTTAAATTAAGTTCTGGGACCTCCTATATCAATATTTTTGTATCTTTTATATGTTGATTCTCTCAATAGTTTAACAATATCCCAGGTACACCTGAAACCAACATAATAGTGTATGTCAACTCTACATCAATAAAACAAAACTAAAAAAAAGTCCCACAGGCTTTTTCCTAGTAACACTTTTATAAAATTTTAAATGTGAGAAAGCACAAATAAATTAGACTTCAAGTAAAAGAGGTTAGTGATTTTTAATCATCACCTTGAAGTAGGAAATCAAAGAGGTCTTGTGTTGTAGCAGAAAGAGCAGTAGGTGAGGACCTCTTTAGTCTTATTTTGATTCTTGACCAGCTGACTCTGTGACTTTAAGTGATTCACTTGGCTCATTGTGCTCATCTATGAAGGAGATATTTGAAGTTGAAAATCCCTGAGTTCTTTTCCAGTATTAAAATTTTATGATCAACTGTGGTAGGCAGGAATAGAAATAACTATAACTTACTTCAAGGAAACCTCATTTATGAAATTTTGGCTATCTTTATTCAAGAAGTTAAGATTTACAATTATTTTTTGCCCTACTGTTTATGTAGTGTTTACTGTAGAAATAATCTCAACACTGCTAGCTCCAACAACAAAGTCTCAGAGCTCATTTTCTCTGCCTTACCAATAACCCTTGACCGTTCTCATTTCCTCCTCCTTGTTGAACCCTTTGTCATACAATCTCCTTGTTCCCCTTCACAGACTACTGCTCTCCTTGTACCTTTCTCTTTATCTTGCTGACTTCCACACAGTGGTGTGTGCCCAGGGCCAATCCCAGTTCTCTGTTCTATCTACGTTCATTCTAATGATCTTGTATTAGCTATGGCTAATGGCTGCGTAACAAATTACTCCCACATTAGCAGTTTAAAACAATACACATTTATTATCTAATAGTTTCTGTAGGTCAGGAAGCTGAGCATACCATGGTTGGGTCTTCTAACTTAGGATTTCTCACAGGGTTGCAATAAAGGTGTCAGTGGACCCCGGGGTCTCATCTGAAGGCTTGACTGGGGAGTGGGGATGGGTATCCAAGCTTGCAGGGTTGGTGGCAGGTTTCCATTCCTTCAGACCACAATGATGAAGAATTCAGTTCCTAGCTGGCTATTGGCTGGGGGTCACCCACAGATATTGCCCCATGAGCCTTTCCAACATGGAAGATTACTTCATCATCCTTTAAAAAGGATATATTTTTACCTATTCTTGCTTGCTGTAGTTAATCCTAAAATTAATGATGCATAATAGCCATCTCAAATCTAATGCATTCAAAACTGAATTCCTGATTTGTAGCTCCCCCCTCCCACCTCAGGCCCTAAATATATTCCTCCTGCAGTTCTTGCCATCTCAGGCAATGATAACTACATTTTTATAAATTCACATGTCAAAAACCTTACAGTCATTTATGACTTCTTTCTCTCACCAAACCATCAGCAAATCCTACTGACTCTACTTTTAAAAGACTTATATCCAGGGGGCATCCGGGTGACTCTGTCAGCTAAGAATCTGCCTTTGGCTCAGGTCATGATCTTGGGATCTTGGGATTGAGCTCTGCATGGGACTCCCTGCTTGGTGGGGAGCCTGCTTCTGCCCCTCCCCCTGTTCCTGCTTTCTCTCTCTTTTTCTCAAATAAGTAAATATTTTTTTTTTTAAAGACATCCAGAAGTTAACAGCTTTTTGCTGTGTCTCCTGCTACCATCCTGGTCCAGGCCACCAACATCTCTTACCTAGATTGTTGCAATAAATATTGTAAATAAATTATTTCCCTGTTTCTGCTATTGCTTACCCTTGAGTCTGTTGTGAACATTGCAGCCAGATTGGTCCTATTGCAATATAAGTCAAATCTTGTCATTTTTTTCCGAGTCTCTCAATGGCTCTTTATTTCACTTAGCAGAAGAGCTAACATTCCTGTCATTGTCTCTAAGGCTGTACCAGAGGTGGCTCTTTGTTTCCCTCTCTCACCTTATCTTCCCTGCCCCCCATCCCCATCACCCACTTGGCTCCAGCCTTACTGGCCTTCTTACTGCTCCTTGAAGACATTAGATGTGTGTTTTAAAATGTATCTTGGATTTGTTTTCATTAGGGAGATGGTAAGTCATGCACCCATAGAAATGACTGTCATGAAGGAAGAAATTTGAACTCACAGCTCTCTAGAAGCAAAAGGCTTGGCATGCCATGTGGGGCCACACAGGGAAGCATGGGGGCCAACCAAGAGGCAAAAGGAGTGAGGGGAAGCATGGACAATGACTTTATCCTGGCTTATGCAGGCAAAGGCAAAACAAAACAGAGTAAGTAGGTTTAGGATTGGCGGGTGTGAATAACTTCAGTGGTATCTGGGGAATAGGGGCTGTCTCTAGTTGTCTGAACCATGCTCCTCAGATAATTAGTACAGGGAAATACTGGCCAGAGTAGAACAGCCCAGTAAAGAAAGTGGCTGGGAGTAAGGAGTTTGGATTGGTTCATTTACATATGAAATAGATATGCTCCCAGGGTGAGTTGTTTGCTATTTCTAGGAATTAAGCTAATCCTGGGAGAGTCAGTCTCTCCAAAAACAGCAAAGGCCCAGATGCCAGAGTAATAAGAATATAGAAAATAAGAAATATAGTTAATAAAGTGTTCTCCTCATCTAAGTACAATTACAATTTTTTGTCCATATATATATATGTGTGTGTGTGTATATATATATATATATATATATATAGTCTATGTGTATAGTATATATAGTATATATATATACTATATAGTATATATATATAGTATATGTGTGTGTGTGTGTGTATATATATATATATATATATATATATATATAGTCATTTCCACAGATATTTGCATAGATTGGTTCTCCATAGAGACTTTACTCAATATTGTCTTATTATACAGGCCTTCCCTGATGACCATCCCACACAATCTGGCTCTCCCTTGCCTTAGCCCATCATCTCCTTTCTCCTATCCCATTTTTTGCTTTTCTGTTCTCTTTAGCACTTATCACTTTGGACATATACCTACTTACTTATTTATTATCTATCTCCTCCAAATAGAATATAGGGACTTTATCTGACATATATGTATATTATCTGATATATATAAAATCTGATATATATATATAATATACTATATATAATATAATAATCTACCTGATGAGGGAACAAATGCAAGCTGAGGACAAAGCAGAAGCTTTGAGTCTCCCTCAATTTACAAATGTATTAGAATCTACGAGAACAAAGCATTTCTATCAATAAGCTAGCTTCCAGAAGAAAAAATAGATACAATTAAATGTCTTTGTAACATAATAATCTGCCCATTGACAGATATTTGAAAGGGGTGGAGTGTAATGTTCCTCCAGGAAGCTCCCAACTATCTTAATGTTGATGCCTTGCTAAAGGGAAAAACAACCTTAACTTGACAACATAAGGCCTCTGGTATCCTGTGAGTCTTCTTTAATATATGAAAATCCTTTTGAGATCTCCCTTTTTCCTTATCTCCCCCAAAATATATAATATATAATCAGTCATCCCGCACAACCCTGGTATAGCAGCTCTTTCTGCCCATGGGTCCTGTCCTCTTGCTTTAATAAACCACCATTTTGCACCAAAGAAGTCTCAAGAATTCTTTCCTGGTCATTGGCTCTGGACCACACACCACCGAACCTCACCTATGTTCCAAAACCCCATCACACCTACCTATCTACCCACATAGAGAAAGACTTTGTTGTGCATATCTTTATCTATATTTATATCTACCTCCATATCTGTATCTATATCTATACATGCACATCCATATATATATATCTCCATCTTTTGGACCTGAAAAAATGAAAGTCTTAGTTTAAGATATTGATTGTGTTTTTTTTTTTTTGAAAAAATGGACCAGAAATGATGTTACACTAAGCAGCATGATGTATGTGATTGTTAAAATGTTTTAATTCGTATAGCATCTCCAGCAAGAAAAGGTAGTTGATGTTTTTCTTCATATACTGTATTCTCATAGACAAACGTATGTAAGGGAGAGAAGCCCAGCTCCTGGGCTTTGGGGAGATGATCCAGTAGGGACTTCTGCTGCTCTGAAGGTAAGGAGCAGGTGGGACTGCTGTACAAAGATTGAAGCTCCATTGAATTGAAGACTTGGTTGGCCCAAGATTTCTGTTTGGATAATGTCCTGAGGCCTCTTCTATGTTTCCTGGAGAGGACCCTTGACAGAAATTCAGCTCAATAAAGCAAGTTATGTTTAGAGAGGGACTGATAGCATCATCATGTACATCTGTCTCTAGAGGATGACTGTGTATGATCTGAGAGAATCCTTCCCTGAACCAGGGATGGAAGAATGGAGGAAGTGAATGGTCATGCCTTTTTCTTTTTGCTTACTGGACAGGAAAGAGCCCTCTTTTTCTTTAATAAGAGGTGGAGGTAAGATGCTCAGGTTGGTTAGTACAAGGAGTTGGGTGCTGGATGATTGAATTAATCTGGCTCATCCAGATGTCATTGTACAACGTAAGATTTGCAGCTATGGGCTGCAAATCTGTTCTTTGGAAATTGTGTATAAGAATCAGTTTTCCAAATGCATTAAGAATTAAATTAAAAAACCCAATATTTTAATAGTGCTTTACATCTTGGGAAATTTCTAAGGATTCTTACATGTGTAACTTCATTTATTCAATGTATATTTATTGAGCATCAACTGTTTGCTAGGCTCTGTGCTGTCTGCCATAAAATGATGAACAATAAGGATAGACATGAGGCTTATGATCTAGGGAGGAAGACAATAAGAGACCACTACCGATACAAGGAAGTCTGATGACCTAGAAATGCAGTGGCTGGGGAGAAGGGCAATGTGAGAATGTGGGAGAGAGAGTAGGGGACAGATCCTCCAAGGTCAGAGTGAAGTCTGACTCTCAGAAGAGAATCAATGATAGGGGGGTGTTGAAATGTTCTGAGTAAGAAAGGGACATGATTCAATGTGCGACTCAATCCTCCTTCCAGACAAGTATTCCTTAACTCCCATATGATGTTTGTTCTTATGCTTGGTTTTTTATTTTTTCTTTTCTTTTTACATTCATTTAGCTAGATTGTGGCTACCACAGCAAAAAACAGTTGCTAGATTTAAGGAAAATAAATATTCACCAATTCACACTTTCGACTCTCAGCATAGTAGCAAAAGAATCCTTGTGTAGGAGAAAAATCCGAGTTTGATCCTAACTTTACTACTGATTATTTGTGAAAATTAAAAAAAAAAATCACATAACTTCTCTCTCTGTTTCCTTGTCCGTAAAATAAAAAGAGTTGTAAGAGAACATCTACAAAACATTGCAAGTTTTGCAGCCTTTATCCAGGATACATTGGGATACTCCAAGCGAGTTTTTTTTTTAAAAGCTTTTTTTTTTTTTAAAGATTTTATTTATTTGACAGAGAGAGAGAGATCACAAGTAGGCGGGGGTGTGTGGGGGGGAAGCAGGCTCCCCGCTGAGCAGAGAGCCTGATACGGGGGTCAATCCCAGGACCCTGAGATCATGACCTGAGTTGAGGGCAGGGGCTTTAACCCACTGAGCCACCCAGGCAGCCTCCAAGCAAGTTCTTAACAAATACATAGACATCTGCCTAGAATGACAACCATTTTCACTTTATAGTCTCTGTTCTTGGGTTAATCTATTCACATGAATTTATCTAATGACACACATTCTTGTATACTCTTGACTTCCCCATACCTCCAAACTATTAAATATTCCTGTACTCATCTATGTGATTCTTTAGAAGCATAAGGAATGGAAAAGATGTAAAGGAGCTCTTCCATTCTATTCCATGATCAAACTTCATGATATCAATAAAATTGGTTGTCGGCCAAGTCTTACAACTAATTGGCTTGTTGGTAATTAGGAGGAACACAACAACTTGTATCATTAAGTGGTGTCATATTATGGTTAATGGCTGTGAGAATGGGGTTACCTCTAAGTTCAATCCTTGCATCTTTTTTTTTTTTTAAAGATTTTTATTTATTTATTAGAGAGCGAGAGACTGAGAATGAGAGGGGAGAAGGTCAGAGGGAGAAGCAGACTTCCCGCAGAGCCGGGAGTCCGATATGGGACTCGATCCCGGGACCCCGGGATCATGACCTGAGCCGAAGGCAGTTGCTCAACCAACTGAGCCACCCAGGCGCCCAATCCTTGCATCTTTGATACTCACAGTCATTACAAGGATCTGACCCCAGGGAAACCTAATCTTTTGCCCCTTTGGCTTGGAAGCCAAAGGCCCCTTTGGTAGGAAGAGCACCTACTACTTTCTCCTCTGAGCGAGGTCCTTTAGGCAGTTTATGTTTTGACATGCTGTCTACTTTTCCTGCTTCTCTCTCCCCAAATAGATGATATTGACCAATTCTATAAATGGTCATAAATCCATCTTCCTTTTTTTTTTTTTAAAAAAAAAAGCAAAAAGTTCTTACACATGGTTAAAGCTGAGAACTAGCATTTGGGCACAACAGAGGATGCATTTGCTGCTTTGAATTTAGGTTTTCATTTTATCAAGTAACACACTCCCCCTCTCTCCCCCAAAATCCATTTGTTCCCCAGAGTCTGTATTTATTGCAAGAATATAGAGCCATGGGCCAGATTTTAATTCTGTTAAATTTCCGTGCAATGGATGCTCAAAAGAAAAATGTTGATTAAGTTTATACATAAAAGCTAGAAATTTGGAGGCAAATATTTTCTAAGATATAACTGCTTCTCTAGATGTCCTTTCTCTAGGGCTTTAACTATTAATTTAGATCCCAGGCCCATTCTGTATTTTCCATTTGCCCATGTGGTTTGTTTATAAGCAGTTTGTTTATGGAAGCCAAATGTCTTTTTTTTTTTTTTTAAATAAGATTGTGATATTATTACTGCTCATGGCAATCTCCAGCCTAATTTAATAATTCACATGGTACAGTTTCTCTAATTGAATTGTGTGAGTTATAGACAGTGATGGGGGACTCCAAGCTACCTGTTGTCCCAGAGCTCTTCTCATTCCCTCTGAGCAGGAGGCTGAAGTTTACAGAGGAATTGCTTGGTAAACAAGAATTTACAGAAACACACGCTGAGACCAATGGGGACTGTTAAAAGCTTGGATAATGTAATAATGTCACCCATAGCTCTGGGTGTACAAACTGCAGATTTATGCAAGTAATTAATAGTGTCTTGCCAAGAGAGTTGGTAGGCTTTTCAAAAGGAATCTTTCTTTGTGCCTTTTGATATTTAAAGAGCTGTAATTACAATGGCAGAGCTCTGAATTCTTTTTTTTTTTTTTCTGTTCTCTTATACACATTAATTTATGGACCAATCCAGTATTACAGACAAGCTAATGAAAGAACCACATACTCCCTTTATAATTTTTTTTTACAGTTTCACTTGTGTGGCTGAATGTAAAGTAGTTAATGCTATAAATAAGTATAATGATGTATCTCTTCTCTCAATTGCCAGTTGTTGATGCTGTTGTCTCACACAATAGAAGAAAAGAATTGAATTTAAATCTCTACTCATCTCATTTCTTCTTCTCTCTTGTGCACCAGTTAAGAAATTCAAATGTTTCTGCCATTGTGAGGTGTTTAAAAAAAAAGACTCAAACTGGATGCCCCCTCCCTTCTCTTTATTTTTAGAGTTATGGAAGACTCAGAAAAAAATTACATAACTTCTGCAGTCAGCTTCTGCTTTGCCAGTTTCAAGGTTTAACATCTAAGCTCCTCAGGAATGATTACTTTTCCCCACCTAGCTTTATGGACGTAGAATTGACAGATAAAAATTATATATTTTTAAGGTGTACAAGGTGTTAGTTTAATGTACATGTACATTGTGAAATGACTGCCACCATCAAATTAATTACTACATCCAACCCCTCACAGTGACCTGTGTGTGTGTGTGTGTGTAGTTAGAACAGTCAAAATCTCCTCTCTTAACAAATTTCAGGTATAAAATTCAGTATTATGGGGCGCTTGGGTGGCTCAGTTGGTTGGGCCACTGCCTTCAGCTCAGATCATGATCTGGGAGTCTCAGGATCGAGTTCCACATCGGGCTTTCTGCTCAGTGGGGAGCCTGCTTCTCCCTCTGACCTTCTTCCCTCTCATGCTCTCTCTCAGTCTCTCTCAAATAAATAAATAAATAAAATCTTTATAAAAAAATAAATAAAATTTAGTATTATGAACTGTAGTGGCCATGCTGTATGTTAACTCTCTAGAACTTCATCTCGGAACTGGAAGTTTGTACCCTTTGACCAACAACTCTTCCTCTCCCCTTTTCTCAGTCTCTGGTAGCCACCATCCTACTCTCTAGTTCTACAAGTTCGACTTTTTTAGATTCCACATATAAGTGAGACCACATGGCATTTATCTTCCTGTTCCAGGCTTAGTCACTTAGCATAATAACCTTTCTCACTTTGGTCAGGGTGGGGAAGGAGCCTCCTGTGATTAGAGCATGTAGATCCCTGATCTTTGGGTTGTCATTCCACATAGGGTCCACTAACAGTGAATCTCCAAGCTGGACCAGAAAACATTCATGTTTTCTCTGAGGTGTTTGAATTTCCCTTTTAAGGATTTGAAATGATGTTCCCTTTTCCTACAACTAGGCCATTTTTGTGTGTGACTTAAGTAAAGGCACAAAGCTTACTAGGACATTTTACCAAAATAGACTTTTGCATACAAAGCTAAGGCCAATACTCATGGGATTCAAATAAGGGGGGCCAAAATATGGGCCATAATCATACGATTTTTATAGAGGCACCAGGGCCAAGATTTCAAATCATTTCTGCATGCAGTGTTTCACGTGAATTTTCCAAATGAAATACACACTGTGTTGCACTCAGTTCTTGGGACTTAATAACATGTTCCATAGGACTGACATCATGAATGCTAATTGTCTTCATCTATTTATTGTATGTCTCTCCCCCATGAATTTAGATTGTGAAGGAACCTCTAATCCAAATTTCATTTATTTCATGAATGATAAAGCTGAGATCCAGAAGAAGGAAGTGTTGTCCTAGGGTCCAACAGATAATTGATGGCAGAGCCAGGATTTAGGTCTCCATTATTCATGGACAGCATGTCCTTCTGTACTGTAATCATTTGTTTCAATGACATCTGTCAGTTCAACAGGGTCAGAGAAGAATAGTCATTCTGCTGATTTCTCAGTTTGTTGACCCTTTTAAACTGCAATTTCCTTGAGGACAAAGTCCTTATGTGTTTAATTTGCTCCTTATGGTACCTGGGAGAACTTTATAAAAAATAATGAGAGCGTATAATGGGCATTGCACTCCAGTAGCAACACAGCATAATTTTTTAAAACCAACTTTGGGTACCATAATCTTGACACTACAAATGTTTTGGTGAATCATCTGGTTCAGCTTAACAATTCCAGAAGGGAGTCATTAAATTTGAACCATATTAACAACAATGAGAAGACTTCTTGAGAAAAATAGAACCCACATAATAGATACAATTTAATAAATATTTAAGCATAGTTTTCTAGACAATGAATTGCAAATAGTGTATAGTGGATAGGCTAAGGGCATTAGCTCTGTGTTGGTCCTACCAAGATCAAGTGTTTGGTTGTCTTTTGGGAAGTTGTTTACTAATCTGTGATGGCATTTCAAATTTTCAGTAATTGGCTTTCGGAAGTTCCTCTCTTATATCAAAACTTTTGTACTAATTGCAAAGAATTGCCAGATACTTTGTTTAGATTTGTTTAAGGTTAAGAATCTAAGTACTGGGTGATTATTAACTATATTTCCATAGTAGTAGTTACTGCTATTTCTAATCTCCTACTGTGTAGATCAGCATGAAGGAAAGATTGTCTGTACTGTAGTTCTCTTCCTTTATGGGAAGATGGGAGTGCATGCTATTAAGAAAAAAAAATATTCGTGATACTTATTAAAGACAATAAGAAAGACTTTTTTTTGAGGGCATTCCTACAATGGGGTTTTGTAGAAGAGGATAGAGATCAGGAATTCATAGCCAAGGAGGAGAGGGGTCAGTGGATAGAAAATTGCTAAAAGAAAACATGAAGAGTGAGGGGGATTTTGGTAAACTGACCTCACAGGATTCTTGCTGAAAGCCGACCAGAGTAATCACATATGGAAGATGGAGAGGACAGGGTGTGTTTCTGGTTAAACTGACTTAAATTCTTGCCAAAATTGGACAATTCAAAGACAAATACAGAAGTCTGAAAGTCAAGACCTGGTTGTAAAATGCGCTCAGAAGAAGCTGACTAGAGTTAGTCAAGGAGAGAATCTTTGTCAAAGCCTGAGAAAGAGAAAAGACAGGTGAGGGGGTATAATATCCTGGTAAGAATGCTAATAATCAACCTCATTAATGTTGTTTTATAGGAGGGGAGTCCTTATCCATGGGATATTTTAGTAAGATGTCTCTCATTTTGAATGCTTATGGCAAACAAACATATGTATGGATTTATGGGGAAAATGTCACAGATATGACTTTTGAGGATTATTCAGAGACACAATACGGAGTGCTCTCTGCCAGGAGGGCAAATAATACTTTACCTGGAGAGCACATTCATTGCCTGAACCCAGAGGGTACATCTAGTGCAAAAAGTAAGAACCTAGAGAGTGTACTTGGGGTATAAGAACTCATCTTGCTGTGTCTTTGTACTTTGGCTATTGTATTCTTAAAATTATCAGTAAAACTTGATACTGGGTAAGTAAGATCCTTGATTCCTGTGAGTGACTTGGCCACTTGATCCTTTGGGTTAGCTCATCTATGATACAGGAAATAAGATTTGGTTTCCTTTAGTGTTCTTTCCCAGTGATACCCACTTGTAGTAGTGAGACTAGTGTTTTCCCTGAGGATCATTAGTCTCTACATCCTGTGCTGGAAAAGGTTAGTCTATGTAAATTTCTTCTTTTCATAGGGGTACAATAGACCAACTTCTAGACTGAACATTAACTGAAAAATTCTCTTCAGCCCTGAAGAAAACATCAATTCTTTGCATTCCCACTTCTAAATTCTCCAAAAAATTCTCCTCTTACTCCAGCCACCTGGATTTTTATTATTTTACAATTTTACAACTACTGTGTTTGTGAGCTCTGGGTAAATGATAAATAGTCATAACAATGTTGAGTTCTCTTTGAAATAACCAACATTATCCATTCTTTGTATTCTTCTTGAAAGAAAAATGCTTTTCTTAGTCATAGATTGAGCAGTAGACTAAAAGTCAGATGGAGATCTCATCCTACTTCCAATCACCCTTATGAATTTGAATGGGTAATTTATTTTCTGATCTTTACTCTCTTCAAAAATAGAGTTAAAAGTTTTCCTTTTGTGGCAAAAGTTCTCAGTCTATTTGTGTGTGTGCCCGAATATACGTGCATGTGTGTATGTGAGAGACAGACAGTAAAATCTGTTGCCCTTGGTTCCATTATATCAGGCAGCAAAGGTAATAAGCAAATATTTTATAATTGATTTTTAGATAATAGCACAGCATAATTTATGGGTTTTTAAGATCAAATATTTAATATACGCTCAATAAAAGGAAAAAAATCCTATTAGACTGATTGGCAGACAGATTTCTGGAACACAACTATAAGTAAATGAAATCCTTATTAACCATATCAATCTTTATGACTGTCTTTTATGAAATTATAGTTTTAGCGAGTGACCTTATATTTCCATATGTTTTGTTCAGTGGGAAATAAACTTTTTAAAGCTGAAAAAAACTTGTGATGGATATGTGAAATTCTGTTCAAGATCAAAAAAACAAATCAATTCATTGACCTCGATAGACACATAAAATTGAATCAAAGCGAGTTAAGAATATATTCACCATTTACGTCTCTAGTCTTTATCTTTATTTATCCTTTTTTTCCTAGTGTGTAGCTGAAAAGAGTCTTTAGAATATGTGTGACAAAAATCAAGGAATTTAATTTTAAAAGCATCTAATTTTAAGGAAACAAATCTGCATGAAAAATTGTGTAATAGCATGTCAGCTGTTTAAAGCATATGTTCGAATTCACTTCGACAATCATTTATTGATCACTGTTAGGTACTGTCTTTGGAACTACACATATACTAGTGAACAAAACAGATAATCTCTGCCCTCATGAAGCTTGTATTCTAGAGGGCAAGAAGGAAAATAAATTCAATATGCAACTTACAAAACATATTTAAAACTGATAAGTGATAAGGAGAAAAAAAGGAAGCAAATTTTGAGCAAAGGAAGTGAGGGAGCGCATCTTGTCAATTTGGGGGAAGAGCAGAACAGTTAGTGGAAAGATGCCCATAACAGGAAAGATGCCTCTTGAATGCCTGAGACTCAGTCAAGAGGCCAGTATAGGTAAGAGCTGAATAAAAAAGGAGAGCAGTAGAAGGTAAGATCAGAGAAGTAATGGAGTGTGTGTGTGAGTGTGTGTGTATGTGTGTGACATGTGCATATACATGGACAGGCAGATTGTATGAGGCTTTACAGACCAGGGTAAGGTGTAGCTTACGCTGAGTGATTTGAGAAATCATTGGGAGGTTTCAGGCAGAACTGAAGTATTATCTGACTTAAGTAAGTTTGATGTATTCAATATTGGAGTAAGATAGAAACTTCACAGGTAGATACTTGAGACACAGATTAGCAAGACTAGAGAAGATTGAAAGGAACATTTGGCTTGCAGCGTTGAGAATATTTAGAAGCAGAGAGACTAGTTTGGAAGATGCCTTGATACTCTTAGGCAGAGGAGATGGTGGCTTGGACCAGGATTGGAGTGATGAACATGGGGAGGTATGGTTGAATTCTGAAAAGGAAAATTGAATTTATGGATAGAATGATTGTGGAGTATTAGAGAGAGAGAGGAGTTGGAGACAATTCCAAGATCTTTTCCTTGTATCTGCAAGAATGGAATTGCCAATAACAGAGATAGGGAAGATTCCAGAAGAGGAGGTTTTGATCCTCAGTTCTGTGTATGTCAAATTGGAGATGTCTCTCAGATACTCAAATGGAGATATCAAGTTGGCAGCTAGAGATCTGTGTCTGAAGTTCAGGGCAGATTTCTGGGCTACAGATATGAATCTGGATAGATATCATTCAAAGCCATGAACTTGGATTGGGATCGTTGGGGGAACAAGTAGTGATAAGAAGCAACACAGGAGAAACCTGAGGAACTTCAGTGTTAAGAAGTTGAGATGATGGGCGCCTGGGTAGCTCAGTTGGTTAAGCATCTGCCTTTGGCTCAGGTGATGATCCTAGAGTCCTGGGATAGAGTCCCACATCAGGCTCCTTGCTCAGGAGAGAAACTGCTTCTCTTTCCCACCCGTGGCTCATGAGCATTCTTCCTCTCTCTCTTCTCTCTCTCTCACTCTATCTCTCAAGTAAATAAATAAAATCTTTAAAAAAAAGTTGAGAAGATGAAGAAGAACTGGTAAAAGGCACACAGTGGCTAGCAGGAACAACTAAGTGAGTGTAGTGTCTGGAAAGCAAGTGAAGATGATTTTTTTTGTGTGTGTGTGGTGTCTGTTTTAAGATTTCTTTATTTATTTTAGAGAGAGAGAGCACGCACATGTGCGAGTGTTGGGAAGGGCAGAAGGAAAGAATTTTCAAGCAGACTCCCACTTAGTTCAGAGCCCCTGACAGAGCTCGATCTCATGACTCATGAGATCATGCCCTGAGCCGAAACCAAGAGCCTGTGGCTTACTGGACTAAGCCAGCCAGGTGCCCCTGAAGATGGTGTTTTAGAGAGGAGAATGATCAATTGTGCCCAAACTGTTGACTGCTTTGGAATATGACCTACTGATATTTTATCTTGAGCTTTTAGAGATTCTCCAATACATGTCATCAAAAAGATTAAAAAGAGGAAAATTACTATAACACAAACATTATTTGAAGTCAAGAAGGCAGAATGATATTCTTTTTTAAATTACTTTTTGAGAGAAATATCAGAGTGAACTCAGATGAGTTTGTATATTTATATGCTGGACTATATGCTACTGCTTGGTACTTGGAGCAAACAGTATTTATGTAATACATAGTGATTTATTTGACCTGGGTCACAATGCAGTATTTAAAATGTAATAATCAACTGTGACCATACCCTTTAAAATTTGACAAAAACACAAGTGGTTTCTTTCCATCTACATGCTAGATACAGAAGATGACTGCTGTTTATACATACCCAATCACATACTTCTGGTTCTCTGAGGTTATTTTTTGTACCTTGTACATTTGGAAAAATTATTCATTTTCAAATGTGTGAAGTTCAAGAAGCAGAAGAACATTGTACTAGATGATCTCTAAAGCCTCACCCAGTTCAGAGATTCTAAGAATAATACTTATACCAGTGGTTTGTATTAAGGCAAGTTGGATGGGGGTTGGGAGTTGGCAGCCCCTTGTTCAAATAAGCTGGATTAACCCCACTGCCATTTCTCTTAGGGAAAGGCAGCTCGGCTTTTTAGAGCATATAGGTCATCAGTAAAAGTTAGACTATAAAAGTCTTCAAGTCACAATCATCCCATAGAGTAATAGAATTGAATGTGACTTAGGCTTAAGAGTGAAGGAAATGAATTTTTAGTTAAGAGCCATGAAAATCAGCACTATTTCATATAGTTTAAATAGACTACTATTCTTGGTTCAATATAGGCATTCACTCAGTTCAGTTTCCTTGAGTTCAGAGGTAATAAAAAGATTCACATTTTTCTTTAAATCCAATCAATTTGGAAGGGCCTATAAGTTTTAAAGCTATTTTTTGTTTAAATGGCATAACTATTAATTTTTCACTGCCAATTTCAGAGAGAGATGCTACAATCCAGATCCTTCCATAACTGCTTAAAGACTCCACAGAGATGGCATAAGATGACATGACCCTGGAGAAATCTTTCACATTTCAATTCTTTTCTAATGTTTCTAAGAGATTTGAAAATTGGGCAGAATCTTCGAGAATTTCAGAGCAGAAATTTCCTCCTCAACAACGACTCCTTTATTATTAGTATTTGTCAGCTGCAATCCTTCTTTGGGAATGTTTCAGAAGGTTGCTCCATTAAAGGAATTTTCTTCACTGTGGAAGCTAGTACTGGATTGGATCTATCAAAATTGTCTGAGGATAAAAGGTGATTTTATGGCTAAAATGCTGTGGAGCAAATTTGAAGTGATCACTGTCACGTACGATAGGAACTTCACAAGTAGGTACTGGAGACACAGATTAACAAGATCAGATTAGTTACCATCTGAATTTCTAGAAGAGAATTTATAAGCTTATTTTCCACCTTAGTTTTTGGAAGCAAGATGTTTGCTCTGCACAGGACAAGACGAACCCAAGGTAAAGTACCTGTTTATTGATACGGGAAGCTATTTGGTTGTGGGAATGAGGGAGTGCAAGTTGCGCTCTAGAATGTTCCCTACCCATATCTCTGAAGAGCTGCAGCTCCTTAGGCCCTAAGTCTCCACAAGTTGTCTTTTCTCTGGTTTCAAAATCTCCACTTTTCCAAGTTGCTCAGGAAGCGATGTTGTATTTGGGTTTTGGCTTATCTGTGTATATGTTATTGTTGAAAAATGTATCGTTAAATGTTATTTGGTTTTGGAACCTAGGTTTCCTTCTGAGGAGGTCTGCCTGGTGGAAGGAGCATGGGCCCTAGGTGCTGCGCATTCCTGGAGCTGTGAAGATAGCAGAGATTTTTGGTCTGAGTCTAGGTGCCAATAGCCCCTTTCCTGAGAGGCTGGTTTGATACATAGCCAGAGGCATTTTTCAAACTGGGCTGAGGCCCCACCACAACAAATGTCCCCAGGGGGTTCACGAATTTTCTTCTGAAGATCCTCTGCCCAGAATCCAGCAGTGCCCTGGACAGAGGTAGGTACTGGAGCAGGAACATGGCTGCTCGGCAGAGGATGGTGAAGACCAAGCCCCTGTCATTACCTGCCCTGTGGCTTCCAGCACCAGCCCCTCTTTCTCTTAGGATGAGTTGGCAAGTTGGATGTGAAATGAGGGTCTAAGTGAGACCTATATCCTCACTTTCACATTTCTTTTTTTAAAAGATTTTATTTAATTGACATAGAGAGATAGCAAGAGAGGGAGCACAAGCAGGAGGAGCTGCCAAGGGAGGGGGAGCAGCATGGTTCCCCCTAAGTAGGGAGTCCCATACAGGGCTTGATCCCAGGACCCCGGGATCATGACCCGAGCCAAAGGCAGACACCCAATGACTGAGCCACCCAGGTGCCCCCAATTTCATATTTCTGATAGACTTCTTCATCCACAGTTGGGACAAAATTACTGAAAAATGTAGAAAAAGATATTTCCTAAATTTAGAGAATTTAGAAAAAGTAGTACAAAGAAGCAATTAAAATATCCCTCAAGTCCACCCATGTTAAACATTTGAGGTGTTTCTTTCAAATCTTTTTGAAATGTTTGTACATAGATAACTCTCCTTCTCCCATCCCTCCCTCAGAAGATGCCCCTGGTCACCTCCTTCACAGAACACGTGACACAATTAGGCCTTGATTTTTCCCGCATCAACCTACACTTATGTGACTATCTCTTCTTGGAGTTTCAGAAGATTTAGGTCTTTTTTCAAAGCTTAATTCTTCACTGTACTCCTGATACCCCCCCCCCCCCGCCACTTGTTGGTCCCCATTTAAGGCCCTGCCATTCCATCTTGCCTTCATCTGGCTATTTAGCATCTCTCCCAACAATGCCCTTCATCATTGTTTAGAAATGTGAGCATCCATCCTGATGGAGTCTTCACCATGCTTTGCCTCTGGTGCTCACTGTAAGCACCCTCTTCCCATCATAGCAAATCTACAGAGTCATTGGCTCTATTTTCTCACCTCCTTCCCTATTTTCTCTCCACCTATTTTCTCACTCACACTTTTTAGTGACTAGTTTTACTTTATTTATTTATTTATTTATTTATTTATGAGACAGAGAGAGTGTGTGCACATGAGAGTGAACAGAGGCTGGGATGGGGTGGGAAGGGGCAGAGGAAGAGGGGGAGAGAGAGAGAGAGACTCTTTTTTTTTAAAAAAATATTTTATTTATTTGTCAGAGAGAGAGCGAGAGAGAGAGAGTGAGCACAAGCAGACAGAGTGGCAGGCAGAGACAGAGGGAGAAGGAGGCTCCCTGCCAGGCAAGGAGCCCCATGTGGGACTTGATCCCAGGACCCTGACAGGGATTATGAGCTGAGCCAAAGGCAGCCACTTAACCAACTGAGCCACCCAGGCATCCTGAGAGAGAGATAGACTCTTAAAGAAGCTTCCATGCTCATCACAGAGCCTAATGTATTTGAGGGGGCTTAATCTTGGGACCCTGGGATCATGCCCTGAGCTTAAATCAAGAGTTGGACACTTAATAGACTGAGCCATCCAGGTGCCCCTGGTTTTATTTTTAAAGAAGTTTTAATAATACAAGGAGACATAAATAAAAACTAATCTTTCCTCTCATTCTATAAATTTGGTCTCCTGGTCCCACCCACAAGAGGCAGCTATATTAGGAAGATCTTGGTCTTCCAGAAATATTCTGTGTGTTGGCAAGCATATATGTCCCCTTTTCCTCCACCCCCATTGTCTGTCTTAAGAAAGAAAATAATGGAAACATGCTAAACCTACCCTTCTGTACCCTATTGTGTCTGGGATTTGGAACCTGGGTTTAGGTGCATTCCCTTTTCAGCCTTCCTGCCTCCTGGAGGGGCTCTGGGCTGTACACTCCCACCTCAGGCATCCTCAGCCCTTCCTGTCCTCCCCTCCAGCCCTCTGTCCCCAGAGGTTTGGTAAATATTCCATCCTGGCTGTGTCATGTGTGACTATGTCATGGCTCTCCCTGCCCCAGGCTGGGAGTGCCACAGCATATTTGGCAAGTGACTAGGTAGGTGGGTATGAGCCTCTTTCCCACCCTCCATCCAGGAACCAGGAGCATCTTGAGTAGAGGTTTAATCTCTTGGAGGTCATCAGGCTTCCATAGGTCAGGATGGGCCTATGGGAAGGGGTGTTGGTCTGGAGGCTGCTGAGAGGTACTCAGTGGGTCACATGTGCACACATATCAAGTCATGGGGTGGGGTCCCTGGGCCTTATGAGGTTCTGCACTCCTTCAGAGAGTATCCCTTTGCCCAGTGATAAATAAAAACACCTTAACTGACCAAGAGAGAGACTGTGGAAGAAAGGAAGTTAATTGTCTTTAGTAGTCCTTTTCTAAGCCTTTTGAACAAGGGGGCCCTTGTTTTCATTTTGGCCTGGACTCTGCAAACAATGTAGCTCACTTTGATTGCAACCACCATATATTCATGGTTACCAACCCCAGCTCTTTCTCAATACAGCCAACTAGCCAACCCTGTGCATTCCTCCAGCCAGCTGTCTCCCTATTGTTCATAATGGCTGGCCATTTTCTACTCTTCCCCTTCTGCCTCCACCTTTCTCTCAGCAAATAGCATGGTCTTTTACCTTAGAGAAAAAAGAATGGAAGTCGCTGGTTGAAAAATCTCATGATCCTAGCCTGTGGTTTCTCCCACTTCTTCTTTACCTTGTTATCTGGGACAAAGGTGCTTCTTCTTACCCCATATTTATCCCTCACCTGCACCCTGTGTTCTACCGTTTCCTCCCTCTTCAGAAGTGAGCCTGATTGCCCTGCCTCTCCTAAGAGGTAGCATGGAGCAGTGGGAGAGTATGAGCTCTGGAGACATGGCCAGGGACTGGGTTCCAGCATTTACACTTAATACTTGTATGATCTTGGACGAAACTCTTACTTGTCCATGCCTCAGTTTACCTGAAAATTGGGTTAATAATAGTACTTATTTCTCTTTGTTGTTATGAAGCTAAATAAGTTAATATTGGTAAAGTGATTTAAAGAGGGTTGGCACATAATGAGTGTTATAGAAATGTTTATTTAATGAAATCAAAGAAAAAAATCCTTTTCTTCATCTCCAAACTATTCTCTCCTTGACTCCTTTAAGCCTATGCAGTTCTCCCCACCTTCAAAATATGCTTTTTGGCCCCCAAGTTCTTTCTAGCTATAATCCCATTTCTTTCCTTCTCCATAGCTAAATTTCCTTGGTGTTGTCTGCATACACAGGCTCCACTTCCTCACTGACTCCTCCGCTCCTCAGCTTACAGCACTACGCTGTCAATCCTACCATCCACCGAAATTGACCTTGCCATGAAAATAAATGCATTCATGTCACTAGACCCGATATATACACATGTACATGTATTTTACTCTTATTTGATCTTTCCTCTGCACTTGTGATTTTTGGTCACTTGTTGAAAATCTCTTTTCCCTTATTTTCCACGATGATGCCTTGTTATATTTCCTTCTTCTTTCATCTCCTTTCTGGTACCCTCTTTCTCTGGCTATCAATTAAATGTGGGTTTTCCTCAAGGTTCTCTCTCACTTTCTTCCACTTGATACTTTACTTAAGTGATTCCATACACACCCATAGTTTTGATAACCATTTATAGAACGATGATGCCCATGTACGTATTGATAACCCAGATTTCTCTCCTGAGCCCCAGATTATTTTGTTCACATTACCACTTGGATGTTCTAGATATATCTCAAAGTCAGCATTTCTAAAATTGAACTTATAGGCTCTCCATCTACTCCAATTTGCTCGAGTTCTGTTCAATTATTTTCCTTGCCCACAGGATGAACTTCATTCTCTTCCATATCGTCCAATATCAGGTTCTTGGCAGTCTCTCCAATATTTTCTCTCATCAGGCCCCATCTTGACCTCTGGACTACAGCCCAAATGAACGGATTGCTCTGCTCTGAATGCATAAAGCTCATGCTTCCACACTCTGTTCCCATAGCCACTTAGCTTCCTGGCCTCCAGGTGAATTCTTAGCTATCTTTAGATCCTCTGCGATGTTTCTGTAACTGTTCATAAACTCAACTGTGCAAGTGTTGTCACTTAAGTTTTTTCCATACCTCAGGCCAATTTCTGTCTATATGCTCCTTTTTTTTTTTTTATTACACTACTGTGAAAGCTAATCTCAGTCCTTCTTGGAGTTTCTTTTCTTGTCTAAAATGGAATCACCATTTTGGGTATATAACCTAGTTACTACAGGTTGTTGACAATCACCGGTGTCTGTCCCTTTCCAGATACCCTAGCATCTCTAGCAACTCTCTGGTACTTCTATGTCCTACCTGGGACAGGTAGGTTATGGTCAAGTTCTCAGTGCTTCCTGAATACAGACTTACAACCAGTCATTCCTCTCTGGGCGGCTTTTGGCATCTCTTTAGTATGACCATGAAGGTGGGCTGCATTCTTGTTGCTCTCAGATGTGCCAATCACTCTATTCTTCTACGCTCAGTCAGGTGATACTTCTTTCTAGGATGGGGTGTGGATTGGGTGTGAAGTTTTCGTCTTGCTACTATTTATTTATACTCCAGAATCTCCTTTTCCCATTTACCTCCAACAATTATCCTGCCAGTTATACTAGGGCCTGTGTTGAAAACCCAAATCTTACAGGGTAAGGTTGGTAATATAAGAGCAGGTGTGCATAAGAGATAATGAGGAGTGGTGGGGCTGGGGTCCATTTAAAGGGGCAGCCACTCCTCAGCTCATTGATGCCACAAAATATACGGGCCTGAAGTTAGCACAAGTTCCAGACTTTTGAGAGAAACTGGAAATATAAAGTCTTGTGTGAAATTGGCAAATTTGTTCATGTTGGTAGCTAATTCTAAATTTAGAAGAAGATTGCTTGAACTGAACAAATTGTATTTGTAGGCTGCACATACCCCATGGATTGCTGGTTTGTGACCTCGGTCCTCAGAGCTTAGGCTTTTGAACAACAAAATCCATAAAGATTATAAGGTAGTTCTTACATGGGAAAAGGGGAGGAGGGAAATATCAGGGAGCAAAAATCCCCTCATGCTAATATTTGGGAATGTTATCTTGCCACGTCTTTCCTGAAGATCTTTATCCCAGCCCCCAAGAAGAAAGTGATTACCCACCCCGGCTGGCTTCACATGCTTCTATCAACAGAGAACTACCAGAACATCCAGTTACTCCTCGGGTAGTAACTTTGTTTTCATCCTGTTTGTTTATATATCCCTCTCATCATGTCTTAGTCTATTCAGGCTCTTCTAACAAAAATACCATGGACTGGGGGCTTATAAACGATAGAAATGTATTTCTCATGGCTGGAAGTTCAAGGCACCTGAAGATTGGGTGTCTGATGAGGATTCATTTCCTGATTCATAGATGACCAGCCTCTTCCTGTGCTCTTACATGGCAGAGGGGCAAGGGAGCTCTCTGGAGGCTCTTTTAAAAGGGCACTAATCCCACTGATGAGAGCTCCATGTTCATGACCTAATCATCTCTGAAAGGCCCTGCCTCCAAATACCATCACATGGGGGATTAGAGTCTAACATGAATTTTGAGGGAGACATAGACATTCAGTCTGTAGCACAAGCTAAGTCCCTTGAGATAAAAAATTCCATTAATAATTTTTATTTTTCTAGCACATAGACCACAGTTTGGCATGTGTTCTGAGCAGGGATTTGAAGGCAGAAAAGGAAAGGAGCACTCCAGAGAAAAGGAAAAGCAATTGAAGGAAGAAAGTTAGGAACCACAAGTTTTGTGTGTTTTTCCAAAAAGTCTTGTAGGGTTTTAGTTTCCTAAGAATATAAATAATAGCAGGAATGAATAGAGGGGTGGAAGATGAAGGCATACAAGGGAGTTATATGCTATATTTGCAGCTTATGCTTAATCTTTAGGTGATAGGGAACCCATGAAGTCATGTTTTTAAAGAAATAAAATAATTATATTTCATATTAAAGTATGGATTAAAAAGCAATGTTTGGTGGTTATTTGCCTCTATGGCAGCCCAAACTACTGAATGCCCACTTATATGTTTAAGTAATTCTCACATTGTAAATTTTACCTTTCAAAACTTCAATTCTTGTCCACCTTCCCAGGCTCCCCGAAGCTAGAGTACAGGCATGTAAACTCTTCACATGCAACTGGGAGGCATGGATTTAGATCTGAGCAATGTCAAGTTGTTGGCTAAGTGTGGGGAAACTAGTCCTATGACAAGTAAGGAAACAGACATATCTGGCTCTTTGGAAGCAGCAATTGCAGAGTCCTTGGCTCTCAGCCTCAGTCCTCCTGGGTACCAGGTGATGACGGCATCGGTAGTTTTACTAGAATAATCCTGGTTGTACGTCAGGTATTATTCCTGGAGGTATGGCTTGGTCTGGATCTCTGACCCTTCTGGAGAGTCTGTGAGCTGTTCAGTATGTGGAGATTCTGTTACTTGCAACTAAGAATACTGATCAATACAAGAGGACATCAATCTATATATTATTGCCTTTGTTCCAATGAGAGCCGATTAGGGCTTGCATCAGAGGAGACCTTAGCGATGGATTCACAGCACTGATTTAAAAGGTGTTAGGAAAATTGTCTCTTATAGATGTCATTGATTAGATCTGAAGGAGGAGGTTCAGAGAATGAGGGGAACAAGTCAGAACAAATGTTGAAGAGAAATGAAAGAGAAATGAAGAGAAAAGAAAGGAAATTAAAGAGCTGGGTGCTGTATGGCCTCAAGTTTCCACAAGACCAGATGAGGTCATTTACTGTGAGCTGCTGGCATGGCAATGGACATGGGGCTTGAGGGCCATCAAAAACGTTGAGCTGGTCATAGTGTTTAGTGACCTGAAAGTGGGAACTGAGGAAGTAAATGGCTGGTCCTAGTCTTTCAAGGAGGCCAGTAAATCCAAAAGGGAGTTAGTAGACTAAAGGAATAAGAAAGAGTCCAGTGGCTAAAGAAGGTTGTTCTTATCATTCAAGTTCTTGTCTGGTACCCTCAGACACTCGATAACTATTTGAAAAAGGAGTGAATGAATCAGATCTTACCAGAGGAAAACAGACAGAAAGCTAGAGAGAAGTACCCAATTTAAGATCTTGCATCTCATGCTAGACCTTCGCTTTCTCTCATTTGCATACTAAAATGTAGGGCTGCAGATGGCTTCCTGTTATTACAGCTGCTGAATCGACTTATATTGGCTGCAGAATTCTATTGCCCTTGCCATAGAATATGACCTTGAAGTGTTGAAATTTATCTGGACTTGTTTCAGAAGACAATAGCAAAAGCAGGATTAAGGCAAATGATGGGCTCTATGTTTTAAAGGTTGTTCAGGTAATTCCAAGGGCAGCTAAAAGTCCTTCTTAAAGTCTGAAGTTAGATGTAAAATCTTGATAAGTCCCTCATTTTCCCTTCCATGTTGTCATTTTATTACTTAAGCATTACCAGCTTATTTTCTATTTTTGATTACGTTGCTTAACATTTTGTGGTCTCTTTCCACACATCCATTTTTAATAAAGAAAGATGAAAGAAAGTGTGCCTTTTCTACTCGTTAAAATAATTTTACCTTTGCATCAGCATGTTTCTCACTTTTTCTAATTTGTGAACATGTAACTATTGTAACAGAAGTGCACAGCAGCATGTCTGGAAGTCTGTCTGAGATTACAGCATCCCTCTTCACATCTAGGAGATCCCAAAAGACCAATGAAATGTGCTGAACGAATTGAATGAGAGCTTGTGAGGAAAGGTTAAATGGATTGGGATTATTCATTCTGTATAATAAGGGAATTTGCTAAAAATAATATTAATTTGTCTCAGACAATGTGATCTGTTAAAAAGAGAAAGTATAACATATTTTAAAAACTCTTTTTCTCTGTGAGTCTTAAAGAGACACACGTATCTTAGATGAGCTGAGGGAAGTTCTGGAGGTGTCTGATTTTAGGGTTCTGACAGGGTCCAGTTGAGGTGGAATAGAGACCTTGGATCCCAGCCCCTCCCTGTCTGCTACTCTCAGGCTACCCCCCCTCCCCCGCTTCCCCGCCCCAGGCCCCAGCTGCATTGCTGAAATTCCCCAGGATGATTTAGCATTCCCTGCACCCCACAAGTGCTTCTGTATAGATCATGCTCTCCTCAGAGGGGGGAGCCAATCGGCCCTGAGAGACTGTGAAAATGTCACATTACCCTCCCTCATCACCTGTAGCCACAAAAAAGTCACCTCTAACCCTGTCAGTTGCTCAGTCTTTGGGAGTGATCCCACTGAGCCTGCAGGTGTGAATAAAGCTGTGTTCTCCCTGTGCTCTGTGTGCTGCTTGAGTTTCCTCGGTTGCTTCAGTTTTCCACAACACAGTCAGGAGAGGGAAACTACACAGAAATTTGAACAGAGAAAGTTTAATGTAAAGAATTAATTATATATATTAGTTATAACAGGGAATTGGAGTTACAAAGGATTGGCTAATAAGAAGTAAAGAGAACCTCAGAGACTACAGAAGTAGCAGGTCTAAGGAGCAGCCACTACTCTTAGGGCTGAGGTGGGTCACCCAGAGAGGAGGTCTCTCCCTGATCCCCAGGTGGACAGTTAATCCTTATTGGAGAAGGCATGGCTGTGGTTCAGTGATTGGCAGAGAAGTCACTGTGGTCTTGTTCTGGTATAAGTTACTGGAAACCCACACTCTGGAACTCTCTAGAAATCTGTTCTCCGTGATATAAAGGACATTTTTTTTGATAGGGAGGTACCTCATGGTAGGCACTCTGCTACAGAGCCTTCTGGAGAAGGGGTGCCAAGGGGAGCTGCTGACTGCTGGGTACAGCAGGAATTGGCCAGAGGAAATGCTGTGAGGGCTGTAGGAGTTGAGCTCTGATGATGTCTGCCACCATGCCACCCTCCAAACGGGAAAGAAAATCCCTTCTTCCTGTAATGTCTCTCCAGTGTCATCTACTGGCAAAGCTTACATGCAGAGAAAAACTAAAGGATCCCTATCAATTCTTGTTAAGCAGGTAATGAAGGGTGATTTTGCAGATGAGGCAGGTGATAAATTGGTAACTGGCCCAGGGATATTTTTGAGAAAGTGATAGGTAAGTTGGAAAGTGGGCTAAGGGAGGAATTTTGGCTTTGGTTCTAGGATGTAGTGAAGAGATTGGGTTATATCATGGAGATCCCACCCAATTCCTAACAGTTGGCCTCGATTCTGCCAGTTGTTCTCTGTTGGGCTTACATTGCTTTTGAAATAACTTGTTAGGCCATTGGGCTAGATATTCTTTTTGAGTTTTGAGGGGTGCTGAAAAATCTATTTGTTATTGGTATTATTGCCAATCTGAGAGAAAATACTTATGTTATAGGTTAACTTAGATGTTTTTTAATGATTAAATCACTTCTGAATCTTTTCTTGGTACTTAATGTATAATAAAAGAAACTTTGCTCTTTGCTCTATCTAGGTGGGTTTTTGGTTATTTGGAGAGACCATTCCAACTCTGGATCTTGGGTACTTTCATTTAAAAATATTGTTTATACAGTGAGACACAGCTGGGGAATAAAATATTTCTTTTTCCACCAACTAATTTGTGCCAAAAATTATTTCCTTTATATTTAGAAGTGAAAGAGCCATAAGCATGGTAAGCCATTCAATAAGCCTTGTAAATGCTTTTTGGTGTAAGTCTCAGAAATTGAGAATAAGAATGATTGAGTAAAGAATCTTATTGCAAGACAGATGGTTTTCAATTCTCTGTTTTCTATAGAATTGAAGGAGATCCTCAGTGACCTTTTGGTTGATGGATCATTAAAAAAAAAGGCTTCAAATGCTATATATCACTTGATGATATTTTTGGAGAATAATTTAAGAGTTTAGAGAACTCAGTTACATTGCTATGATAAAATCCCTTGCATTCCCATTTACTTATTTATATGCAAAAAGTTTCTTACCACTTGCATATTTGAAAATGAAAAATAGAATAAATTTTTGTTGACTATATCTCATCCTACTAGTGTGATATTCATCCACAAACACGCAGACTAATTGAAAAAGTAAAACAGCCTCATACATCCCACTATAGATGTTTCTCTAATGGGAAGTTACTGTGGTAGGTCATATTCTTAAAATGTGCACTTAAGAGTCCTGACCCTTGGTTAGTTAAGCAAGCACTAACCTAGGTACTCTGTGAAGGGACTTTGTAGAATTAAATTTATTAATCATTGACCTTAAAATAGAAGAGATTATCTTGGAGTATCTGGTGGTTCCAAATAATCACTTGAACCCTTAAAAGCAGAAGAGGAGGGTAGAAGTATCAGAAAGATAGGGCAGAAGAAGGGGAAACTGAAGGCGGGTAGTGAGAAGGATATATTACACAGGTGCCGGTTCTGAGGCAGGTAGTTACCTAGAGGGAAGCCTCTAGGAGCTGGGGATAGTCTCTAGCTGACAGCCAGCAAGGAAATAAGACCTCAACTCTATAGTTGCATAGACCTGAATTTTACCAACAACCTGAATAAGCCTGGAAAGGGATTCCCCCCCAACCCAGCCCCAAAACCTCCAAGAGGGAATGCAGCCCAGATAACTCCTTAATTTCCACCTTGTGAGACTTTGAATAGCTGAACCAGCCAAGTCACACTATACCAGAATTTCTGACCCACAGAGCAGTGAGATAACAAATGTGTGTTTTAAGCTGCTAAAGTTGTAGTAATTTGTTATGGTGGCAATGGGAAATGGATAGGAACTTGTTATGTTTAATAATATTTAAATTAATATATTCAATGCATTTTATGTTTTGATCAATTGTAATCAATAGTAATATTTAATTTGATAACATTCTTAAGGAAAAATATCTTTAATGTTTAGAACTATACAGCTGCAGAAAGTAAGTTTAATTTCAGTTTACATACTTTTTTCATTCTTATAATCAAAGAATAAAAATATCATTAAGAATAAAATATATTACATCAGGATAAAATTCTACAAAGGCTGTGGAATAGAAATAAGCATATAAGGAGAAAATAATATAAATAATATATATAAAAATTTTCACCATTAAAGAAGAGCTTGCTGGTGTATATTTTAGAAGTGGATGAGGATAAATATCAATATCATATAGTATATATTCCACTGGATATATTTAAAAGAGCAATCTTATAACTTAATTTAAAACAACCATTATTTGTGCCATGCCAGAAATAATATTTTGTAATTTGTAATTAAATACAAAAAATATTTTATAATTTTAAGTTACAATGAAAAACTTATTTATTTATTTGACAGAGAGAAAGAGATCACAAGTAGGCAGAGAGGCAGGGGGAAGCAGGCTCTCCGCTGAGCAGAGAGCTGGATGTGGGGCTCGATCCCAGGACCTTGAGATCATGACCTGAGCCCAAAGGCAGAGGCCTAATCCACTGAACCACCCAGGTGCCACTGATGAAAAACTTTTAATAGCAACTTAAAAATAAGCAAGCAGGCACATAGTTTTGCAAAATTCCTCCAAGGAGCAGGCAAACAAGAAACTATGAAGCCCATTGGCATGTAGGACTTCATTTTCTCAGCTTACTCACAGCATTATCTTCTGATTGGGGCAAATTTGGGAAAGCACCTGAAGCTTAGAGGATTTAATTACCCATTGACTAATTTGTCCATTGAGGACCAACTGAACCTCTATAGAGGACTCACATCATATGTTAACTTTATGTGAATCCAACTCTATTCACCGACAAATTAAAAAGGCGAGAAATAGAGGAGAGAAATAACCCGAATTGATTAGACAGGTCTGCCTGCTTTTGATTCAACAGGTATGCTGTTGATATATGCTTTTGATTCATATGACAAAGGTATGTCCTGCGTGGGAGTGAGATTGCACCTCATGTCCCTCTATTGCTCATGGTGTGGGTCTTTATTCACACTGAATTTTATCCCAGTGTTGAAACACACATGCTGTTCTCACATCATGGCTCTAACCACAAGCTACCTTGCTTATCCGTTGCTCAAATGGAGAAACAGCACGTATTTGAGAACCTAGCTCTTGGGGGCCATTCAGGTTATTTCAGTACAAATGAAAGAAGTGACTTTGGTCCAGGATTTGATCTTTTTGTCCTACAGGATTTAGCTGTCTGATAAGTCTGCCCTTGAAGGACTTTACATCACTGATAAAATTCTTCATTTTCTACCTACCTCAGGAACCTGGTTCTCCTTCTGCCTGTCATATCTGGTTTTTTTTTTTTTTTTTTTAGATTTTATTTATTTATTTGACACAGAGAGCTCAAGCAGGCGGAGCAGTAGGCAGAGGCAGAAGGAGAGGGAGAAGCAGGCTCCCTGCTGAGCAGAGTCCCACGTGGGGCTGGATCCCAGGACCCTGGGATCATTACCTGAGCTGAAGGCAGATGCTTAACTGACTGAGCCACCCAAGTGCTCCCCTGTCATATTTCTGTTAATGGCTTGTCCATCTGCTTGGTCACGCATGCCAGACACAGAGGATCCTAGCCTTCTCTCACTTTAGTTCCCTCAAAGCACAGTCAAATCCTGTCAAGTCTGCTCACTCAAATTTTATATTATGTCCCTTCTCTCTGTAAGTCCAGCAACAATTCAGGTGTTCTGGTCTTTTTTTTTAACATAGGCTCCACATCCAGCATGGAGCCCAACACAGGGCTTGAACTCATGACCTTGAGATTAAGACCTGAGCTGAGATCAAGAGTAGGACACTTAACTGACTGAGCCACCCAGGTACCCCTGTGGCCTGGTCTTTGTAATTGTCTCCTCTGATGCAACCCTTGGAACTCAGTGCCTCAGGACAATATTTTTCAATGTAAATCTTCCTATGTCTATCTCCCACTTAAAACTTTTTCTCAGGGTAATTCCAATCTTTGCTTCCTTCTTTCTGTCAGCCATGTTGCTCAAAGAAACCTCCTGTTCCATGCCTTCACAGGACCCTTCATTGATGCCTTGTGTGCCTTCTTCTTGCTGGTCTGAGCAACTCCCTTCACCCTTTAACAATCAGTGCATGGGGCACCTGGATGGCTCAGTGGGTTAAAGACTCTGCCTTTAGCTTAGTTCATGATTCCAGGGTCCTGGGATCGAGCCCTGCATCTGGCTCTCTGTCAGCAGGGACCCTGGTTCCGCCTCTCTCTCTGCCTGTCTCCCTGCCTACTTGTGATCTTTCTCTCTCTGTCAAATAGATATCTTAAAAAAAAAAAAAAGAGTCAGTGCATATGCTGTTCAGATACCAACAACCACCCTCCCACCCCAAACATCAAGTTATGCTCCCAGGGGTGTGCTAGGCACGTCCCATGTATAGACTTTGTTTAAATTACATGACAACCAATAAGATAGTTATTAGTGCTTCTGTTTTCCTAAACTCAGAGATATTACATAACTTGGAATCAAATGGGTCATCAGTTTGCATGGCAGTTCTGTTTCACCTGTGTGATGGGAGAGTGGGGAAAGGGGGAAGTTATTCAGCCTCTCCACAATATGTCTTCTGTAAAATGAGCATATAGTGCCTGCTAGCAGCACTCGCCTGAAAATTGGCAAAAAATATTGAAAGGCAACTGCTTAATCCTTAATAAAAAGGTCCAGCTCCTCCAAGCTAGCCATGAAGGAAGAAGAGCCTTAAACAGAGGAAAAGTGCCTGCATTCTGTAACTTCAACTTTTGCCTCCGGGATCCTCTCACCTTGGGAGACCATTGCAGGCTTCCAGCAGGGGGCACCACTCTCCTGGTTTTCACGAAGGCTCAAGCATAAGTGATTTTCCCTTTAATACCCCAGACTACCCTTAATCTGAGGTTGGAAATCTTCACTCAAAGCTGGGCACAATGAAAATAAAGTACACATGAACAGTACCAGAAAACTAGACAATTTGGGCTGGAAAATCTAGATTGCCTGGAGTTACACAGACATGTTCCAGGACTACTAACTAGTCATGTGATCTTGGCTGGCTTCTGAGGTTTGAGCTACTCATCTGTAGACTTAGAAACCATGTAGAACGATTGTGAAAGTTGAATGTAGCTCTTACACCTGTACTTATTGAACCCCAAGCATTCACTGACAACTAGTATTGGAACAGCTTTTGCTGTTTGGCATGTGCTGTTGCACTTAATCCTCACAACAAAGGGTGGAGGGTTCTAATTTTATTCCTATCTTACAGATGGCAAGAGTAAAGCCCAAAGAGGTTTAGAAACATGCACAGGTCCTATAGCTGGTGATTTATATATCCAGGAGTGGAATCCAGGGTGCCTGGTTCCAGGAGCTCGTGCTTATGTGTGTGTGAAGATTCTATCATCATGGAGTTTATAATTTAGTGCTGTACACATCCAAAGAAACAAAGAAATTCATATTAAGATTCAAATAAGTGCTATGAAGGAAATGAATAGAGTATGTGGCAGAGAACAATGTGGAAGGGATGTTAGGGATCCTTCAGAGAGGGTGGTCAGGAGAGTTTTCTTTGAAAAGGTGACATTTAAGTTTAAATGAGATGATGTGTTTCTTGGGAGGAAATCTGGGCACCTTGCCAATACATGCCCCTATTTCTTTCCTTTTATATATTGAAATAAAATAAAAAAATTTTTCCTGACCCTGAATGACCTCTTGGCTACCTCAAGAGGTGAACTTCCAGGGAGGGTGTATAGACCTTGTTAGGCAGGCGACATCATCTTTCTTGTTCAGGTGAAAGCTATGGAAACTAACAGGAACTCCAACACTTGAACAATTGGCATATAGATGCTTAAACATTACTTTGTTTGCACATGAGCTCTTTTATTAGATAATTGAGAAAACCTAGCTATTTACAGGTGTTGTCACTTTTGTGCCTTTAACAATTTGTTAGATTTCAAAAGCATCAACTTAGTTCTGTTGTTCACAATGGCTTTGAAAAGGTTTGAGACTTCTGAAAATTCATTGAGGGTTAACAGCATCTTTGCCTATGCTTTTTATTTCGAAATAATAGCTGCTTTCTTTGGCAAACCCATCATTTCTAATTTAACGGGTGGTACTTCAGTAATTGAACTAGCTTTTTGAAAGCTGCAATGGCAACTAAGGAAATCATAATAGAGGACTAAAAGAAGATAAGTGGGGAAAAGGACACATTATCTCTTTTTGCTCATCTGGTTGTTATTATTGACAATAATAATAATAAAATTAAAAAAATTGATATAACTTTTTTTTATCATCGTTTAAAATATCCTTGGGAATGTCATAGGAAATAGACATTGTAGCAGTGCAATGAAAATTATAGTACAGCTAAAAAAAAAAAAAATGGCAATGGCGGGTTCTGCCTGACAATTGCTGCCTGGTATTTTGAAAGGAAAATAGTCACTTAAATATTTTTAGGCCATATCATGAAAAAAAAAATAAAACAAAATCATACTTTTAAGGTAAGCTTTTCCCCTTGTCCTTTTCTGATAGTGATTCATTTATATGTAGGGAATGATGGTTGTGGGGTGGCAGGCAGACTCTAACATGGCCCCAGGGATCTCTGCATGCTGGTGTTCATGCCCTGTGTCAGCCTGTCCTCCAGAGTGCAGGCTAGACTCAGTGACTCACTTCTAACAAGTAGGATATGGCAGAAATAATGGGATGCCATTTCTAAGATTAGGTTGTACAAGATTGTGACTTCCACTTTGGTGCTTTCTCTTGCTCTCCTTTAGATCTCTCACTGGGGGAAACCAGCTGCCATGTTGTGAACAGCTGTGTGAAAAACCCCACATGAGGAGGAGGTAAGGCTTGCTAACAACCACATGAATAAACCAGAAGCAGATCCTCTGTGGACAAAGACCGCACCGTAGAGATAGCAAAGCAAAAAACAAACAAAGAAACAAAAAACTGAAAGAAGCCTGTGTGCTCAACAGTCAGGCCTGGGCCGCCATTTTGAATGTATAAGTGAGAAATAGCTTATATGTCGTATATTTTACATAAGAAATAACTTCTATGTTACATAACTTCTGTTATATAGGAAATGGCTTAAACGGTATAAAATAGAAATAAAGTTCTAATTTTGTAACAAACTGTCATTGAAGCAGATTAATCTGTGTTCTTTTGCTATGGAGTTTATTTGGAGGAAAGGTGAGGCCCTAAAAAGTAAGCAGGATACTGGAGCGCCTGGGTGGCTCAGTTGGTTAAGTGTCTGCCTTGAGCTAAGTCATGATCTCAGGGTCTTGGGATCAAGCCCCATATTGGGCTCCCTGTTCAGTGGCAAACCTGCTTCTTCCTTTCCCTCTGCTGCTCCCCCTGCTTGTGCTTTCTCTTGCTATCTCTCCTGCTCTCTGTCAAATAAATAAATAAAATCTTAAAAAAAAAAAAAGCAGGATACCACCAGGATGGGGTAACACAGGCTGGGAGCCAAAATGGGCAATTCCCCCTACACCTAATGCCATTGTCTAGCTTATTAAGTATATGCCATTTTGTGAATTAAATATTTAATTTTTGATGATGGCGTTAATATGTTGGCAAGTTAGAATTCCTACTTTGGACCTACTTAGCAGCCAGTTTCTTGTTTATCAATTCCCCCGTCAACCAATGTGCTTTGCACTATCTATGGGCAACTTTTTATGCAAAAGAACTCTGGATCATGAAGTTTTTGAGCTGTAAGTGACCTTGGTGAGTAAACAGCTAGTCCAGGGGATCCCAAACCAGGCTGTCTTACATAGTCTCCAGGGAAGCTTGTCGAAAATATAAACTCCTTCCCTATCCCCATCCCCACACCAGCTCTCCTCATTCACTGTAGTAGGTATTTCCATATTAGTTGCTTTTTGTGAACACTTTCCAGTTCTTGGGAGGGTAAAGAAGTCTTAGTTGCTCATACATGCTTTGTAAAGGAGTCTTTTGGAAGAGAATGTGCCATTATCCCTCATAGTCAATGAGGCTGCTCTTGGGTGTTGATCATTTGTTATGTCTTCATATGGATTGTTATGGCTTGTCATTCTATTTGCTCAGGCCAGTCTGATTCCTTTGGTAGCAAGGAGCTTCTGAGGCTGGCACCACCCTGAGACTTTGCCTAGGCTTGTAAGGCCTTGAGGCTTATTATTCCTGATCCCCTCAGGAGGATTTGGTATTTGGATATGCTCCCCCAGAGCTGTCTGGATCTCGTAGCCCTGTGGAAGCTGTAATCTTCCATTCTCTGGTGTTCTACATCTAATGATTGCCCAGGGTGGGTTTCCATACTTCCCTATCTTATCCTTGGGGCCCCAGAATTTCCATACCCTCTCCATCTGAGGAGATCCACGTTGATTTCTTTCAAAGCCTAAGCCACAAAAGCTAGTAACTTACACCTGGAGGTGGGGAGATCAGTAAGGTGGGGAGATCAGGACCCAATTGGGTGGTAACACAGAGGTGGATGGGAAGGGGGAGTGGCCTGATGAACGGCAGAGCACAATGCTCAGCCTAAAGGGGCAGTTGCTCCTGATGTGTTGTTAATCTTGTTTGGACAAAAATGCCCAGTGTTGCCCAATCTTGTGATTTTTCAAGAGAAGACAAAAATTTGGAATTTTTTTTTCAAATGTGAGATCTCCCTATTTTAAAGTACTGACAATTAACTTTCATTTAAAAAAAAAAAAACACAAAATGGGTTTTACATTTGAAAGCCATTTCACTGTAGGTCACTGATTTATAACCTCGAGCTAGAATTTAGCAGTACAGGTCCTGCTTATTCTTCTGGTGTAGAAAAGGGAAAACATCCTTTTGATTTTGTTCCAAGGAGTATCATGCAAGTAGAGAAAACAAATAACAAGACACCCATTACTTTCTCAATAAATCACCCTCTTACATCAGTTATCATGTTGCAGGGATTAAGTGATAAATTGAATAATGATAATACACAAAGCACAGTATTTGGCACATACTGAGTGATTAAGCAATATTTAACTATTAGCTTACATCCTTCAGTTTACTTCTATGCTTTCCGTTATATTTTATTTGCCTGTTTTTACACTAGCACCAAACTCTTCATTCCTGTGGGTTTATAAGATATTTGATAGGACAAATCTTAAAAGTGGCCCAGGATATTATGGAAGTAAATTATTTTAATTTGTTTACATAAATGCACACATTTAAACAGATGAAATTAGAATCATCCAGGATTTTTACTGGAAAGGATCTTAGAGTTCACCTGGCACCTCACAAATGAGGAAACAGAAGACTGGGAAGATTAAGTGGCTAGCTTAAAGTTTCCCAGCCTGTGAGTGGTTCCGTCAGGATGTGTTTTGACTTCTTGTCCAGGTCTTTTGTCTATACTGAGCTTCTACAGCTTCTTGTATCCTTTGGATGTACTTGATATTTCCACCCATTCCTCTTGACTAAGGCCTTAGATACAAGGGATACTGCAAAGCAACATGCTAACATGTAAGTTCATGTTAGACTCCTTCAGTATGCTGGGGGGAAGGGGCAGAGTGGGTGTCAGGCCTAAGCAAGCTGTACCAGAGCACTGGTACATATACTATTGTGAGGACTTGAAGACAAAACTTCATGGATGTTTTGACTTTTCCTCTGATGTGCTTTGTCTCAATAGTAAAAGCAAGTAGACAGAGGAGAAAATGATGTATGTTAGAGGCCACATGCTGGACACTTGAACTAAGGCAGCAACATGAACATAATTCAATATCGATAGTTAAGTGTAGACTGTGTTTCTATTTAAATGGAACAAAGCTAACTCAAATTTGATTAAAAAAAGATTTGCTCCCCCTTATATCAAGTCAAGTAAAATGTTAAGTATTTGTGCATTGATGGCCTTCAGGATGAGTTTATTTTTACCTCTTTTCATTGGAAAACCTTAGAAACTCATGGCTACAGCTAGGACTAAATATATTGATGTAATCTATTAGGTGTTTCTAAGAGGAGTTGGGTTGTTGTGAATACCATAGACTTTTTATTCCCCTGTCACTGGGTACTTTTGGGGGGAATATATTTATATATTCACACAGACATTTACATATCATCATAATAATATCATCACCATGATAAAATATCTGTTTACAAACTTAGGTGAGGAATAAGTATAAACTTAATTTCCTATAACAAAAACTAGGTTTTAATCTTGTGTGCTAATCTTTTAGGGTGTGTTAAAACCCAATTTCTACCTATTCAAACTTCTCCTTTTCTCTTTGGTTCCATCATATTTCTTGGAAACTTAAATGATGCCAAGGAACTGGAAGGAGGGGAGACATCTGGTTCTCAGCTGTCATCTGTCCTCATTTGTATCCACTGAGGCATCTGCTAAACTACCTGGTCCTGGTGGGTGGTTCATGAAGGTCACTGTTGAGTCATCTTGTGTTCCTACCATATGGGCCACTTCATGTTCAGACTTTTGTTACTGTTCCTTCAGCACTCTTGAGGGCACATGATTGTAACTTCCAAGCCATTCAAGAGCTCAGGCAATAATAGTGAGACCAGGCCACCCAGACCCCATCATATCATGTGTGATTCAAACTCCTTGCATACACACAGGAAAAGAGGGGTGCAGTCATGGGTATGTTAACTTCTCTTTGCCTTCTTTGACTCTGATAAGTCCTTCATTTCTATCATGATAGGCCTTTCTACAAGAACTAGGAAGTGCCACTTGTAAAAGGCTAGAATGTTACCCCTGTACTGAGGCTTATCAAGTCAATCTTAGACAACCAGGGACAAATAACACCTATGCCCCCCATTAGAGTAACTTCCATTTGCAGGGATATTTGGGATAAATGTGATAAACTTTTATTTTTGAAATATTAATTAATGTCCTCACTTCTCCAATTATTCAGCAGATTATTTCAAAAGGAAATTAGAAAGAATCAGAGGGAAAAATAGAAGGAAATCAGTTCTTAGTTTTTGAGTGGCAAGAGCTATACTTGTCCTGTCCAATATGGTAGTCCCAACTTAGCCCAGGCCCATGTATCTATTTAAATTTAAATTAATTAAAATTAAATAAAATGAAAAAGCCATTTCTTCATTGCCTACTTCAAGTGCTCAATAGTCAGATGTGGCTATGAGGACTCCTATATGTATCGCTCAGAATTATAGATAATTTCTACCATGGTTTAAATTAGATATCTCTGAGCTAGACATAATGAATAAAAGTAAAGCTTTCAGCCTCTGGGACTTGAAAGGATTTCTCTGTCTGGGGAAATGGAAAGGGATGGAGAAAGCCTCAGAAAAAAAAGAGAGTGGGGAGGGAGGAATCATCTGATAGAGGTGGAGTTTACATATTGAGATACTCAGTGTTCATTGGAGAATGCTGTCTACTGCTGGCATTTGGGAGCTGTGTAGGGGGCTGAGTCAGTGCTCAAAAACCATCTGGTCTCTGTTTAAGATTTCACCATACATAGCCTGCCTTGAGGAGTTGTGCCAGGTGTTTTTCCCTGTGGTGTGAGTCATAGGAGAATTGTTGGTCCATGTCTGGCTTCAAGGCACTGACAAAATTTGACGTGTGATGCTGTAGGTCACAGATAATGCAGAAGATAATAGTGTAAATTAAGAGGATGGTAACAAGATCCTTAGGGTTTTTTTTTTTTTCTTCTTCCTTTTTCTTTTTTAAATTGCTGAATAAAACCATGTTCAACTCTAGAAGATTCAGCAATATCACCATTAGGGATTCTTCTTCAGATGTTCCCAGAGGGCCTCTTTTAGTTGGTTAACTATTATTGTTTCTGAGGGTTGTGGGAATAGAAAACAAAGATGCCAACTAGTAAATAGATGTAATGCTGGGAGAGTGTTGTTCTGAAGCTCTGCCCATCAATTTTCTTGAGTTTGAATGTTCCTAGATTTCAATGTTATCCCTCGAAAGACTTCTACTTTCCCTAACTCACCCCTCTTCCTGTGTTCTAGAAAGCTATAAGCTAATCCTCCCATTAAAATATATCTTTACATTCCCACATTGCCTGGCTTTAATAAATGTTAGATTATAATCTCCATGAAGCCAGGGCCTGCTCCTTAACCCAGTTGTCCCACTATTATTTAGCCCACAATATGAAAAACAACAACAACATGTAAATTATAACAGCAATAACCTAAAATCTGCAGGAGAGGAGAAGTAAAAGTGTAAACTTTATAAATTCTGTTGAAGTTAAGTTGTTGTTAGTTTAAATAGGGTATTATAAGTTTAAAGTATTTTGTGTAAGGCTCATGGTAACCACAAAGAAAAAATCCTGTAGTAATTACACAAAAGGACATGATAATGAAGTGAAAGTATACTGATATCAAAGGACATCAAAACACACAAAAAAGGCAGCAGGATAAGAAATGAGGAACAACAGGTGCACGTCTGGGTGGCTCAGTGGGTTGAGGCCTCTGCCTTTGGCTCAGGTCATGATCTTGGGGTCCTGGGATTGAGCCCCACGTCGAGCTCTCTGCTCGGTGGAGAGCCTCCTTCCCCCTCTCTCTCTGCCTGCCTCTCTGCCTACTTGTAATCTCTCTCTGTCAAATAAATAAATAAAATCTTAAAAAAAAAGAAATGAGGAACAACAGATCTACAAAATAATAAGAAAGCAATTAAAAAATGACAATAGTAAGTACTTACTTATTAATAATTACTTTAAATGTAAATGGATTAAATTCTCTAATTAAAAGACATAAAATGGCTGAATAGACTGAAAAAAACACAAAAGCCAATGATATGCTGCCTACATGCTACTCACTTTAGCCTTATAGACACACATAGACTGAGAAGGAAGGGATTAAAAAAAAGACATTTCAAACAAATGATAACCAAAACAAAAAGTAGGGGTAGCTATATTTATATAAGACAAAACAGAATTTAAGCTAAAAATGCTAAAAAGAGACAAAAGAATTTATTACAGAATGATAAAGTGGTCAATATGTTAAAAAGATATAACAATTATAAATATTTATGCACTCAATAGTGGGAGCACCTAAATATAAAGCAAAACAAACAGCTAAAAAGAGAAATAAAAAATAATACAATAATAGCTGGGGACTTTAATAGCCCCTCCCAACTATGGATAGATCTTCCAAGCAGTGAATCAATGAGGAAACTACAGATTTGAACAACACTACAGACCAAATGGACATAACAGACATATATAGAACATTCTATCCAACAATAGCAGAATACATATTCTTTTCAAGTGCATATGGAACATTTTCTAGGATAGACCATATGTTAGGCCATGAAACAAGTCTAACAAATTCAAGGAGACTGAAGTCATACCAAGTATTTTTTCTGAGCACAACGACATGAAACCAGAAATCAATAACAAGAGGAAAACTAGAAAATTCATAAACACATGGCAATTAAACACTCTCATGAATGATCAGTGGATCAAAGAAGAATTAAAATAAAAATAAAGTTCCTTGAGACAAAGAAAAATGGAAACACAAATAATGGAACTTGTGGAATGCAACAAAAGCAGTTCCAAAAGGGAATGGAAGCTCATAGCAATAAACACCTACATTAAGAAGGAAGAAAGACCCCAAATAAACAATCTAACTTTCTGCTTTAGGAACTAGAAAAAGAATAAACTGAGCCCAAAGTTAGCAGAAGAAAGAAAATAGTAAGGATTAGAGCAGAAATAAATGAAAGAGAGAAATTAAAAACAAGAGACAAGATAAATTAAACTAAGAGTTGATTCTTTAAAAAGATACACAAATGAAAAACTCTTAGACTAACCAAGGAAAGTTATGGTCATCAAAACAGTAAGGTACTGGCATAAATACAGACAAATGGACCAATGGAAAGGAATTGAGAACACAGAAATAAACCCACATGATGTAATAATTGACAAAGGAGCCAAGAATATTCAATGAAGAAATAGTGTTTTTAATAAATGGTGCCTGGATAATTGGATATTCGCATGTAAAAGAATGAAACTGTACCCGTATCTTATACCATTTATGAAAATTAGCTCAAAACAAAACCATGAAATTCCTAGAAGAAAACATAGGAAGAAAAATCCTTGACATGGGTTTTAGTAATGATATTTGGATATGACACCTGAGGCACAAGCAGCAAAGTTAAAAATAATCAAGTGGGATTACACAAAACTAAAAACCTTCCGGACAGAAAAAGAATAAAGTGAAAACACACCCTATGAAATGGGAAAAAACATTTGCAAACCATCTATCTGGTTCTTACCACATGTTGGTTGATTTCCAAAATATATAAAGAACTCTCTAATAACTTAATAGCAAAAAATCTCCAAATAAACCAATTTAAAAATGGGCAAAGGACCTGAATGGATATTTTCCAAAGAAGATCTATGAAGGGCCAACTGGGACATGAAGAGATGCTCAACATCACTAGTCATCAGGGAAATGCAAATTAAAACCTCAATGAGCTATCACTGCACACCTGTGAGAATGGCTATCCTCAAGAAGAGAAGAGGTAACAAATGCAGCATCCATGCAGAAAAGAGGGAAGGAGCCCTTGGACATTTTTGGTGGGATTGAGATATAGGATGTGTCTTCACAGCATTATTTGAGTTCCCCTCAGCTGGCACTGCCTGAAACATAGATCTACCCCTTGGATTTTTAGTTGTACTAGTAAGTAAATTCCTTTTTCTGCTCCTGTCAGTTTGAGTTGGGCTTTCTATCATCTATCATTTGCAGTGGAGAGAGTTCTGACCAACACAAAATGCTAGTAATTGTTACCTCTTTTTTTTGAGAGTCCTCAAGAGAAATTTGGTTAGGGGGATCTCAGACCTAGGAATGACTTTTTCCCTTCTGAATAACTGCTTTGTTTTATGAACACTGTGTCATATAAGCAATTCTGCTTTGGGCAAAAAGTTCCAAACCAAATTTTGGATTTACTTTCAGCCAGTGGATAGAGTTTTATCACACTTTTTTTTTTTAATGTACCAATACTACTGGTGGCTCTTATTTTTTCTTTTATTATTCTTTTGCCCTGATTCCATCACCTATTTTTACTTTATCTTGTTTTATTTTATCTCTGTAAGCCTGTCTAATTTATTTTCTAGCAAAGGCAGTATATAAATAAATAAATAGGCCAAATGAGGAGAAAATTCTGTAAGGTTTTGTTTATATTTCTATTGTCAACTAAGGACATCTGCTTCTTTTGAGAAGCCATCTCCTTAGTGTAAAAAACATCACTGCCTGCCTGTAAGAGATAATGTGAATAATCTTGCATTTCTTAGTAGGCTTGTAGTTTCACTTACTTTTTTTTGCCAAAAACAAAAATTATTGTTTTGAGGGGAGAACACAGGGTCTTATTTAGGTGGTTATATAATTTCCCCCTCACAACACAAATGTAAACGGGACATGAGTGCATGGATTTGCTAGAAGTGGGCCACTATGTAGGGGATGTCAGCCTGAAGTATTGGTTTGGGCATTTTTTTCTGTAACATCTTAAAATCTTTTTTATTTTATTTTTTATTTTTTAAATTTATTTTTTATTTTTTTAAAGATTTTATTTATTTGGCAGAAAGAAAGATCACAAGTAGGTAGAGAGGCAGGCAGAGAGAGGGGAGGAAGCAGGCTCCCCACCGAGCAGAGAGCCTAATGCGGGGCTTGATCCTAGGGCCTTGGGATCATGACCTGAGCTGAAGGCAGAGGCTTTAACCCACTGAGCCACCCAGGCACCCCTTATTTTTTATTTTTAATTTATTAATTTTTTTTTTTAAGAAAAAGAGAGAAAGAGAGAATGTGAGTGGCAGGGAAGGTGCAGATGGAGTGGGAGAGAGAGAATTCCAAATAGGCTCCATTTCCAGAGCACTACATGGGGCTCCATCTCATGACCCGTGAGTTCATGACCTGAGCTGAAATCAAGAGTCAGAAGCTTAACTGGCTGGTTCATCCAGGTGCCCCTAAAGTCTTTTTTCATATGTTGTTTCGTAAATGTGAGATTCTGTGGTCAAGGGATGTTTTCTCCACATGTACTCTTTCTTCATAAGGTTCTTTAATACTACTTTCGTCCAAGGTCTCCTGGGTGGCTCAGTGGGTAAAGTGTGTGCCTTCGTTTGGCTCAGGTCATGATTCCAGGGTCCTGGGGGCCCCATGTCAGGCTCCCTGCCCAGGAGGAAGTCTGGTTCTCCCTCAGCTCCCCACCCCCTGCCACTTGTTTTTTTTCTCTCTCTCTCCCAAATAAATAAGTAAAATCTTAAACTGAACAAAGCAGTAGTCCTGTCTCTTATCCTGTTCCTCAGTTTCTGTAAAGGTCCACTGAAGTTTGCAGCCATCACTCACTACACTTTCCCCTCCACACATTGTCGCCAGAATGATATTCTTTAAACATTTGGACAGGCATACTATGGCCAGGTCAAGTCCCCACTGCAGTTCTCTGGGATGATTTTAGAATCTCTTAAATGGGGTCATTTCCACTATTCCCACCTCAGTCACACCTGTCTCCCTGCTGTAATCACAGTAGAATTTTCTCATACTTTCCTTCTACTTCAAATATCATCTCTAAAAGCTCTTCTCTCTTTCTCTGTTCTCCTACATCCTACAGTTTTCAAGTTTAAACTCAGTGCAATTCTTCCAAGGTGTTACACTCTGCTCAATTCTTTCTTGTCTACCAACCTTGGTTGTAGGTTCTGATCCTAGCATCACACTATGTGCAGTTACATGTTTATTTCTCTAAATAATAATTACATATATGGTTTTCTTTTGTGCAAAGTATTTTGATGCTTAAGAATAAATAAAAGCTTATTTTATTGGCTTTTATTTTATTTATTGGCTTATTTTAAGTATTAGGCTTTTTTTAATTCCCCAAATATTAATATAGTGCTACATGCAGAGCACATGTTGAATAAAAGTGAACTAAATAGACTATGAATTAGGAAACCTGAAATTCACTTACAAGTTTGTTTTTGCTTAGCTATCTGACCTTGCTCTAGTCAATATTTTTCCTTTTGAGTCCTCTAATTTAAAAAAGAGGAATTAAAATATGAATGCCAAGGACTGTCTGGAAAGAAGAATCATGAAGGAGCAGTCAAAGAAATGTGAATGAATAAGGGCACAATTTTCTTCTTTGTCTTGGTAATGATTGAAAGGAATTTCCTGTTACAACAGTCCAGTAATCCCTAATACTGTGTTCTACTCCTGGGCACACACCTACATTAAAACTTTTAAGCTCCCTTATGGTTAAATGTCGCCCCCAAATTGAGTTCTGGTCAGTGGAATGTAAGTGGGTCATGTGCTTCATTGTCAGATCTAGCTGATAAAAATTCTCCTAAGTGTTTTGCTTTTTTCCTCTGTGTGCCAGTAGAATGGAGAGAAATATGGATTGGTGTGGGTGGGGACAGAGAAGGTTCTTTTCTTCTTCTTGGGCATACAGCTAGACTGTATTTCCTAGAATTCAGTGCAGTTAGTTATGATTATGAGATTGAGTTCTAGCCAATAAAATGCACCAAAAGTCACATGCCCAATTCCAGGTCTGGCCTGTCAAATCCTCCTACTTTCTTTACTCACTGAGTAAATAATAACTCCAGGGACAGAGAGGAGTGTGGAGCCGCAAGATGGAAGTAGCCCAGATCCCGTGAAACATAATGAAACAGAGCACCCTCCCCCCTCACCACTGTGAGATAAAACGAGAACTGAGATTTCAGGGTTTATTTATTTACTATAATAGCTATCATTACTTACTCCAAGTAATACATGTTTTATGGGCTAACTGGAAGGATAAGTACCTTGGATAATTTTCAGCTCCAGTTAGCGGAGACAAGTTTTTTTTATCTACATGGGTACTTCCTTGATTTTTTCTTCCGATAAACAGCACATTTGGGTCACCCAAAGTATGGAATACCATAGGCTTAAAGCTCCCTGAATATATAGATGATGCCTGTCTTACTCCTACTATATCCTTAGCTCTCAGCACAGTGCATGGCACATAGTAGGTACTCAGTAAATACTTCCAGAATAAAGCAGTCACCTCCAGTGACCATGATGTAGATGTGAATTTTCCTGGTCCACTTTGCATCTGTCGGATCACATATACTTAGGGACTAAGAATCGATTTAAAGGTTTCCTTATGACAAACTGGGAATTCTATCTTTTTGACTTAAAGTGAGAAATAATGTAAATGGAAACTTTTTTTTAAGATTTTATTTATTTACTTGACAGAGAGAGAGAGAGAGAGATCGCAAGTAGGCAGAGGGCAGGCAGAGGGAGAGGGGGAGGCAGGCTCCCTGCTGAGCAGAGAGCCCGATGTGGGGCTCAATTCCAGGACCCTGAGATCATGACCTGAGCTGAAGGCAGAGGCTTTAATCCACTGAGCCACCCAGCCTCCCTGGAAAATTATTTTTTAAGTGTTAAATAATTTTGCAAATAATAGCACTCAGAACTGAAGTAAGAATTTGTGCTGTTACTTGGTTTCCTTGAAGTAAAGTAGTATGCAAAGGCAAAATATGGTCACACAGAAACCATAGCCATTACTTGCTTAGCTGTTGTAAAACTCCTGATCTGGGAGTAACAAACACATAGGCAGTCAGTAGGGAAAGGGAGGCTTTGGGCCACCTTCACACTAATTTCATTTTATAAAATCTTTACCTGCCTCTTTGTCACTATATAAGTTATGTGTTTTCAAGCAACTGCATGACCCTCATTTTGACCATCAAACGTTAAACTTGCAGTGCATTTAGCTGAGAACCTTTATAACTGGTTCTTTGTTTACTAAGTTATGTTCCTAGTGGTTTCCATGGAAATCATAGAAGAAATGGCTCTATGTGTCTGAGTTAGAGCTGCCCCTGAGCTCTGAAATCCCTTAATATTTCCCTTGATACCCAGAGCCAATCGTCAGGATGGAAAGCTTTGTAGGATGCCACAACCTCTGGCTGGGTCCCCAAAGCTACAGTGACTCAGATGATTGAGGAAATCTGATATTTTGGTTAACAGTTTTGGTAATTAATTAAAGAACTTTTACAGAAGCTAAATTACTTAGATTGGGTATCTTCTTTGGTCTCCAGTTAACAGGATCGAATATGAACACTTCAATTTAATTTGGACTCATTCTTTTGTAGTAGTTGATGCATGACTTTTATAAATACGAAATTATCCAGATCATTAAAAATTCTGCAATCTTTTGTTCAGGGAAAAAAAATCCTGAATATTGTGTATCTTAAGAGTATTCAAAGGGAAATATGTTCTCATGTATTTCATGATAAACTGGGAATACATGTAAGTCCTTTTATTAAACTTTGCAACCATGTGTAGACCCTGCTAATAACTTGCTGGGAGAATTGGCCAACCTATCTAATCCCTTGTGCCTTTGTTTACTAATTTATTACATAAAGTTTCAATGAAGTGGGGGTAATGAAGACTGAGATTTACTCTGACAGAAATGGCTTTAAGATTCCTGACAGAGTGGACAGAGTGTATGTTACTGAAGTATATTAGTATGAAAATTTAACTAACATTTATTGAACAGCTACAACAAATGGCCACATATTGGACTGTTCTGGAAAAATGAATATTCTACTTTATTCATTCTTGACATATAGTCCACATATGGCTTAGCAATTTTCAAATAGTTTGATACAATATGATATATTCTAAAGTTATTCTAACATGACTTAATATTTCATGATTCAGAAGTCACTAATTTGTAATGTGCATAGTATATTATGAAAATCAATTTATAGAGTATTAATCTTATAAACATTAAAAATGGGAGAGATCGGATAGACATCCCTTCTAACTCTTTAAAATTATTATTTTAACTTAATTTGAAAATTATTGTTTGACACTTTTATTCTGACTATAAAAATAGAGCTAAGGAAAATCATTCTGGTTACTTGACTGTCCCACTGGCTTAATCTATGACTAAAAAAGAAATTAATGAATTGTAAAAATTAAGTTGATTTGATATAGATAAATCTGAAGGTAAATCTGATTGGTGAGAAAAAGACTCTAAAGATTTACCAGTGTGTTTAGAGGAAAAAAACCCCCTGATCTAATGGTTAAAATGTGTGTGTGTGTATGTGTTTGTGTGTGTGTGTGTGAATTAGAATTGGAAAGTACCTACTCTACATTCACAGAGGAGTAAACATGTATGCTAATTAAAGCTGGGGAAATCACCTATGACAGAATATGATATATTATCATCTTTAAAAACAGGAAACAAGATATTTTGAGTAGACTTAAGGTTTATTATAGAATATGGAAATTCAGACCACGAACCCAGTAAAGTTCATTGATATTTCCAATGTCATTTGATTATTTTACCCTTCATGGGATGTCAGTTTTTTTTTTTTTTTAATTTCTGTGTTAGCAATTATTTTTTACATTCAAGTCACAGTACTCAGGATATTACAGCTTTTGATATTTGAATTTAATATCCTTATAGGACAACTGCTGAATCCATTAGTTAGCCATCTGGTTTAGGGTAGCTTGCTGCTATTTCTTAAGGGTTTCAAATTCTTGAAATGTTTTGTACTTATGATCATTTGCATTTTAAATGTGTGCCTGCATGTTCATGTATATACTGACATCTTGCTATATTTCACTCTTTTAGAGCTGAATGAAATGAAAAAATGACTTCCAAGAAGATTCAGTAATTAAAATGCTAACATGATCTCATTGCGAAGTTCTATCCCCAAGTGTATCAGTTTCTTACCGCTGCTATAACAAAGTACCACAAGCTCGTTCACTTACCTGGAACTCGGAACTTTGAAATTCGTTTCACTGGACTGAGATCATGGCGTTGGCTGGGCCATTCTCCCTCTGGAGACTCCTTTTCCTTGCTTTGCTAGTTCAGTTCTTCATATTTTGTGTCTGTGGCTCTTGCCTCTAACTCCAGAGCCAACACCTTAGCATTTTGCTTTAGTCTTCATATTGTTTGCTGTCTCTCTGTAGTTCAATACGCCTCTGCCTTCATCTTACAAAACCCTTGTGGTTACATTTGAGACCCACCCAGATGATCCAGCATATTCCCTCTATTTCATGATAACTTAATCGTGTTTGCAGAGTCCCTTTTGTTACACAACATCCACAGTTTCTAGGGATAAGAGCTTGGATAAGTTTGGGGGCCATTTATTCAACCTTACAAAAAAGGGTTAACTCAACAGGCCTGAGTTGTTCAAGCCTGGTACATCTCCAAGGTCTTCAGAACTGGTTGTTGGTCTGGCCTCCAGGAGGTGACCTCTGAGTCAATGGAGTATACTATTTGATAAATTTCCTCAACAAATGAAAAAGTATTATTAGTTTCATTTTACAAGTGCTGAGATTCTGGATGGCAAAGTCTGATTTCACACCAAAGTGGGACTAATTTGAATTCTGTGTCCTTCCCAGTATGAAAAACTCCTCAAAAAGCATAGACATTCAATCAGTGATAACTTATGCTAAATACCTCACAGAATTTTCCCAGATTACAGTGATCACTGCCTCAAAGGGAGCATTGCACTTTATCAGTACCATCCTTTTGGCATCTAGTCAGAGATTTGCCCCATGGCTCCTCTTACACTGCTGCCTGAAGATCTATGTCTGAAGATTTTTCTCTTTAACAAAATTGTACTTTAGTAAACCATAGAAATCATGCTTACACACTGCTTTAAATTACATGGTACATAGTCCAATCTGCATAGTGTTCTTACTAAGCAATTATTTTTTTCTATCATGGTGTGATATGGGATTGTCTTATGTTGTAGGTTATCTTGTTATCTTGTAAGTTATATGTAGATAGCACACTTTTTTTTTTACCTGAAAGAGAGCACCAGTTGGGGGAGGGGTAGAGGAAGAGGGAGGGAGAGAATTTTAAGCAGCTTCCCTGCATAGCGCAGAGCCCAATGAGGTGGGGGTGGGAGAGCTCGATTTCATGACCCTGAGATCATGACCTGAGCTGAAATCAAGAGTCAGAGGCTTAACCAACTGAACTACTCAGTTGTATCTTGCATGTAACTTTCCCGTAATTTCCTGGATAGTACTAGCATGTGGTAAATATTTATCTAATAAAAAGACAGCATGGGGGTGCCTGGGTCCTGGGATTGAGCCACACATTGGGCTATCCAGAGTAGGGAACCTGATTCTTCCTCTCCCTCTGCCTCCTGCCCCCCTGGCTTGTTCTCTCACTCTCTGTCAAATAAATAAGTAAAGTCTTAAAAAAAATAAAAATAAAAAGGCTGCATGTATATACAAATATCAAATCCCTGATGTTGGAATTTCCATATCTGTCTTGGTGATACAGTGTTTGGTAAAAGGAAGTAAGTAAAAGATAGCAGTGTTGGTTACTATTAAGTGAAAAAGTTATCTGATTGGCCCTTGAATTTCTTTTATTAGATATTGACAGTCTCAGGGCTATAAGGGAAGGACTTCTAAAGAGAATTCCTGAGGGTTTCCACTGTGCTTAAGAGACTAATAAAACCATTTGGTAACAGAATCCAATGACATTGAATGGGAATTCAGCTTTAGTTACTCTTAGTCCTCCTTGCTTTTCAGGTAATAGCTTTTATTTTTTCTCTTCTGTTGAAAGTGCAATAGTTAACTATGTCCATAGATAATAAGTTAGAAGAACTTTCCTTCTTTCCTTTTATTAATTAGATCAGGGAAAGAGGACAAAAACAATGATAATTTCTATATATAATGCAGCTTCTTTTTTATTATAAAGGAAAGTTGTTTACTTGAAAACATGTACAAAATGATTTTTCCCCCAACAACTATTGATCATTTCTACCATGACAAATAGATAACTAAAACATTCTGCCTTTGAAAATATATTTTTTATGTACTTGACATGAAGGAAAATATTGATCTTGTTTAAACTTTCAGAAGAGTGTTTCGCTTGAGAACATTAGTGAAATCCTGTGGTGGAAAGGCAGAAGCAGAAAAACTGTGATATCTTTTCTTCTTCCTACCCATCAAACTCTTAACAATTTTATTTTTTTTCACACAGCACTACACATTCTCACTTTTTCTCATATGGTCCCTCCAGACTTCTTAACACGTATAGAACACTTGCAAGACTAAAAATTTTTCTATCTAAACCATGGTTTAAAAAAAGCCCAGATTCTCACAGGTAAGAATAAAAGCATTCTCATTAATTTTAATGAGTATTTAATATCTCATAGTTTCAGGGAATATTTTTTCTTTTAAACAAGGACTCCTAATAATTGCTAAATGACAGTATTTTCTGCTTAGTATTTTCTCTGCTTTACTTGATTTCTTAGAACTGTATTTCTAAAAATAGGATGACCAACAGATCAATTACAAAGGAAATAAAAAAAGGAAATCTGCAAATAGTCATGCTAAAAAGAAACATACCAAAGCCAAATAAAACACCAAAAAATTTTTCTTTAGCAAATTTTGCACTTGGAAAAAGAGAGAGAGAAGAAAAGATTAAAGGAGTCTAAGCCAGTAAGAAATCTGTTAAAATAGCACCACTGATCTTACTCCCTGGTTTTCTCTTTGTTCCTGAGACTTTTTTTTTTTTTAAAGATTTTTTATTTATTTATTAGAGAGAGAGTGAGAATGAGAGGGGAGAAGGTCAGAGGGAGAAGCAGACCTCCCGCAGAGCAGGGAGTCCAACATGGGACCCGATCCCAGGACTCCGGGATCATGACCCGAGCCGAAGGCAGCCGCTCAACCAACTGAGCCACCCAGGCACCCTCCTGAGACTTTATTTTTAAAGGCAGGGGAAGTAGCCTCAAGAAACATGAAGTTAATGACCTCTTAGCTGAGGTCAAAAACTTATTCCAGAGCGACTGTATGTGGTGGTGGTTATAACTGATGGTAAGACAATCTTGGAAGATTTTTTTTTAAATTTTTGGTGTTCACCTAGGTACTTTCCCCATCATGTTAACATCTTCCTTGAAAATATTTTCACAAAGAAAATTTGTAAAACACAGAGAAATAGAGATGGCATAATGAATCTGTCATTTATCTATCACCCACATTTAATAATTTATTAACATTTGCTCATATTTTGCTGTATTTATTCCATAGTTTAGATTTATACAATTTTATTACTCCTAGGTTTTTAATTTTTTTATTGAGATATAAATGACATACAGTTAAATTCTTAATGGTTAGGTGAATAATTCTAGGAGATTTGACAAATGGATACAGTCATATGGCAACTACCAGAATCATGATATAGAATATTCCATCACCCTAAAATTTCCTAATGGCTATTTGTAGTCAATCCTTTTCCTCTACTAAAGCCATGGTAAAGTTTGGTAAAAAAAAAACTGAGTTTTTTTCTTTCTGTATAGTTCTGTATTTTCTAAAATTTCATATAAATGGAATCATAAGATAGGTACTATTTTGTGTTTGGCTTTTCACTCAGCATAAGGCTTTTGAAAGTCATCCATGTTGAATACATATGTTGAACATATCAGTATTCTTTACTTTTTATTCTTAGTTAGTGTTCCATTGTATAATATACTGGTGTTTTCCATTCTGTAACTGATGGACACTGGTTATTTCCATTTTTTTGGTTATTCTGCATAATGCTATGATAAACATTTGGGTAGAAATTTTTTTTCCCCCATTTTTATTTGCTGACTACCTAGAAGTGGGATTTGGGGCTAAGTGGTAAGTGTATATTTAAGTTTATTGAAAACCGTGTACCATTTTGCATTCTCACTAGCCGTGAATGAGAGTTCCAGTTACTCCATATCCTCACCAGTACTTGATTATATCAGTCTTTTAAACTGTAGATATTCTGGTGAGTGTGTTAGTGGTATCTTAATATGTGTTTTAATGACTAATTATAATCAACATCTTTTTATATGCTTATTTGTCATTTGTATACCATCCTTTGTGAAGTATTTGTCTAAATCTTTGCTCATTAAAAAAATTAAGTTGTCTGCCCTCTTTTTTTTTTTTTAAAGATTTTATTTATTTATTTGACAGAGAGAGAGAGATCACAAGTAGGTGGGGGTTGGGGGGGGAAGCAGGCTTCCTACTGAGCAGAGCCCAATGCTGGTCTCGATCCCAGGACCCTGAGATCATGACTTGAGCTGAAGGCAGAGGCTTTAAGCCACTGAGCCACCCAGGTACCCCTGTCTGTTTTCTTATTATTGAGTTTTAAGGGTCCCTTGTATAATTCCAGAGACATGTTCTATATAGGATATGAATTTGGAAATATTTTCTCCCTGGCTCTGCCTATGCTTTCATTTTCCTAACTGAATTTTGAAGAGGAGAAGTTTTTAATATGATGAATTGTAAATTTGTTTTATAGTTGACAATTCCTAATAATAAAGAAATTTTGGCTAAGCCCAGATCAGCAAGATTTTTCTCCTTTAAGAAGTTTTACAGTTTTTCATTTCAAGTTATACATATGATATTAGGTGAAGATCCAAGATTTTTCAAAAATTTGCCAATTGTTCTAGCATCATTTTTGGAAAAAAAGATCAATTCTCCATACAATTATTTTGCTAACTTTGTTAAAATCAGTTCTCTACTGATATCTGGGACGATTATGGACTCTCTATTCTGTTTCATTGATTTTTTATGAGTGCCCTTTATGCCAATATTACAACTGTTGTGATTATTGTAGTTTTTTAGCAAATCTTGAAGTAATGTGTAAGCCCTTGTTGTTGTTCTTCCTCCTCAAAATCACTTGGCTATTCTTAGAACAAAATAAAACAAAAACAAACAAAATCACTTGGCAACTTTTGATCCTTTGCATTTCCATACACATTTTAAAAATCGGCTGGTTAATTTCTATAAAAAAGTTTGCTGGGATTTTAATTGGTATTGTGTTGAACAATTTGGATAGATTTGACATTTTTAATAATATTGTCTTATCATTCATAAACGGTCTTTCTCTGCATTTATTTAAGGGTTTCTTAATCTTCTCAGTAATGTTTTAATAATGTTCAGTGGACAAGTATGGAATATATTTGGCTAAATTTATACTTAAATATAATCTAAGATGTGTATCTATGTACTGCCAGGTTTCCTAGGCTTTCTATATGTCTATCTCCTCTGTGGCTATACTTTTAGTCTCTGGCTTCTAAAAAAGTAATCTTTGTCATGATGGTAATTTACCATTTATTTGTTTACTTAATTAATATAAATAGCTAAGACAATTAAAGACAATTAAAAAATATCCATTTAAGAATGGAGTTACTGATATTGATTCTGTTGACCTAGTATTCATTATGTGTTGAATTCCTGAATCAGAGAAAACTTCTTTTTCATATTATGCAGCTCAAGTCAGTTCCTTTGTATTAGATTATATCAACTCGATTAAATTTTCTTTTATATATCTCAACTGGCAGTCATTTCTATGGGCAAAATAACGACCTTTGAATTATCTTCTTACCTGATTAGGACATGCTGTATTTTTTTAACCTCTTTCTCTTTCTTTTCTAAATCAAGATTTAGTCATCTTAATTAGAACTGGTAGACCCTCCAGCCAAATTTTAAATCAAGCCAATGGTCTCATTTTTTGAAATAGCAGTGGGCACTTGTATGGGAAATCTTCCTTTATTACCTTTCACTATGGTGGAAGGAAGCAGAGCAATTACTATTGCGGAGTAATTTAATACTGTTTTATTAACATGGTCTTTCATCTTGGTAAAGAGTTCTGGGATTCTGAGGATGTCCATTTTCTGTGAAATACTATCCCATTTAAATAGATTAATTCACAATCTATAGTTATAAAAACATAAAAGAATAAAGATGAACTAAAATCTGAGGAGAGAATAAAATGTAAGAATCAATTAACTTGCATCCTTTTTAAAAAATTATTATACTATTACCTTTAATAATTAGATATACTTTTCTTATTTCTTAGCTGAGCTATTGTTCTTTTTTATGTCAGGTACTTGACATGTTAGACTAGAGAGGAGGAATTAAAATTTGACTAATGGTCCCAAATAATTTAGAGTTTATTTTTATTATTTTTTTATAACTTAGAGTTTAAATCATCCAGATAAAATAAATGGTATAAATGGATCCTTGTTTTTAAAAAGTGGCTGGATCTTTTAGCAGATATTATTTGGTGTTTAAATGTAGTTTACTTCTTCGGTCCAGTAAGTTTCCCAGAGAAATGGTGTTGTAGGCATTTTGGAGAACTTATGTGAAAGGAAATTTTTTTTATGTAATGCTTTCTGTGTAAAAGCACCATAGAAACATAAACTTTTCTCATAATACTTCTTTCTTTTAATAGAAACTGTTATTTCTCCCAAAGGGAAATGAAGAAATTAAATCACAGAGAAATGAAAGGATTGTCTTGTAGAACTAGATAGTCTTTAATTCAGTTGAATAATTAATTTATTCCTCATACCTGAGAAGTCCTTTATTCCTCCAGGTCAGAGAATTTGTGTTATGTTGTTTTCTCTATGTGTTTTGCATGTTTTGTATGTTTGTATTTCCATATGTGTGGAATAAATTTTTCCATGGCCTAGAAGGCATAAAAAAAGCCACATCTCTATATTTTCTAATTTTCAAATAAAGTTTGGCTCAAGCCCCATGTAATGGTAATAGTTTCAATCCTTAGATTGATATTCTCCTCCTCAGCTTGAGTTTCTTACATTGGATCTTACCTTCAGTTTGAGAGTCCCACTGTGATGTCTTTCTGGCTCTCCGCAGTGGATTGTTACCACGAAGCAGTAGCTCTTGTGACCGTGATCAATTCTACCTTGATCTGTTGTCCATTTTCAAATAGGTATTATTTAGGTTTTTTTCCCCTTTCTCTCTACCCAGGAGCTGTAGCTATCTGTGGTAACAATGGAGATGGGTGTTAGGAAACTGTTTCTCATTGGATCAGGAGAGCCTCTCCTCCAGAGGCATCTGATTTTTTTCAAGACCCTCAAACTATATTTTAGATTTCACATTACTCATGGTAGATTATTTTAATGGATACTATGATATTATGATTTATAAGAAATATATATTTCTCTTTTTTTTAAAGATTTTATTTATTTATTTATTAGGAAAGAGAGAGAGAGAGAGCAGGTCAGAGTGAGAAGCGGACTCCCCATGGAGCTGGGAGCCCGATGTGGGACTCGATCCCGGAACTGCGGGATCATGACCTGAGCCGAAGGCAGTCGCTCAACCAACTGCGCCACCCAGGGGCCCAAGAAATATATATTTCTTATATGGTTGTTGTTTCCATTTCTGGCACAGAGCTCTTAAAATCCTTGGCATTTCCTAGATGATAAGAGCAGAAAATTGTCTTTGAGTATGTTAATGAGGTCACTTTTGGATTGTACCTAAGGATGGTGGCTGGTTGTTGTGAGAGCCAATCATGTGATTAGAGGATTTGAACTTCAGTCCCACCACCAAATCCATGGAAGAAAGAGGGGCTGGATATTGAGCTCCATCACCAATGGCCAATGATTTAGCCAATCATACCTATATAACAGAGTCACCATAAAACCCCAAAAGGGCAAGGTTTGGAGAACTTCCTGGCTGGTAAACACATGGAGATTTGGAGAGAATGGCATACTCAGAGTGAATATGGGAACTCTATGAACTTTCCCCATACCTTGTTCTATGCATTTTTTCCATCTGGCTATTCCTGGATTATATCCTTTTATAACAAACTGGTAATCTAGTGAGTAAACAGGTTTCCTGAGTTCTGTGTGCCACTCTAGCAAATCGGTCGAACCCAAGGAGTGGGTCATGAAAGCCTTTGATTTATAGCCAGTCAGTCAGAAGTGCAAATAACAACCTGGACTTGCAATTGGCATCCTAAGTTGGAGGTAGTCATTGGAACTTCCAATTTACAGTCAATTGGTCAAAAGTGGTATAGGAAAGATGTTAGGATTCAAGGCCGACAGCTAAGAAAGAATTCTTGAAACATCTTTGGTGCAAAAAGGTGATCTTATGAAAGCACGGGGACAGGACCTGTAAGCAGAAAGAGCTGCACTAGGATTGTGAGGAGTGGCCCATTCTATACTTTCAAGTTGGGAGGGGTTTAGAGATAACATAAATCTCTACGGAATTTGGAAGCAAGGTTTCCAGGACCTTGAGGGGGCTAGCTATTATTGGGAAAAGTCATTTATTACTGTCTAATAAAACCTTAGTCATGAGACCCTTCAGAGATATTTTGATGGGCCGTATGCTTGGGGGATGATTGCCAACATGTATTCTAGGGGGTAGAGATAAAGGAAATTTCCAAAGGAATTTTTATAAGTTAAAGTAGATTTATAGGGTCCTGGGGGTTGGGCTAAGATTTCCTTTTGCCCTTAGCAAAGTATCAACAATGGGGCAGTTGAGTTCCTAAAGGAATGTCACTCTGCCTATTTAAAGGACTTGCCAATGGCTGTAGGTAGTAAGGAAATTTAATACTTTTTCTTTTGTTTCCCACCTCAAGAAGCGCTGGTAATAACCTGGCCTTGTGATTAGTATCCAAAGTGGAGGGTGGTCTTGTGGGACTGAGCCCTTTTCCCGTGGAATCTGATGCTATCTCCAGGCAGAGAGTGTCAGAATTGAATTGAATGGCAGGACACCCAGCTGGTATCCTGAATAATTGCTTGGTGGAATTTGGGCAAACCACCCTGCATTGGAATTTGGTATAGAAAGAACCCCTTTAGGTACCACGAAATGTCTGCCAAGACAGATCCCTCTTTTTTACAGCTGAGCATGAAAGAACACTTTTGTTTCCTTAGAAGTTGGTTGATGTCTGAAACACACCCCTGCTGTATGCAAGCAAAGCAAACATCTTTTTCACTTTTCTAGAGACTTAAATTTTGCTGCCTGGTCATGGTGTCTGCATGTGTTTGGTCTACCGATGAACACCCAAGCGGCTGGAAACAGACAGGGTCTGGTCTCTCCGGCTGCTCTGAGTATTCTCCAAAGCTACAAAATAACCATGATCACTTTCTCAAAATCATGTGCTCCAACTTTAGAAGCTATAATACATGTTGGGGAGCATTATGCTTAGAAAGACTCTTAGCAATTGGGGGAGAGATTCCCATTATGCAATATAATACATTTACTTCAAGTATGTCACAACTTTATATATATTTTAAAAGATTTGATTTATTTATTTGACAGAGAGAGATCACAAGTAGGTGGAGAGGCAGGCAGAGAAGCGGGGGTGGGGAGGGAGCAGGCTCCCTGCTGAGCAGAGAGCCTGCGGGGCTCGATCCCAGGACCCTGAGTTCAGGACCTGAGCTGAAGGCAGAAGTTTTAACCCACTGAGCCACCCAGGCACCCCTGTCACACCTTTATATTAAAAAAGCCCACAAATCTGGCTTGATGTTTGCTCATCAGAGCTATCATGAAATTCAATCTTGGTCACTTGGGGCCCATTTTTTTCCTAGTCCTTCAGAATGATATAGGAGCCGCAGAGTGTGCTTAGTCTAGAGCACAGTTTCTCAGTCTTGACACTGTTGACATTTTGGAGCAGATACTTTCTTGGTGGGAGGGATTGTGGGGTGTTTAGTAACATCCTCAGCCTCTTCCCACTAGATGCCAGATCTGGGTGCTTCTCTGAGAAAAGTAGAACTATTCCCCCACCTTCTCACTCCCTGCTTCAACTGAGACAACTGAAATGCCTCCAGGCATCAGTAAATATCCCACTGAGGGCACATCACCCTTGATTGAGAACCACTGGTCTAAAACAATTGGGAAGAAGCCAAATTTCAGTTCTACTTTTCCTTGCTGCTACTTACCTTTGTCTCTGACAATGCCTGCCTGTCATGGTCTGAAGGCTTATGGGTCCACTTCCCTTTCGCTGAACCATGAAGATCTTTGTCAAGGCTTCCAAGCTTATTGCCTAGGCTTTTTAGGTACATATACAATGATTTTCTTGTTATTACAAGGCCCAGAAGTGCTGTGTCCACTGGGTAGAGTCCTTCTTGGGAGACCCTGTCTTCCACTGTTTACAGATCTAGCTGTTTCTGAGTTCAGATCTCTTAATTTCTTCATCTCTACACTTCTCCTCATCTTAAAAAATCATATTCAAGTCAGTTAGAGTAAGACAAATGCCATATGATTTCCCTCATATGTGGAATTTAAGAAACAAAACAAATAAGTGAAGGAAAAAGAAGAGAGAGACACACCAAGGAACAGACTCATAACCCTAGAGAACACACTGGTGGTTACCAGAGGGGAGGTGTGTGGGGGGATTGGGGAAGTAGGTGATGGGGATGAAGGAGGGCACTTGTCATGATGAGCACTGGGTGAAGTATGGAAATGTTGAATCGCTACATCGTACACCTGAAATGAATATAACACTGTATGTTAACTATACCAGAGTTAAAATAAAAAACTAATAAAAATTTTTTTTGATACTGTTATGAAATCAGTTTTGAAAACAATTCTTAATTATCTGGGAAAAGTAGAACCACACTTGCAGGAAGCAAAGCACTGGTTTCCTTGTCAGTGCCCAGTATGGAACAATGTAATCAATCCATCCTCCTTTACTGATGTTACTATTCTATAATACTTCTCCTTTCCTGTAGTCTCTCTCGTTTTCTTCTTTCTTGTGTCTTCCTCTTCTGTCCTGATCTAAAGAAGGCAGTTAGGAACCCAGCAAATCCAGTTATATGAGAAGGAATGGGAACCTTAGCTCTCTTACATCTCTGTGGATTCAGAGAAGGCAGACACGGAGTTATGCCCATTTTCCAAGAGAAAAAAAAAGTTGTATGTGTTTGCATGGGACCCCCAAATCATTTATTGTTTTTTTTCAAATCATTTATTGTAAAGTGCAAAATATAACATTAAAAAAATTTACAATGCCAGTACAATGATCTACTTCTTTCTTTCATTCCTTTTTTCAAATTCATTTTGTCTGCATTCTTCAGCTTGTAAGCAAACACTGCTCAAATCTTGAAGTCAAGAGCTTTGGCTTATTTCCATAGGTGAGCGTATAGGTCGTGGGGAGCAATGGAAGTATTTAGTGAAAATACTTTGCCACGGGAGGAGTGGCTACGATAATTTCTTAGAACATTAAAACAAACAAAAAACCAAAACCTTGTTGAATCAAAGCAAAGGCTGGGGCAGGATAGGGATTCATCTATAACTTGGGATGGAAAAACTCCTGGCAGGGTTCCCAAGGCTGGAAAATCACTAATTTTCCTTTTCCTTATCCACAAAAGGTCAGGAGGCTTATTTAGTCCCTGGATAATATAGTGCCCATACTCTCAGACAGTCTCCAGAGCTGATTCTCTTCCAGGCCACCCTTTCTGCACTGGTCCCTGAGTGTCCCCCCACCCCACTCCTCAGGCCTCTGGAGAGTATTGATGAGTTCACTCAGGCTGCCTCTGACTCTGTCCTTTCTTCTCTCTAGTCACTGAAGTGAATGAGGGACAGTTTAATTTAAATTCCCGAATACCATTCTCATAGTTGTCTAGACTCATCTTAACTGATGCTTACTAGCTGTCAACACTCTCACCTCATTTGCACCCCAATTCATAAGCCAGTAGTATCCCAGATGATGTTGCTGTATGTAACAGCATTTTTTAAAATAGACTTAATTTTTTGGAACATTTTCAGGTTTACGGAAAAATCGAGTGGAAGGTAGAGGTTTCCCTTATATGCCCTGCCTCCCAAGTGCATGGTCTCCTCCATTATCAATAACCCCACCAGAGTGGTACAGGTGTTATAACTGATGAACTATATTGATACATTATTATCTCCCAGAGTCTGTAGTTTACATCAGTATAATAACATGTCAAGTTGATGCACATTATACTTAGGTATGCAAAGAAAATATAGCTATCTACCAATTTATTGCAAAATAGGCCAGATATACTGAAATAAAGGTATAAATGGTAAGATAATGAATATCACTAAGCCTAGAGAATTAAAGCTTCCCTTTTCCCTGGCCAGTGTACTTGGCCCCCTTGCATTACGCTCTCTGCCCTCATAGGTAAACACTTATTCTGAATTTTGACTTTATCATTCCATGTATTTCTTTTCATTTTTACTTCATATTTATAGAATATGAGAGACAGTCAAGCATAGTGGTTAACAGCATACACCCTGGAATAGAAATGCCTAGATATATATATACCCCTTGGTTTTCTTATCTGTAAAGTGGGGATAAGAGTAATTCCTTTAGTATATGTAAAATACTTAGAACTGGACCTGGTGAAAGGAAGCTCAATAGTAAATGTCTGCAATTATTGTTATGTTAAACCAATAATTTTGAATGTTTCTAAGCTTTATATAAAGGATGTATTTTTTAAAAAGATTTTTTATTTATTTATTTGACAGAGAGGAGAGAGATCACAAGTAGGCAGAGAGGCAGGCAGAGAGAGAGGGGAAGCAGTCTCCCTGCTGAGCAGAGAGCCCGATGTGGGGCTTGATCCCAGGACCCTGAGATCACAACCCCAGCTGAAGGCAGAGATTTTAACCCACTGATCCACCCAGGCCCCCCTAAAGGATGTATTTTGTATTTGTATCCTTTTGCATCATTCATTACCTTCTTGATACTATGTTTGTGACCTAATATTTATCCATATTGACACACATAACCTTTTTTTATGGTATCTCATTGTGTGATATTATCGCAATTTATTTACTGATTCTTCTGTTGAAAGGTATTTGGGTCCTTCTCAGTTTTTTCTAACAAATTATTATGAATGTTTCTGTATGTGTCTCCCTATGCTCAGGAATAAGATTTTCTTTTTCTCCCTTCTTTCCTTCCTTCCTTCTTTCCTTCCTTCCTTTCCACTTTATTTATTTGAGAGAGAGAGAGAGTGCACAAGCACAAGCTGGGGGAGGGGTAGAGGGACAAGCAGACTCCCCACTGAGCACTGAGCCCTGTGGGAGGCTCACCAAAGGGTCGATTCCTGGACTCTGAGATCATGACATGAGCGAAGTCAGATGCTTAACCAATGAGCCATCTAGGCTCCTGAACAGTAAGATTTTCTTATATACAACAATGGAATTTTTTAGGTTTTGTTTGTTTATTAAATAATTGAATAAATGTATTCACAATTTAGCTTCCCAATCCCTACCCTTCCCTAGAAACACATTAATCTCTCTAGATAGTGGGGAAGTAGGGTAACCCTGTCCCTGGTTTAAGTGATCTATTTTGGATGACTTCTATCTTTGAGTAGATGCTAAATTTTCATATTTCACTTCCTCTCCCTGTTCCTTGCTAAGGTGGCCTTCGAGTTTACAGGACGGGTAGGGCTCCACGATCTTGCAGCCACAGGGGGAGGTGAAGAGGGCCTGATCTTTTTGGTTTTCTATAGAATCTTGCTGACTATGCGGCCGGCCTTCTGTCTGGTCTGGCATTGCATTCACTACTGGAGATTGTGATCCTGTTTCTTTTTACTGGTTTTGAAATTGCCACATATTGAAGCTGTTTGATCTGATTCTCAGTTCTCTGCTGTTTCCCCGGTAGTTTCAATAACTTGGCAGTACCTACCCTTAATCGAGACAAATGGAGACTTGGGCTCTTGCAGGAGCTGGACAGACTGTGAAGGGCCAGGGGCCAGGAACTCTGCCTGCAGCTCATAGAGCTGTCACGCATCTGGCTGTGACATTGCTTCTGTGTTCGGCCGGCTGTGGCTGCCCGGTGTCGTGGGCGCCACTCCCTCCCCAGGACACACAGCTATCCAGGTCGATGTTCTGTGGCTTTTGCTGACTATCCGGATGCTTCTATTTTGTCTCCTCTGGGAGTTCTGTCTCAAGAGGGGGAAAGTGTGAATGTTCGTATTTGATTTCTCAACTTTATCCTCTTCTCTCATTGAAGATATTCAAATGAGCAAGAAAGGCTGGAATTCCCCCAGACCTCTCTTCTTTGGAAAAGACTTTCCATACAGCCCATCTTCTTCTTCTTTTCTTTTTTTTAAAGATTTTATTTATTTATTTGACAGAGAGAGAAAGAGAGGGAGAGAGAAATCACAAGCATGCAGAGAGGCAGGCAGAGAAAGAGGGAGAAGTAGGCTCCCTGCCGAGCAGAGAGCCCGATGCGGGGCTCGATCCCAGGACCCTGAGATCATGACCTGAACTGAAGGCAGAGGCTTTAACTCACTGAGCCACCCGAGCGCCCCATACAGCCCACATTCTTGATATGTCCTTGCCCTGCCTTCTCCTTTTTGACCAAAATGGCTGGAAGGGCGTGGGGAGACAGAAACCCGTTTAAGGTTAAGGGTGCAGACAAGATGTAGACAGCATTGAACTTGCTACCCAAATGCCAGAATACCACCTTCAACAGGGAGAGTACTGCTGATGACAGTAGGATAGGAAATTTCAATCTGGATCCCGATGGGGAATCAGAATAGGTCATTGGTGTAGTTCATATGCTTTGTGAGGCAGATAAAAACCATGCAATCTGTGAGAACTTGCTGGGGCCGGAGATCTGCTCTGTTGAGTAATTCTGACCAGCGGTCAGGAGGATATGGGTTACGGAGCAGTGTCAGGGCTTAGCCAAGGCAATGGAAGAATGGATGTCACCAGGTGAAGGAAGCTTAATGCGGGACAGAGCAGAGGGCACAGGTTGCATAATCCGTGTGGCTGGTGGTGAGAACGCACCTTCACAATACCCCCACGGGCTCCGCCTTCACTGTGTGGGGACGGCCGGTGCTGCTCCACTTGGAACTCTTATGATCTCCCTACAAATGATTTGTATGCCTCTTGGAATAAGATATTTCATGTCTTTTGCCTCTTAATGATAGGTTTAAAGAATTGAGGGACAGCGAAGAAGTCAAGGTGACCATTTCAGATCATCATTACCTTGCTCATAAAAGAACCCTATAAACTTGCTAATATTACTACAGGCTAGTTAGTTCAAGCCATCATTACATTTCAGGGGTGCTCTGGGTGAAGGGCTATATTCCCTCTGCCTCCTACCCTTATATGGTGGCTCTAGCAGGGCACCAATGAATTAATTCAGGTGCAGTAAATGGGAAGGACATGCAAAGGCAGGGCAGAAGCAATTTCACGAAAAGAGAGCAGAGAGCTTAGTTAGGAAGCTCTTTGGTTTTTGTGAAAATCTTCTCTTTAGTTATTAGTTATGGGAAGAGGAGTTAGAATCTAACATGCAGGAATGAAAGAGTCTAGTTGCTTGCAGGAAAGGCGCAGGTTAATTAAAGATTCAACATTTTCACCCCTGAGTGCAGGATAATGTTAGCTAACCAAGTGACAATTTCATAGACTGGGCTTAATGATTTGATGACGAGCCATCCTGGGGTTTTACCAGTTATGAGATGACAGAAGACGGGAAACAAAGTTAGCTGGAAAGGAAGACAACAAAGGCTGACTATCTCTAGAAGACATTTTAACTCATTCTCACTCTGATAAGTTTTCACAAATTTCTGGAAATGGGCAGATGTTGGCCTGAGTCAAAGGTCTTAGCCAAAGCTTTTATATATGTGTATGTCAATTTGTAAAATTCAAAAGGATGGAGCCAAAAAGACATGTTCAAATAAAAGGGCAAGAAAAAGAAGGAAAGAGGAAAGAAATCATTTAGAGTAAAAGGAAAAGTAACAGAACAGTAGCTCTAAATCTCTGTCTCTGTCTGTCTGTCTGTCTCATACACACACACACACAACACACACACACACACACACACACACACACACACACACATACACGTGGGTGCTCAGTGTCATTTCCGGTATTAACCTGGCCATGTTTCTTAACCTGGTAGTGTTTCATTTCCATATTTATAAAGCCAATTTCCTATTGCTGGCTCTCTAGCTCACTGAGGGCTAGGTGGGTTAATGGAATCTTGCACTGGTTCTGAATATCAAACCTTCCAAAGTGCAGAACCTAACTCCATTTTCTGTAGCAAACCATAACCATCTCCTAAACAGTGAATAAGGATGGCCAGTTTTCCCCTCCCCTGCACGGTCATGCTCCAACAGGGACACTGAGCTCTGATTTCTCAGGTCTTCTCCCCAACCAAACTCTCTTCTGATTTTTAAGATTAAATTAGACTTTGGAATTGGGACAGGGGTGTTTTCTGTTAGTGGGGGTTGACAGATTTTCCTTATATTGAGACCAGAGAATTGAGTGGCCGGCCTCTGAGAGCAGAGGCAAGAAAGAGGAAGAAGAATGGGCTGGAGTATGAGGCAGGAATGCAATCCCTGGGCTACACAATGTGCAGAAGCAAGATAGGACTCAGGAGTGGTGTTGCACAGAATAATACAAGTCTCCGGTGAGAAATCCGAATCCCCGCGATTAGCATCAGTAGCAGTAAGAAAAATGACCTTTAGCAGGGAGAAGTAGCTTGCAATTTGCCATTGTTTTGATATGACTTCCCTGCTGTTCCTTTATCAGTTTTCTTTTTCTGGGTCTGGAAGGTTCGGGCTGGTTGTTTTCAGTGGACAGCATTCTTCTCCAACTCTCCTCCCTGCAATGGTACTAGAGGGTTAAGAGTTCCTAACGGCAGACTCTTTCTGGGGAAAAGCTACATAATTTTCAAGGGGACCTAAAATAATTTAGTTCAGCAAAATACCATTATGATCGGCCAGCTCCAACAAGGGCTGCCGAGCTGGCAATAATTCATCTGCCTCCTTTAACAACTCCCATTTAAATTGCGTTTGAACACTGAAAACAAATACGCTTTCGCTGGACGTCCGAAATCGTCAATACAGCTTCCAAGTTCCACAGGAAAACACTGCATTGCAGCTTTCCTGTTTTTGCTGAGAATCTCTGCTGGCCTGTCCTGGCAAAGGAGGGGCCACGGAGAAGGCAGCCTGCTTTCAGCAGATCCCTTAGCTCCCGCATATAATGAGAAAAGCGTCCTCAACTAGCTTGGGGGCAGAGTAGGCTGGGGAGAGAAGGTTAGATACACAGGTACTAATTAAATCAGGTTTGTTATCTTCATTTATTCATGTAAAAAAATTATTGGGTGTTTGTCAGGCAATACATTTTCTTCAAACAGTCAGACGCTTTTTCCTCTTCTGGAGAACGTATGGAACCGCTCCAAGATGCCAGATACATTTTGGCCATTCCCATAGGCCCCGCATAACCGCAGCAGATGGACATTCCCGGTCTCGGCCGTTAGCAGACTGGTCAGAGAAAGGCTTATTGCAAGCTGAGCAAGATTTAGTGGAACGTTTAGAAGATAATGATGTTCATGCACGCATACATTCACGCATGCATTCTCCACGCACTGAATGACTATTTCTACCGTATTCTAGACACTGGAGCCGCGTCTAAACAAGATCCAAACCGTCCGCTGCCGCAGTTCCCTCTTAATCCTCACCAAACTGCAGTTCTTTTGGGTGTCCAGAAGTCCCTTCCCCCCTGGCACCCCGGGCGGGCTCCAATAGTCTGGTCTATGCTGGTCATGCCCTTTGTCTTTAAGTTTTCGCTGCTCAATTCCATTTGCTAAGAAGCGGAGCACAGCCAGGACGCACAAACATTTCTTTTGCTACAACTGACTTGTGATTTAGGAACTATCTTTATTTCCATTTTGCCGATGAGGACTCAGGATGTAAAGTGGACTTGCCAAAGGTCACTGGGCTAGTAAATGGCAGAGCTGAGATTCAGACTCAGGTCTGTGAATTCCAGTCAGTCCTTAACCAGTGCACATCCGGTTCCTGGCTGGGGGGGCGGGGCGGGGTGGGAGTGGAGATGGGGGTGGGGGTAGGTGGTGGGTGGGCTGTCTTATTGCCCGGAGAACAGAGCGTACCCAGCAGAAGCCCATTAGAGGTGGCTTATTTTATATTTTAACCATCCTTATGAAAAAAAAATCCCTTCATTTCTTCCATGGCAGTCGTTTAGGCTCCTGGGGTGTATATCTCTACTAAAGAATTAGTCTGCGGAAGGCTTGCCTGCTCTTTCCCTCTCCTCCCTTCAGTGCGTAGTGTTATCTAATGCCTTATTAGGGTGTTTTCTCCTTGAATCAGTTATGATGGTTTCCTCCTGCAGCACATCCATCTAAAATTCTGCTTCCGCAGCCCTGCGCATTCTCCCTTTAATGGTACACAGACAATCACATAAGAAAACCTGCTGTATGAGACTAGTGTTATTCCACAACAACACGCAGCTTCTAAAAACCATGTCTTGAGTTTAAACAGAGAAGCCTTGGCTATTGCTCCAAAAGCAGGTTTGTCTGGGAAAAAAATTGTTTTGCAGCTGAGAGCAGTTTGAAAGAAGCTTTTGGTGAGCTTTTGTTCTTACCTGTTTAACAGCTTAAGGTTTAGAGAAGCCTATGTGAGTTCACCTTTTGCATTTGAGTCCAAAAACTGAATTCATTAAAGATCTCTCTTGAGCCTGCGGTGAATTTCAGTGCTCCTGGGAGGACGCTGCAGGCTCACTTAACTGGTTTGAAATCATATGGCCTCAGGCTCCACTGTCTTTATTTGGAGGAGGATAGAAGCCGGGGAATTAGTTCAAAAGCTGCAACCACTTTTCCCTTTCCTCTCTAATTTCTGTTGTTCAGCCTTGGTTCCACACTATTTGCAATATTTTTAAGAACAGTTCCGGAGGACGTAGGTCATTGCAGTTAGCGTTAATATCATTCTATCACCTTCTCTATTAGTTTTCATGTTTGCACCTACGTAATTCTTATGTATGTGGTTTGGGCCTCGCAAATTTGGAGGATGAAAAAATACTGCAGATCTTTCTTCCGGCCCTAGGTGGAGTGTTTATTTGTTTTTGTTTGTGTTCTTTGGGGTGTGCCTGTGTGTGCGCACGTGTGTGGGTTCATATGTGCGTGTATTGGGGAGGTGGGGAGAGGGAAGAGGAGAGAGGGAGAAAGAACATAGAAAATAGAGAGAACTTTGTGATCTCTGACCACCAGATGTGCAGAAGATATAGGTCTCCTCTGCGGAAGGACATCCAGGAGGGAGGAAACAGGACACATCTTCGGGGGGGATGTCTGCGGTTTCCTAATTGCTCCGAACCACTTTTTCCCTCAATTTAAATCACAGGCTATCTATCTATCTATCTATCTATCTATCTATCTATCTATCTATCTACCTACGTACGATCTCTCTATATCATGCCTGCTCTGTGAAGCCGAGCAGGACCAACTAAGCTTCTGAGTACATTTAGAGAGGGACTGTTCATACTAAACACCTGTTATTGTCTTTTGATGCGAAGCGAGGTTGAGTCAGTTCAGCTAAATCGGTCAGCAAGAGCAGATGGGGAAATGTGGCCCAGGAGGTCTTCCCGGGGCCGAAGTATGGAACTCGGTAGAGGAGCAGTGGAGGGCAGGGGGCTGAATGCGAATGCAGAATATTATTCCAGAAACACCGTCTGGGCTCCTATCCCACCTCGGATAATGGCGGGACTTTGATTAAATACTTAACTCCTAAGCCTCAGAATCTTCATTTATAAGACAGTAATAATAATGAAACTTGGCTTTTGGGTATTTTGAGAGGATTAATGAAGTAATGAATGTAAAGTACTTGGTACACTGACTGCTACAGAGTATGTGATCAATAAATGTTGAATAATAATTGGATTGCCATTATTCTTCAGAGACTAGATGTGCCAAAGACTTGCTATTTTTTTCCAATCCCATTTTCCTTTCTCTCCTGGGCACACAGCTACGACATGTCCCAACCTTCCTTGTGTGAGCTGAGGCCATTTACTGGGCTACAGAAAGTGGCTTGTGGGCAGAAGCGAGTATACCCCTTCCAGGTCTGGTCCGTAAAAGCCTCATGCAACCCCTCCGTTCTCTCTCTTCCTCCATTCAGTGGAGGAAGCCAAGACACAGCAGGAAAGCCCAAAGTATCAAGGGTTAGTGGAGCAAGAAGTAGGAAGGAGACTGAGTTCCTGGATGATTGTGTGGAGGCGAACATCCTTCTTCCTCTCTACCTCGGTCACCACCTGGACTCGAGTTAGAAATAAATTTGACTATTTGAAGCCACTGAGATTTTTGAGTTACTGTGTTCAGTATTAGTAAGTCTCACCTTATGATACAGGATCTCATGCACATGTCAGAGCATGTGGTAATAATCTGGAAATCCATATTTGAAAATGTTCTCACTTTAATTTTTCAATTGAAGTGACACAGAATTGGTTGTGTATTAACAAATAAATTGCTACCTGGTAAAGTGCATGGAAAAAAATGATGTAGTATTAGAAGGAAGTAATCAGAATCAGGCTAATCTAGGACTAAGACAGACACTTACATAGCCACATAAGGAGATTTAAAAAAAAATTAGTCCTTCTCTGAGTCATGCTGGTTCATGATGGTGGTACAAACAGGTTAAAGCAATTAATGCTCTGAGAGAGTGTGTGAGTTTATCTTTTACTAGCACCAAGAGCAAAAGTGAGAGGTATGGCTTCCTTTTTTCATGACTTCTGAATATAATTCCTTTTGTGTACTAGGTCTAACAAAACAAAATACCACCCTTCTACCCCAACAACACAGGGGTGTTGAACACTGTGTTCACAACACAGGAACTAGTATTTTTCCTGATTAGCCTAGGACTTGACATGATATTTAAAAGTCACATGAATGGATTATCAGGAAAAAAGTTGTGGAAGAAGGGCTGCCTGGGTGGCTCAGTGGGTTAAAACCTCTGCCTTTGGCTCAGGTCATGATCTCAGGGTCCTGGGATCAAGCCCCGCATCGGGCTCTCTGCTCGGCGGGGAGCCTACTTCACCCTTCTCTCTCTGCCTGCCTCTCTGCCTACTTCTGATCTGTCTCTCTCTGTCAAATAAAATCTTAAAAAAAAAAGTTGTGGAAGAAATTAATGGGAAGCATAATTAGTGTATGGAAGGCTTGGCCTCTGGATTAGCATGTTGCTGTCTGTCGTTGAGGGAATTACTCTGCCCTACTGTCCTTGGCCTTCAGTGCTTGGTGCACATGGTTAAAATGGAATTCAGAGCACCTACTCTTGCGGGTAAGAAATGGGGCAGGTAAAAGAAAAGGGTTTGAACGTAGAAAGAGAGAAAAAAACCTAATCCCTTAAACAGAGTTTGAACATATGAAGGGTAAAAGGGGTGTTGGGGAAAGGGACAGCTTATCACCCTCCAATCTTCAGAGCACCTGCGCTCCAGTTAGGGATTTGAACAAGGCACTCAGAGGCTGCTCTTCCCAGTACTCTCAGGTCACTTATGTAACTCAAGAGTTTTCAGATTCCAAAGTGCCTGATTTCTATATTGTTGCCAGCATGACTCAAGCTCTTCACTGACTTTAATGGGCATTTTAAGCACCTTCATTTATTTCCAACCATCAAAATTGTTTTCAAACCTCTTGTTTTGTTCAGAGATTACTCCCTCACTTAAAATTTGCTTTAGAGTGAAGGACAGAGAGCTAACATTGGTTAACTTGCGTCTGATGCTTTGAGGGAATGAGTCGGGCTGCAATGAGCAAGAGTCTGTGATTGTGGCTCTGATGGGAATACTCTGGTTTATATATCTACAATCTGGAAAGTCAGCAAGGGCTCTATTCTAGTGGTTAAACTTAACAATTACTTCTGAAACCAAGTGAATGGAACCTTGAAATTGCAAATTAAAGTCAATGCACACAGTTCAGCTTTAAGAGATGGTTTCTCGGGGCACCAGGGTGGTGCAGTCAGTTAAGCCTCTGACCCTTGATCTCAGGGTTGTGGGATTGAGCCCCAAGTTGGGCTCTGTGCTCATGCAAGTTGGCTTGAGATTCTCTTTCCCTCTCCATCTGCTCTCATCCTTCCTCTCTTTCAAATAAATAAATAAACCTTAAAAAAAAAAAGAATGAGGTGGTTTTTCAACTGATTATGCTGAGCTCTGTAAGTTAACTTTAATTTCTATACTCATGTTCCTCTTATATTTTCTTGCCTAAATTTCTTGACTGTTTTATCTGTTCATTCACTTACTCATCCATCCATCCACCCATCCAACAATCCATGCATCCATCCATCCACCCATCCATTCAGTCATCCATCCATCCATCCATTTACTCAGTGACTTTACTGAGCTTCTGTTATGAGCCAGACACTGCCTACCTGTTGGGAATATTAAGTATATTGACAGATCCTTGTGGCCATCTCCAGGTTGTGATTCCTTCATTCTTTTCATTCATGTACAGACCCTTTCTTGGCTAATTCCTGTACCATCCTCTGTAAGACTAGTCTCCCAGTATCATGTTAGCAATTTGTTTCTAGATCCCATAACCACCTTGACATTTATCACTGCTACATTCCCTTCAGCCAAGCACCAAGCTTTTAGAATGGTCACAGAGTAGAGATCAACTAGTGGTGATGGGGCCAGGGACACTGGGATAGTAGCACGTGATAGAACATAGTTACGTATTTGAGGTAGGTACCAGGGGACTTGAAGACGACTGATGATTTGTTTTCTTAAGACATCTTGGAATATCACAGTTGGGAAGAGTTTAATAGGTTATCTCATCCAATTTCCTGGGAATTAGAAATCTTTTCTATTATATCTGTATCAGATCAAGATCCAGCTTCTTCTTTAATGCTTCCAGGGACAGAAAGTTCATTCAGCAACACATTTACAGATTCTTCTATTATAAAGTTCTTCCAACTATTTTGGCTAATATCTGCCTTTTCATAACCTCAACACATTGGTCCTTATTTTATCTCTCTATGGAAACAGGAAGAGTGTCCAATTTCTTTTCTATGTCACAACTGTATTAATTTGGACTTTTTTATTTGTAGATAGCCAAAACCCAACTTTAACTAGCCTAAGCAAAAAGAGGGAATATAAGAAGGATGCAGAGTTTTCCTATGGGAACTAAGAACAGAAATGCACAAATGCATTAGGCCTCAGAAATGATCCGGAATCAGAGACTCAAAAGCATCAAGATTCTCTTCATGTCTCTCATCTATGCTTTAACCTGTGCCCTTCTCATGCTTGCTCTCTTTCTCTCTTTCTCCCATAATTCCTGGAGAGGACAGTGATTTCTGTGGTTGGATCAAGTTCTACCCCTGAAAAAATCTACCATTTTTAAAAAATAGGCACCACACGCAGCATGGAGCCCAACACAGGGATTAAACTCATGATCCTGAGACCAAGAACCCAGCTGAGACCAAAAGTCAGATGCTTAGGGCATCTGAGTGGTTCAGTCAGTTAAGCACCTGACTCTTGATTTTGGCTCAGGTCATGATCTCAGGGCTGTGATATTGAGCCCTGCATCAGGCTCTGCACTGGGCATGGAGCCTTCTTAAGATTCTCTCTCCCTGTCCCTCTGCTCCTCTACCCACCTCTCTTAAAAAAAAAAAAAAAAAAAAAGGACTTGGGCGCTTAACTGACTGAACCACCGAGGCACCCCATATCTAGTGTGTTTTGAGGGTTGTGTCACATAGGAACATGGCTATTCCACCTATGTAGAGAAAGGAGAGGAATAGGACCCTTCTCTAGAAGAAAAGGTAGGTAATTCTACACATTCTGTAAACACCACGTATTTGCAAATATTTCTCCTACATCTTATCAGCAGACTATATATATCCAATTTCTCTAATCTTTTCTCAGATAAGTCAGTTTTCATGACGATACCTTCACCATCTGGTTTTCTTTATTCTTAAAAATTTTATCATGAAAATATGGCTTCTAAAACTCATTACAACAGATATATTTGATCAATATAGAATCAAGGTCACCTGATCAAAAGCTGGAGGCCTCTTAAGAGATATTTTCCCTTAGAACTTACTATTTCACTTGACCTGGAAGTTTCCATTATTGTAGCAGTTATGATCCCAAAGAAATTTTTCTGTACAGAGAATTCAGAATGAAAGGCTGAATAATGACATTGGCCAAGGACGATCTGGATCCAAAGCAAAGTGAAATCCTATTAATAATATAACTGGAAAATTTTGCCCTGAGAACATTGGCCTATTACTTATACCAAGCTTTTAGAGACATATTGTCTCTTTCAGTAGTTAAAATTCATGAACTACAAATAGTAAATGCATACAGCGAATATTTTTTCTTTATATACTGTTTATCTCATCTATAATGGTACTTGGATGGTACTTTAAAAATTACTTCATGTTTTATAATTGGTTTAAGGTTTATTATTTCCTAAAATAACAAAATCATCTTCACCATTGCATTATTTGATTAAATTTAATAAATCACTCATTAAGAACCAGCTAAAGACATGTATAAAAGGTATTACACTAGGTCCTGGTGTTGTGGAAGTAAATGGCTTCTGAATTTTAGGAGTTCATAATCTAATGATACTCATATATAAGCACACATACAAATGGTAATGAAAGGTGTATTTTAGGTTTACTTAGGGAAGCTACAAAAATCAGAAGACAACAAATACAAATAAAGGGCAATATGGAGATGTGGTGAGCTATAGTGTTTTGGGGTTGCATAGACTTACTTTCAGTCTCTGTCAATTACTCTCTATATTACTTCAACAGGGTAAACGTCCTCTTTGAGTCTTACTTTCTTCCTCCAGGGAATAGGAAGAACAATATTTATCTGACAGGGTTCTTGTGAGAATTAAATAATATCATAAGACTCTACCAAGTACTGTTTCATTTTCTCATCCCACAAACATTTAGTAGCTTTTAATATGTTAGGGGATTCAAACAAAGGAGCCACCAGTTAGAAAGCAATGTGGTAAGTACTGCACAGAAGATGAGATTTAAGAGTTTGGACTTTACTTTTTTATTTGGAAATTAGAAGCCATGGAGAAGTTTCAAGGAAAATCTTTCAAATGTCCATTTTGGAGAAATAACTGATTGTAATATAGTGAATGGATACAAGGAGGCACACTGGAGGGTGAGAGACTTCTTTGTAGCTATTGGAGAAGTCCTAGGCTAGAACTCCTGTTTTGAATTTCAGTCCCAGTTGAAGAACACAGACAGTAAGAGAAGACTAAAGAGGATGGTCCAGGTATAGGGTTTATTGACTTCTTGAAGGTCTGAATGTAGAAAAGGAGAGGGAGAGAGGTAAAGCATGGCTCTGAGACTTAAGTGCCAAAGGATACAAGAAAATAAATAGGTTTGAGGTAAAGGATAATCAATTAGCTTCTGGGCATGCTGAATTTGAGATGGCTGGGGGACATCTAGGTGGAGATTTTAAAATAAGTATTTGGATCTTGAAGAGAATAGCTAAGGAGAGAAGTTTAACCCAGAGACATGGCTTTAGGCTATATGAATTACCAAGAAATCTTTCAGTGGTTATGTGTCAGAATCTATTTCCAGGGGGTGCCATGAGTAGTATGCACATGGACTGAACACTGGAAAATCTGTAATCAGTATGACGAACTGACCCAACTAGTCTTTTTACAAGTATGAATATATCCAGAGTTTTCTTATTTATCAGAAAACCATTCAACCAACCATTCATTCATTGCCATCTCAGCAACACATTGTCCTGAGGTAATAGACTTGAAAACCAATTAGTGAGAAGTGGTCACATTGGGTCCAATTCACATCAGGAGCTGGAAAAGAAAGTCTGCGCTTCAAAAACCGTCATAGACATACTACAACATGGACAAAATGGTAAAAATTGTGGTTTAAAAATTTATTCTTGAGAGACTTAGGAATCTCATAAAAATATTCCAGGAAATCAAAAGCTTCTGGTAATGTGTGAGTCACAGGGAGGGCATACTTCATATTCCGGCCAAAGATTGACTGTCTAATGTTGAAAAGTCATCTTTGCCTCCTCTCCACTGACCTCTCATATCCAGTCAATTGCCAAGCTTTAGTAATTTGACCTTGCAGCTGATTCTTATCTGTCTTTCTTCCTTTTAATTCCTTGCTTTGGCACTAATTATCTCAACTTGAGCTTTCACTGCAGATGCCTTCCTACCTTCCAAACCATTCCACACTACACCACATGTATCTTCTTAAATCACTGGGCACAGTCCAAGCTGGCATTCAATTTCCTTAACAGTATACCCTGAACCTGGCTTTCCTCCCTCATTCATTCAACAAACATTATAAGCACAGCTGAGAAGTTAGAACTTTTCTAAATGTGAGATGCACACTCTTATCTATCTGCAGTTTTCCCCTTCCTGCTTCTTCTGCCGTGCTACTTTTCCATCTTCTTTCTTACCCATTGACCTTCAGCATAGAGTGCCGACCTACCTTCAACTACCAGCCTGAATACCTCTTTCCTTCAGATAAGGAAAGAATTCCTCTTTCCTTATCATGCTAGTTGGAAATCCATCCTTTTCAAAAGAAACTTTATTATACAGAATTTATCATATGTTACTTTTAGTGATTTATGTAAATTTATTTATTTATCTATTTATTTAGAGAGCATGAGGTGGGTAGGGGCAGAAGGAGCAAGAGCATCTTAAGCAGGCTCCAGGCCCAGTGCAGAGCTGGTCACGGGGCTTGATCTCATGACCCTGAGATCATGACCTGAGCCAAAACCAAGAGTCTGCCACTTAACCAACTGAACTACCCAGGCATTCCTATGTAAAAATATTATTTTCTCTACTCAAATATAAGCTTTCCTAGTACAGGGAAATGTTATTTTATTTTCGTGTCTTGTACAGTGCCTTCCAACGCAGTAGGTATTTAGTAAATTACTGTCAAGTTAAAATCTGAGGCTGTAGCTCATAACCTTCCTTATTTTAAATACACCCATTTTAGCATTCTTCAGAGCCATTCCTCCTCCTCCCAAGATGAGTCAAAGTTTGGCCAAGGATTGTTCTGACAAATGTTCGGCTATGCGTGAGTCTTAACCTTTGTTTAAGTAATTGAAATTCAGTCATTCAGAGAACATTTATTAAGAGATTATTAAACCTCAGAGGTTACTGCACCAAGCTCTGAGGTTACAGAGCTAAACAAGACAGTCCTTGCCTGGGAAGACTCTGTAGTTAAAAGTTCTATAATAAAAGCATGTTGGTAATGCTGAGGGAATCCTGAGGAGGGAGCTCTAACCTTGCCTGGGGAAGTTCGAAAAGATCACAATACCATATAACATTTGTTAGACAATGCAGGTGTTTTCTTAACATTCAATCAACAGAATTCATTGCATATCCAATGCTATGTTTGCACACTTGCCTGTAGCTGAAATATGTTAATTTTTACTCAATACTTTACTCAATAAACATTTCCATAATATTCAAGAATTTTTAGCTTACTGTACCAGGCATTATTCTAAGCATTGCAAAGACATATCTCATTTAATTCTCTTTTACGGAATATGTACTATTCTGTATCAATTTAATAGGTTGAAAAACCCACTAGGCACAAGGAGCATGAGTTAATTGTATTAATTGGCAGGACTGGGATTTAATAGAGTTTTTCTGATTGCATACCCTGTTTTCTTAACTATCGTATAGTATATACAAAGAATTCTGGGAGACCATAAGTTTGGAAAAATTATAGAAAAATCATAGCAATCATTTGACATTTAATGTTTTAAAATTGGATAAAGCAGGCCTAAAAAGACAGCTACTTTTTCTTTTGGATGAAAAATAGATTCAATGTAGTAAAAAAGCATTTCAGGTACTATTTAAAGTAAAAAACAACCAGTAAAACAAACCTCCATAGAACTGTAAGGTTTGTGAAAACATGAGATTATTATAAATAGGAGAAGAGAGCAATGTCTTATATTTCCATTCTGAAAATGATCATCTCACTTCATTTTTTTATTGCTATATTCAGTTGTATTGTTTAAGATTTAACTTCTGCTCAAAACTGCTTATGAGAAGGATTTCTGCTTCTGTAAAAGCTTCAAAATCATTATTTCTTGCCCTCTGCCTTAGGTATAGTTTTGATGGGAAGGAAGTCCAGATTTATTTTTTAAGGATTATATATTTTTTAAGTAATCTCTACACCCAAAGTTGGTCTCGAACTTATAAACCTGAGATCAAAAGTCATATGCTCTACCAACTGAGCGGGCCAGGCACCCCCAAAACTTCAGTTTTTAGCATCGAGTCTCTCCAAGTACAATTCCAACAGCTCAGAATCCTCCCTTTTACCTCTGAAGAACAATTTCTTTGGTTCTTAATACTGTGGATTTTTAAAATTTGATTTTATTATTTTAAACAAATGTAGGCCATCAAACCAATCCATTTGTTACTCTATTGGCCTACAAGGCTTTGATTTTTATCACTTCCCTCTGGGGTGATCAGACTCTAGAGCCTGAATTTCCTCTACCTTTTAGACCACAATGAAAAAGTATTTGTTTACATCAAGAAAAAGAGCTGTTGGTGGTTCAAAATATCATTGTTTCTTTGTAAGAGGTAAGCTTGCTTCACAAATAAACTTAGAAACCATTGAGTTATTTGCTAAGTTACTGAATACTATTTGTTAAAAAGACCTATCTATTTAGATAAGTTTAGAAAGTCAGTCTGCAAGGTATAGACCAAATTGTTAATAATGGTTATAGGTGGAGGTTGGGATTATAAATAAGACTTCCCCTTTCTCCATGTTGGGTTTTTTTGAAGATCTTGTATAATCAGAAAAAAGAAACACTTTAATACAGATACTTCCACTTTGATAAAAAAACTCCTTCTGGATATAATCATAATAAAGAGTACCTATTTGGTCTGCCTTTTCTGAGTGGACTAGGTTTTTTTTTTATTTTTTAAAAAACTTTTTTTTAAAGATTTTATTCATTTATTTGACAGAGAGAAAGAGAGGTCACAAGTAGGTGGAGAGGCAAGCAGAGAGAGAGGGGGAGAAGTAGGCTCCCTGCTGAGCACTGAGCCCAATGCGGGGCTTGATCCCAGGACCCTGAGATCATGACCTGAGCCAAAGGCAGAGGCTTTAACCCACTGAGCCACCCAGGCACTCCCCAAGTGGACAAGGTTAATTGTGGTTTGCAACCAGAATACTCTTGTTTGGTCACATGTGGTGTTGCCCTGACATATGGATACACCCCAACTTTCCTTTTCAAATACCTTTTATCAGTTACCCAAAATTTTATTCTGCAGAGTATTTATTGACTATCATAAAAAGACAAGGGGTAACAAGTATGGCCAAGGATGTGGAGAAAAGGGAAATTTTGTGTGCTGTTGGTGAGAATGTAAATTGACGCAACCACTATGGAAAATGTTATGGGGGTTCTTAAAAAAATTAAAACGAGAACTACCATAAAATCCAGCAATCCCACTTCTGGCCATATATACAAAGGAAATGAAATCACTATCCCCAAAGGATATCTCAAAGAGATGTTAATTGCAGCATTATTTACAATAGCCAAGATATGGAAACAGCCAACTGTTTGTTGATGAATGAATGGATGAAAAATGTTATTCTCGGGGCTCCTGGGTGGCTCAGTGGGTTAAAGCTTCTGCCTTCGGCTCAGGTCATGATCTCAGGGTCCTGGGATCGAGCTCCACATTGGGCTCTCTACTCAACAGGGAGCCTGCTCCCCCCCTCTCCTTCTGCCTGTCTCTCTCTCTCTGTCAAATAAATAAATAAAATCTTTAAAAAAAAAAGAAAAATGTTATTTTTTTTCTCTCTCTCTCTCTCTATATATATAGTAACATTTTTCAACCTCATGAAAGAAGGAAATCTTGCCATCTTGCCATTTGGGACAATATGGATGAACCTGAAGGACATTGTGCTAAGTGAAATAAGCCAGACACAGAAAGACAAATATTTTATGGTCTTATTTATATGTGAAATCTCAAAATTTTAAGAATGGTGGTTACCAGGGGCTAAGGGGAGGAGGCAATGAGGAGATATTGATCAAAGGGTACAAAGGTTCAGCTATGTGAGATGAATAAATTCTGGAGATTTAATGGATCATTAGATGGTGACTCTCATTAATAATACTATATTATAAACCTGACATTGTTTAAGAGAGTTGATCTTAAGTGTTCTCACCACTTACACCAAAAGACATAACTGTGTGTGGTGGTCGATGTGTTAACTAATTGACTGTGGCAATCACTTCACAAGGTTTACACATACACTGTAAGTGTTAAACACATGCAGTTTTATTTGTCAGGTATTCCTCAATAAAGCTGGGGGAAAAAAAAGTAAACTCAAATGAAAATAAAAAACTTTCAAGTGTTGACAGTGATGGGCTTCTTAGAACTTGGGGCGGTAACAAAGAGGGAACCCTCCCACAAGTTAGAGAAGATAAAAGCTACATCAGCCTCAACAGAGATGAGGTTTGAATTAGGAAGAGAGAGAGGGAGAGGGAGAGGAAGGGAAATGAGGAGGAGAAGAATAAGAAGAGAAAGATAAAAGAGGAGTAACAGAAGAAGTAGAAAGAGAGGAGGAGGAAGAAGGGAGGGAGGAAGATACCTCAGCATCCAGAGAGAAGTGTAGTTCACATTTTGGTGTAGGCACAGACACACAAATGCACACACATAGCAACTTCAGCACTTTTCCTAAAATTGGCAGGCATACAAAACTTAGACAAGAGTCAGTCAGCTAGCTATAAGCATGTCAGGTTTGTCATAGTCATGAAGCCTTTAGGAAGCTGTGTTTAAGAGAGCAAAATTTAGGCCCCACTCTGAAAGATGAGAAAGAAAGCAGATGGATGAATGGTATTTCTAGGAGTTGTCAATCTCTCAGGAATCTTGAAATAGACATCATAGAGGGGAAGGAACTGCCGGAGAAGAGTTGAGAGCATCCGTATGGGGAGAGGCAGGACTAAAAATGGCCTTGTGAACAGGAAAGTTGATAGAAGGGAACACTATCATGGGGCCAAATAAAGTAGATTAAAGCTAAAGGAAAGGAGCTTAAGATTTTAGTTTATTTATTTATTTTTAAAAGATTATTTATTTGAGAGGGTGAGAAAGCAGCATGAGTACGGGAGGGGCAGAGGGAGAGAGAGAAACAGACTTCCCACTGAGCAGGGAGCCTGATGCAGGGCTGGATACCAGGACTCTGGGATCATGACTGGAGCCACAGGCAGATGCTTAACCACCTAGGCACCCCAGGAGTTGAAGATTTTATTTTTTAAATTTTTTCCCCCAAATATGTTTATTTTATTTTTGCAGTGTTACAAGATTGATTGTTCATGCACCACACCCAGTGCTCCATGCAGTACGTGCCCTTCTCAATACCCACCACCAGGCTCGCCCAACCCCCCAACCTCTCCCCTCTAACCCCTCAGTTTATTGTTCAGAGTCCACAGTCTCTCATGGTTCATCACCCGCTCCGATTTCTCCCCATTCACCCTTCCTTTCCTTCTCACAATGTCCTCCATGATTTTCCTTAGGAGTTGAAGATTTTAAAATGCAGTCTGTCCTAACAATTAGGGAGTATATGTGAAATATATGTTATTTTACAGTTTGATAGTCCTGATATTGAGACTGCCTTGAGAGGCGATCATGGGGCCACTCATGTCATGGGCATTTTTTTCATCACTTTTTCCAGTACTGCTCTGTATGGCTTGTGTACTGACTCAGCTTAGTCCTGGTTCTTCAACTTGGAACGTGATCCCACATGACAGGCTGACAGACAGATGTGGAAGATGGGGCTAGAGCCTCCGAGTAAGTGTGTGTGGAGTGAGTGCACGCAGAGGCGCCATTATGGATTTCTGTGGGTGCTCTTAGAGGAAGAAGATAACTCTGTAGCACATTCTCCCTGCCCCCGGATTTATGGAGGTATTATTGGCTTACAGCATATATGTTTCATATGAACAGTGTGATGATTTGGTACACATATGTTACAAAATGATTACCACAATCAGGTTAGTTAACACCTCCATCCCTAGAAACTTACACCCTTTGACCAACATCTCCTCATACCGCTCCCACCCCCCCACCCCCCGCCCCCCCCCCCCCGGGCAACCACCATTACATTCTCTATTTCTATCTAGTTTGGCATTTTAGATTCCATGCCTAAGTAAGATCCTATAGAACTTGTTTTTCTCTGACTTACTTCATTTAGCATAATGTTCTCAAGGTCCATCCATATTGTCACAAGAAGCAGGGTTTCCTTTTTTACGGCTGAATAATATTATATATATATCTATTTTTGTGTGTGTGTGTGTTACACATTTTTTAAATTCATTCATCCATTAATTGATACTCAAGTTGTTTCCATGTCTTGGCTATTGTGGAACATGGGAGTATAGAAACGTCAGATATCCTGCTTTCGTTTCCTTTGGATATATACCTAGAGATAGGATCGCTAGATCATATAGCAGTTCTATTTTTGCTTTTTTGAGCAATCTCTATACTGTTTTCCACAGTGGCTGCACCAATTTATATTCCCACCAACAGTGCACGAGGGTTCCCTTTCTTCCACACCCTCACCAACATTTGCAATCTCTTGTCTTCTTGATGACAGCCATTTTAACAGGTGTGAGGTGATAGCTCATTGTGGTTTTGATGTGCATTTTCCTGATTAGTGAGGTTGAGCATCTTTTCGTGTACCATTTGGCTGTCTTCTTTTAAAAGAAGGTCTGTTTGAGTCTTCTGCCCATTTTATAATTGGATCCTTTGTTTGCTTGTTCTGCTCTTGAACTGTATGAGTTCCTCATATATTTTGGATATTAACCCCTTAACAGATGGTTTGAAACACTTTCTCCATAGGTGGCATTTTCTGTAGGTTGCATTTTGTACATTTCCCCTACATTCTGTATGTAGGCTGCATTTTCACGTTGCTTATTGTTTCTTTCACTGTATACAAATACGATGGACAGTATGATAGAATAATCACTATTGCTTATTGTATCAGTCAGGTTTTCCATGTAATGATTTCGGAATTTTAGTGGTCTCCGAAGGAAGCATACATTTCTCTCTTATTACATAAAGGCTGTGAGTTGGCTGCCTCTCTGCTCTGTGTTGTAGGCCATCTGTAATTCCACTCCCCGTGTCTCCTCATTTCTGGATCCGGGCTGAAGGAGCAGCCCCTGTCTGGGACATGGTGTTCTTGCTGCAGAGAGCAAGGGCACAGAGGTGGTGGTGGCGTATTGAAAACTTCCTCATCCACTGACACACACAGGCTTAAACGTGCGGCAGAGACGCATACCCTCCCCCCTACCAGGAGGTATTGCAAGGGCAGAGGTAATCTGCTAACACGGCAGGGAAAAGATAATTTGGACAATAGTAAGAAGTTCCATATTAATAATCAGCTAGGCCTTAAGTTTTATTATACTGGTCTTTGGGGTCCCTGGGGGTATCACGGGAAGGAAAGAAGCCTTTGATTGTTGCTGTGGCAAAGAAAAGGATCTAAAAGTGTCCCATGTCCATCCATTCCTAATTATCTCATATCGTTTTACCCCTGAAATTAAAAATGAATTCAATACTTAAAATGCAAATATAATTAGAAATGCAAAGAATATAACAATATTAAAAATGCAAAAGCATGCAAATATAAATTATGTAATTTATCTTTTTGACATATCTTGTCTGCAGAGACTTGTGCTGACATAATTTCATCTTGTTTAGTTTGCAGATAAAAAGATAATCCCTGATACCATGTGAATTACACTGGAGAAAGCTCCTCTAACCCATCATATGGGGAAGGAAATAGCGGGGCTTCCTACACTATTCGCTGGTATTAAAGGAAATGGAAAAAAAAAATACAGTTTGACCTGCCCAGGTCTTTCATCTCGATTGAGTTAGCAATTTAACCCTCAACATCTTTTTCTTGGGATTGCTTACTTAACCATTTTAAAGATGACAGGCAGTGGTTATACTGGAGAAATATGCTATCAGCCGCCTCCTGCTTCCCTGTAACTACTCTCTGTAACCAACTTCCTGTGATTGAAAAGCCCAAGATATTAAGGCCTGAAAATTGAGGTTTTTGAATTGAAAGGAAAACACCTTCATTTTAACCATGGAGCGGGACTCTGGCTTTTTAACATAGTGCTGTAGGAATCTTTGTAGGGAACGTTTTCAAATGTGAGGTTATTTTTGCCTTGGTTCTTTCAGTAAATGAAATAAGAATACTAAGCTTAAAATGCTATTAAATGTGATGTGAACAGGAATGCAGATTTTGGAAGTGTAATCATGTTTCCTCGGCTGTCTTCTACCACCAGCGTGAAACTGATGAGACGACGCTGTGCATTTCTATTGATTGCTATGTTTGAGAACGAAGTCGCCAAGTGGCGTTTTACCAGACTTTGTTGAGGACCCAACTCAAATTCTGCTCGCAATTCAGAGGCCTTTTCCAATTACCCTTGTCCTCAATGAACTCTCTAAGCTCTGATATTATTTTTTACCTTTCCCCCCACATCAGTCGTGTGTTCTCCCAGTTGGTATGGCTTATGGGGGCAAGGCCAGACCCAACCTGTTCATCCCTGTCCCAGCTCCCAGCACAGACTTGGCAGGGAGTGGGTTCTTCATCTGTATCTGTTGATGGGATGAATGTGTTGATTTGCATTACCATCTGATTGCACATGAGGATATTACTATCTTCACAGGGCTGTGAGTTCCTTGCAGTCAAGGGTCATGTTGTATTTTCGGTGAGCTTCCATGACACCTCACAAAGTGTGGGCTGGGCACACAGGGGTGTATGTGTGTGATGTTTGTTGCAATGACTCTCAAAGTTTAGTTACGTTTGAGACTTCAGGGTCTTCCCATCTAAAGGTGCTCAGTTTAGTCTTTTAACGTGATATACCCATGAATACTTTCAGCTGAGAACCGTATTTGTATACATTTGTTATGTACCTCACACGTTAACCCATATCCAGAAGGTCAGTTGTAGAAATGAATTGAATTCTTAATTTTTTTAAAAACTGTATTTTTTAAAGATTTTATTTATTTATTTGACAGACAGAGATCACAAGTAGGCAGAGAGGCAGGCAGAGAGAGAGAGAGGGGGAAGCAGGCTCCCTGCTGAGCAGAGAGCCCCATGCAGGGCTCGATCCCAGGACCCTGAGATCATGACCTGAGCCGAAGGCAGAGGCTTAACCCATTGGGCCACTCAGCAGCCCTGAATTCTTAATTTTAACCACAATTTAGGGGCAACTGGGTGGCTCAGTTGTTAAGCTTCTGCCTTTTGCTCAGGTCATGATCCCAGGATCCTGGGATCAAGCCCTGCATGGGGCTCTCTGCTCAGCAGGGAGCCTGCTTCCCCCTCTCCCTCTGCTGCTTCCCCTGCTTGTGATCTCTCTCTCTCTCTCTCCTCTCTCTCTCTGTGTCAAATAAATAAATAAATAAAAATTCTAAAAAAAAAAAAATCCAAACCAAAAAAACAAACCATGATTTAGTACTGCCCAGCTATGTTGACAAAATCTATAGCTACTCACAACCCAAATGAAATATCAAACAGTTAATGGGGAAAGAAAAAAATAAGGCAATTGCTTTGTTAAGTGAGTATAAATATCAATTAGGGCTGAAAGAATATTCTATTTGAATTATGGACTCTTTAAAGTAGAAAGAAGTCTCTGAGTTTTTTCTAATACCTGTAGGACATCCATGGGGAGGTATCCAGCAAATTTTGAACTCTGACACCAGATGACCTTGGTTCCAGCTCTGGCTCCCCCATGTGTGGCCATGTTCAAATTATGGAACCTCTCTTTGCCTCAAATTCCTCATCCCTAAAATGATATAACAACAGTATCTACCTTCCAGGACTTTGGTGAGGATTACATGAGATAATGCAAGGAAAATACTTAGCCCAGTAACAGGTAGAGTGAACGCCATATAAAAATAAGTTTTTACATTTTTGTTGTTGTTACTATTATTTGTCGAATACCCATGGTATATTAAGAACTGTGGGCAGGCTGCAATAAATAAAGCCCGGCTTTAGAAATTCATTGATAACAGCTCCCAATCATTTTTATATCATTTATATCATTTACTGAGCCCTTACTTAATAGACATTATGACAAATATTGAATCCATTTTATCAACGCTTAGGACAACTCTTTTGTAAGTGTGGAAATTGAGACTTGGGAAAGCCACATAACTTCCGCCAAGGTCACCCAGCAAGCCCTTAGGGGAGTCAGGAGTCAGATATGAGGATGCAGCTGATTTCTGTAATTTATGCTCTCTCGGAAGGAAAAATCTTCAAAAGTGGTGTCAGAAGGGAGGAACAACAGGACTACTGCAGAGTAGGTATCTTTAGAAAGGGGAGATCATTTCAGGGTAGAGGGTCATTGTGGAAAATCCCACAGGGAAAATGACATTGGACACACAGAATTTTAAAAGAGAGAAATAGGCATAGAGTTCTAGTCCGGACTCATAGGAACTCATCATTTTTGTAGGTAAAATAACTCAAATATTGTTATTTTCATAGAGTCCAACTTAGAACAATCTGTGACAGTAGTTATGACCTGGGCAAAGTTTAACATATGGAGAATTTGAATCCTCTCCCGGTTTTCCAATGAGGAATCCTCGATGTTGGAGAGAAAGGAGAAAATCAAAAATGTGTCCAGATTAGGGCATAGAGATTCTGGGAAAAGGAGAATTCATCTTCAGTGGGATGAAGTTCATGAAGAAATTACTGATGCCACGGTTGTTAACGTGTGGAGATTTTAAGTCATTTTGAACATCTTTTGATTTTTTCGGTGATTTCTATAAGATAAAAACAAATAATGTCATTCAAGCTGTAGGGACCAGTAACGGCAATGAAGCTGCTTTCCCCAGGTCACTTAAAGTTCCCACAAAACATTATTGGAGTCATCTGGAAACTTAGCTTTCATTATTTCCAGGAGGGACATTTATCAGATGCCAATATCACTGCAAACATCCCTTCTGCTTCAAATTCTCCAAGAATGCTTGCTTGATACAAAAGTGTAAGGATTTTACTCTGCGTGGTAAAAAGGTGATTTTGCAATTTTCTGATTGAAAAATAGAAACCAAAGTGGACATTTAAGGACTGTAAATATTTCTGTTTCTGGAATGATTTTATATGCTTTGTTGCCCCGGAGTGATTATTTATATGGAAAGCTAACATATCTGCTCTGCACTTTGTTCTGAACCCACATAGCCTGTGTTGCAGGAATAATTCTTCAGAAGGAAGCAGGGTGACATTATTCGCAAAGGATCCACGTATAAGTCTCTTTCCAGCCTACTCACACCTGTCTCCTGGGGCTCTTTTGGACTAGTCCCCAAAAGCTATCTTTTATTTCTAGAAACTTCTAGAGACGAGGCCTGAACACTATCTACTGCCATTGTTATACACTAGACAACATACCAGATCCTTTATTTCATTTGACCTCTCAATAATCTTTTTATGATTATTACTGTTGTTAGATTATCATTGTTATTAATCTTCTATTAAGCTTTACAAAACCGAGGCTTTGGGGAAAAAAAAAGAGACCTAAATTCACGTCATTTCATCTGAGACTCGGTCTCACTAACTCCAAAGCCCGTTCTGTCTACTGGCGTCTCTGGGAAGCTTTCCCCCCATAGACAGACATCCTCTGTCCCATCTCAGTTCACCCGACACGATGTGTGACAATTTTGCTATGGACATCATCCTCGTAAATCAATGATTCTCAGCTGGGAGTGGTTTTGTCATCGGGGGACATTTGGCAATGCTCGGAGACATTTTATATTGTCACAGTTGGGGGAGGTGCTCCTGGGCAGCTGGGGGGTCCAGGAATGCTGCGGTGTATTCCACAGTGCACAGGATGGATGGCCACCACCACAAAGATTACACAGCTGAAGAGTCAAAAACCAAGGTCCAGAAGCCCTGTCTTTTTTTTTAAAATTTTCTTTCATTTTCTTTTAAAGATTTTACTTATTTATTTGACAGAGAGAGATCACAAGTAGGCAGAGAGGCAGGCAGAGAGAGAAGGGTAAGCAGTCTCTCTGCTGAGCAGAGAGCCCGATGCGGGGCTCTATCCCAGGATCCTGAGATCATGACCTGAGCCGAAGGCAGAGGCTTTAACCCACTGAGCCACCCAGGTGCCCCCAGAAGCCCTGTGTTAAATCCTCCATGCTTCCTAATCCCCACACTCATCCCCATGTTTCTCTGCTCTGGAAATCTTTGTCTAGCTTCTGACAACCCATTTTTATTTCTAGACAATTAGAAAAACTGAATAATTAATGTAATCTTCCCATGATCAAACTTTCATTATTATCTATTTGTGGAGGTGATTAGCTAGATACCGCACAGTGCACTGGATCTTGTTTTGCTATGGAGAGCTTATAACCTTAGGCAGCCTTCTTTCTTAAACCCAGAAGAGGAATAGAAGGAATATAATACCGCTAAACTTACATGCATCAACAGGAAAGGCTTTACAGTCTCAGACGTTGATGGGGCAGAAAGATGTTTCTCAGGTGAAAGAGGGCTAAGGGAAGGGCAGTACCATGTTTCCCTGGGGAAGTTGAGGAAAGTCATTACCTCCTCCCTGTTCAAGGCAGCATAGCCTTGTGGAAGGAAAAAAATCCCCTCCCTACCGACAAGAGGAAGGGATTTGCTCTGGGGTTGTGCAGGATGCACACTGAACATTTATGTCAATACCTACCGATCTACGAACATACCTATTTCTTTTACAGCTTGTTTTTGGTTTCACCGCTGAATAATCCTGCAAATGATAGAAACTGTCTCTTGTATTTTGATTTGCTTATGTAAACACAACGAGCTCCACAGTTACCCTCTCGGGGCTTGCAGCCTCCTGAACCGTTAGACATTCTTTAAATAAAAAAACTAGTATTTATTTGCTTTGCTTTGCAAAACGGCTTTAACTGGAACATGTCATCACCATCCTCTCAGGACGAATAGCTCTACATATTTCGACAAGGCCCCAAGCAAGCATAATTTAGGATAAGACGAACTTTCCAAATCCTGAATTCCTAGCTTTTGAATTATCTGAAGTGTGCCTTGTAGAGGAGCACAGGCCAAGGCCTTACCTGATTGCATTATCTCAGAGTCGCCACAAGAGGGCGTGTGAAGAACACAATCTTTGCAACTGGGCTGCCAGAAGCCATTTCCTTGATGAGGCAGCAGCAGCATCTGTAGTTTCCTGTATTCTGAGCAGGTGGAACAGATCTTTAGAACAGTCACTTACACGTCTTTTTAACATGCTGTCTACACAGAAAGGGGAAAAAGGAAAGTTTCTGAAGGTGGTGTGGGATGTTCTGTCCCGGGTTTCCCCATAATCTGGAAGAGGGTCAGAAAATTCAGCTCATGCAGGCATTGTACTCCATTTGATTTCGTTCGAACTTTGGCCATGTCAGAAATGGGCGAGGCTACTGGGATGACTTGGGGTTTGAGTGGAATAAATCACTCTAAACTTGAAAGATTTTCCCGCAGTGATTCATGTCTGCCCAAACAAACAAAAAACAACCCACTTGATGATTTAGTTTGCCTTTGGCATTTTTAGAAGAAAAGAAATTGTCTTCTCTCTTCTTTAAAACACTAAGAAAAAAGAAATAGAAGTCAGAGTCCCAGGTCCCCCCTCCTGCCCCGTTTATGTGCTACTGTCACAGGTGGGTGTCCCACGGAATTAGGTGAGCTCAGGTTCCTTCCAAGGATCCACAGAAAATGAATGTCAGATAAGGTGCTCTGGGGACAGAGGACAGGGATCAGATATGGGGATCCCGCAGGGTGGAGGTTAGCAGACTTTGGCATACATCATAATTATCCCCAAATACTTGTTCAAATGCAGACTTTTGGGCTTCACTATGAGATTCTGATTCAAGAGGTCTGAGATGGGACCTGAGAATGTGCATTTCTAACAAATTCTCAGGGGATGCTGATGTTGGTTGGGGTCCACACCTTGAGATGCCTAAGTCATCAAAATTACTCCTGAGGTTGGATCTGGACATCTATAGTACATGAGTCCCAGTTAATGCCTGAGATTCCAGCCTGGCTATTAAGATCCTGAAACCACGACACAGAAAGACCTCCCTGTTGACTCCTTGCCCCAGAAGGTGACCCTTCCGAATGGAATGAAACTTTTAGGTTGCTTCCCCTTCTTCCCCCAGAATACCTCAGACCTCTACGCTGGAGCAAATTCCATAGTCCTGCTGATAGCTGTGGCCTGTTTTCAAATCCTAATACATGGGGAAGGTAGGAGCAAATAAATTCTATACCAAGTAGACACAGTTTACCAGAATTTATAAATTTATTCTGTCTCTGACCTTAACAAGATGCTTACCCTCCGAATACATTCATTTTCTCATCTGAGAAGTGAGAACCAGAGCTGCACCTACTTCCCTGGGTAGCTGTGTGGGTTAAGTGAGTTAATATCTGCACTTTGAATGATGACTCACACATTACTCTTAATAAACATCAGGTACGTCATCGTCTCTCATCTTCACTTTTAGTGTCCGTTTCCATATATGGAAACTTGAACTAAGAAGTCCCCCCCCCCCTCCCCAGTTTCTGAGAGTGTGTCCTCTTGCTGTGTTACTTATTGGGAGGCCAGAAGATTCATGACATTACCTTTAAACCTCTCCCCTGGCTCAATGGAACGGCTTCGCCAGGATGCCAAGACCAGTGGTTAGGTACGAAGGTTGATTATAATTTCTAAGGGGTAAAGGTAAACAAACCATATAGCTGGTTTCAGGTTTATTAATTTTGAACAATTTTTTGTGCTACTTCTATTGTCTTCTTGATGGATTAGAACATTCTATGGAACTGCCATTCTCTGCGCCTTGCAATACAAAGCAACAGCAAAATAGCAGGGAGGAAAAGAGGAAGCATCTTCCTGGTCAGATAAAAGTATTCCTTGGCACACTGCTGTATCACTTGGAGCAAAGGACTTCATATGCCTGTGTCGCTTCCCTAAGCGATGAAATAGGTATAATGATTCAAAGTGGCCTCAGGATCACCAATCATGCTTGCTGCACATTTCCATATTTGATGTATGACTAAGTACTATTTAATTACTTGTAGACTTCAAATAAATTTCATTGGTGTGGGTATTTATTTTTGCCTCTTTGTGTAAAGAAATTATTCACTGAATAGGTTATATATTGTCAGGATGCAAAATTGGAAAAGCTGAAAGGGATGAACAAGGAAAGAGAAGCTGGCCTTCTGTATCTGTCACCCATCTACACAGTGTCCATCCACTGGGATTTTTAATTCTTTTTTAAAGATTTTATTTATGTATCTATTTGAGAAGGAGAGAGAAAGTACATGTGTGAGCACGGGGCGGGGGGGGGGGAGCATTGGAGGAGGGAGAGGGAGAAGCAGACTCCCCGCTGAACTTGGAACCCAATGTGGAGGCTTGATCCCACGACCCTGAGATCGTGACCTTAGTCATAACAAAGAGTCAGATGCCTAACTGACTCAGCCACCCAGGCATCCCCACTGATATTTTTTTAAATTAATAAACTATTTTTTTTTTTAGTTTTGGTTTTATAGCAAAGCTGGTATGGCCCATCCTCCATACATGCCCTGCTTACCCCACTATCAACACCCCCCACCAGAGTTACCATTTATTGTGATCCATGAACTAGCAGGGACATATCATTATCATCCAAAGTCCACAGCTGATGTCAAGGTTCACTCCTGGCATTATAAGTTCTGTGAGTTTCAACAAATATGGAAAGACATGTATCCACCATGACTGTATCATGCAGAATACTTTCACTGTCTTAAAAATTGCCTATGCTCCAATCTGTTCATCTCTGCCTCCCAACCAAACCCCTGGCAACCACTGGTCTTTTTACTGTCTTCATAGTTTTGCCTTTCTCGGAAAGTCATCTACTTGCAGTCACACAGTACGTAGCCTTCTCAGAGTCTGGTGTCTTCCTGTTAGTAATATACATTTCGAGTTCTTCCATGTCTTCATCCCGTTGTCTGGTTGTTCATTTTCATCTGTTTGTATTCACCTATGGAAAGACATCTTGGTTGCTTCCAGGTTTTGGCAATTGTGTATAAAGTTGTTATAAACATTTAAACGCAGATATGAATGGATAGAAGTTTTCAGGCTGAAAACTTTTAAGCAACCCCTCTGAGATGTAAAGAAATCTTAACCACTTGAGACTAGAACCGTTTTATACATCTGACCTGTATCGTGGGTGGATGTTGGCATCAAACACTTAGGATGATCACGGTAATAGTGTTTTTAATAGAAACATTCCCTGAAATGTGTGCACCCCCTCTCCACACCATGCCCAGTGACACTGGTTAAGAGGCTTTCCCCAGCAGGGGGCTGGGATGAAATTGAAATGTTTCCCTTTTGATCACTCTTCTCTTTTTGCCTCCATCTGGGCTTCTGTCCCGCCTCCAGATCCAGGCAAGGCTTGCTACTGTTGATATGAGGATCACTCCAGTGTTCCAATTTGAATCATCTCCAGTCTGTTTTTTTCCATCTCCAGCTTTCACTTAGTATGTCCAGCTCCCACATGGTGTATACATTTGTGCCTATATTGGTTGATATCCATCTTTGTTTTCCTTACTAGATAATAAGCTACCATCTTATTTCCCTACTTTCAAAATGTTATATAATGATTTGCCTATAATAGATATTTAGTCAAGATGTATTGGTAGCACAAAACATTGTGTTGCAGTTAAGAACTATTTGACTAATCAGATTCTGTATCCTGTAGAATGAAAAATGGCAGATTCTTAAGAGCACTGCTCTGAGAGTAACAATAGCTAACATATTCCAATATTTAGTCCCTATTAGGCACAATGCTAAGTACTTTCACATAAATTATCTCACTCATCCTCATGAAACTCCCCATTGTTATTATTGCTTCCTTTTTATATACAAGGAAACTGAACCTTAGCGAAATTAAATAACTTGCTTGAGGACTTATGCAAATGGATCATGTACTATAGGAATTCCAAGATTTCACATCAGGGACTATAGCACATAAAACACAAAACGAATTTTAATCTGTCACATTGAAGTGAATTATGTAATATGAGTCTTCATCAATATCAATTGGTATATTTGTGTTTATATGACTAGTGTCTCTCTCCCCCCAAAGACAGTAAGCTCTATGAAGAGAGGAACCATTTTGCTCCATCTATCTCCAGTCCTGATGAAATTGCCCGGTCCCACCATAGATAGATAGGCATATCTATCTATGAATGATCTCAGTCTTTTGGTGGGTCAACAAGTTCATCTCCTGATACGTCAACCCTCTGGTAAGAATAAGGCATTTTGGAGCTGAATGTGAGCAGTCATCATAAGAAATCTTATGATTTTTTATAAGCATCAACATATGCTAAGCATCACCATCTCCCAGAACAATGGTGTCCATCCCTATCTCCCATTTTTCATATTAATTCCTGGCATAGATCTTTGATGGAGAAAAAGATGCATTATTATGCAAAAGAAGAGAAACTAAGTCAAGGAAAGTTTTCTTTTTCTTTCTTTCTTTTTTTTTTTTTTTTAGATTTTATTCATTTATTTGACACAGAAAGAGAGAAATTGAGAGAGAGAGCAGCAGAGGGAGAGGGAGAAGCAGACTCCCCACCGAGCAGGGAGCCTGATGTGAGGCTCGATCCCAGGATCCCGGGATCATGACCTGAGCTGAAGGTAGATGCTTAACCAACTGAGCCACCAAGGTGCCCCAGAAAGTACATTTTCTAAATAATTTGTATATACCTATGAAGGATCTAGAAATACAGTATTGAAAGCCTAACCACCTTTAATGCATGTTTGTTGTTGGGATTACAGTACTGTGCCTATCTATGAATTATCAGTTATAACTCAGAAAGGAGGAGTTTATGTCCTCACTGTCCCTCTGAACCCAAAGTGACTGTGAGAGATTTGGGTGCTGGCAAAAGGACAGCGGAAACAAAAACAGACTATCTCACGCTTTTCAAAATCACTGTGCTTTTGCTCTAGATTTCCTGTTGCTTAGAGGTTCAGGTTTTAACTTTTCAGCCTGGCATTCAAGAAAATTCATTTTATGACCCTCACTTACACAGAGGTTCAGGTTTTAACTTTTCATCCTGGCATTCAAGAAAATTCATTTTATGACCCTCACTTACATGTTCTGCTTTATAAAGTAGTCCTCAACAGGAGCTCTGTTCCATAGAATGGATTCTGCTGTCCCTCTCATAAGTCAGGATCACTTTAATCTTTCCTTTGCTCAGACAGCATGACTCTGACTTCTTTCTCTAGCCATATTTTCTCTAATTCCTTAAAACCAGGGCTAAATGCAGCTTTTTATTTTCTTCTGATGACTTCAATGTATACTATGATTGTGATCATAGTTTAATAGTGTGGCTAAGCGTTCAGATTCTCGGGTCAGATTTAGCTCAACACAAGGCTTCATTATTTGATCTCTAGGTGATTCTGAGGGAATTATTAACTTCTCCAAGCCTGGTTTCCTCATCTACGGACTGTGAATAGATAAAATGACTTTATAGAATTGTTATGAGAGTTAATGAACTTTTGCATATAAAATGTTTCATCTTAAAAAAATCATAATCCTGGATGCTTAAGTATTTTAAACCTGATTTAATTGGAGGGTAACATGAAGTTAAAGGAAGAAATAACAGCTTTGGTGTATGGTCCTTTAGCCAAGCCTGTATGAGGCTTTAATTCATTACTGTTGTGAACACAAGAGGAGGATTGTTCTATTAATGGTGGTGATGGAGTGAGGATTTTATACTCAATTTTAGAAATGTGAAGTCAACAAAAATTTAGGACATTCAGGAAGAAGCAAGTAGGAAGTGGGATTTACAGTTACTTGTGTCTGGGGGTGGGGGGGGTCACTGAAGCTAGAGGTATATATGGAATCACTTAGGAAGAGAATACAGAGTACAGAATGAATAGGATCCATGATCAAGGGTTATAGACTTGCTTGTAGGCTGCATAGAAGATGATTAGTTTGCAAAGAAAGTGAAAAAGTGAGTAAAAAGACAAAAACAAAACAATCCTTGTGCTAAGTCCTCAATGGAGGAGATTATTTCAAAAAGGTGGGCATATTTGGTGTTGTCAAGTACTTCTGTGGGGCAAGTAAGCTGAGGACTAAAAATAAGCAATGTGTTATCTCCAGGAGGCCATTGTTGACCTTTGTGGGAGCTGTGGAGGGTTATTTGGAGTGGGATCAAGGGAAAAATGGGAAATAAAGAAATAGAGACATCAGGTAAAGAAAACAAAAAAAAATTTTTAAAGCATTAAAAGAAGAACAGAGATAGGGGCAGAATATAGAATGCAATGTGAGCTCTGTTAATTATTTTTAAGGAGAGAGATTTAAGCATATTTGAAAGCCAATGGGAAGGATGCAGATCTTTTATGGGTCAAATTGAGCCCTGTGAAATTCATATATTTAAGTTCTAACCCCTAGTATCTCAGAATGTGACCTTATTTGGAAATAGGTTCATTGTAAATGTTATTAGTTAAGATGAGGTCATACTGCCGTAGGGTGGGTCCTAATCCACGTGACTGGTGTCCTTATTAAAAGTGGAAGTTTGGTTACAGAGACACAGACAGGAGAATGCCATGTGAGATGAAGCCAGAAATTGGGTGACGATTCAGGAGTGCACCAAGGAGTGTCAAAGATTGTCAGTAAAGCACTAGAAGCTAGGAGAAGACATGGAACATAGTCCATAGTTCTTGGAAGGACTTAGAACCCAACTCTGCTGACATCTTGATTTCTGACTTTTAGCCTTCAGACCATGAGACAACAAATTTCTGTCATTGAAGACACCTAGTCTGTGGTACATTGTACGGCAACACTAGAAAATTAATATGAGATCATAGGAAGAAGATGAAATAGATGAATATACAAAGGATAATTGGTAATGTAAGTTACTCAGAAAGTAAGTGAAATGGAATCCAAGTTGATAAGGAATTTGATAGAATATACGAGATATGAGTAGGCTTGTGTGTTTGCTATAGAAAAGATGATGGGTTTCCCATATGATGGCTTCTATTTTCTCTGTAAACTAGGAGGACATGTAATGTGGTGAAAGTAAAAGAATAAAATGGGAGCTTGGAGAATCCATGGGAAGTTGGTGATAGAATTTAGTCTAACTAGCTAATTGGCTCTGTTATGTGATTCTCTTCAGCAATGCTAAGCTGTAGGGTGCAGTCACAAAGATGTGAGACTGGGCCACCCAGGGCTGGGGAGCCAGCAGAACTGGACAATTGAAATATAGAGCATCAAGAAATGTTATTGACTATTATTCTATGGAAGCTGAATTGACAGAGGTGAAGGGGTGAATTTGAAGGATAGAGTTGATGGTTTGAAGAAAGTAAAGGTGCATTACCAAATCTGTGGAATGTTTGTGGTGGGAGAAGTTGAATAAGCTAGTAGAAGAAAGAGATATGGAGGTGGGACAATTGATTATTGGTGATGAGAAGGTTTAAGATATGACAACTGGTGTAGCTAGACCGGGACAAAGAACTGAGAGACCATTACACCACAGCATGGGGGTGGATTTGTTTGCTTATTTAACAAATAATAATTGAGTACCTACTCTGTGCCAGGCACTAATGTACATGTTGGGAATAAAACGGTAGCCAAAATAAACACAGATTTCTGCTGTGCAGGGTTTCCAGTGGAAATAGTCAAGTGATAAATATATATATGTTAGATTGGTCAGGTTATAATGGAAATTAGAAAAATGAAAGTAATGGGACACAGGATGGGCACTGTGTGTGTGTGTGTGTGTGTGTATTACTATTTTAAGAAAGGTGGTCAGGGATATACTTCTTGATAAGGTGATATTTGAACAGGGACACAAAGCAGTTGAGATAAGCTATGTATCTATCTGGAAGAACATTTCAGTAAGGGGGAATAACTCAGTGCAAAGGCCCCAAAACCGTGTAATTGCCATTAAGATGTTCCATTAACTCCCTTGATGAAAACAGGTGTCCTTCCAAGTGTTTCCCGGTATTTCTGTGGTTTCCTCTTAGGGGAGGCCTCACAGGTGTCCGTAGAGGTATCCTCCCAGATGTCCTTTCAGATGTCCTCACAAGACCTCTGTAATGAGTCTGCTCTTGCTTCTGCTCTGGCCTCCACACCCTCTGTTGCTGAGGACCCAGGAGGTCTGTACTCTGTGGGGCACAGCTGGCTTTCCTGTGGCGGTACCAGATACCCCTCTGGCTTCCCATCTTAGATCCAGAGGGATAGGGTCCTTGCTTTTGCCCTGCTCCTGTGTCTCCATAGAACTGATAACTGCTATCCAGTAGTGGCCTCTCCATCAATGCCCACTTCTCTGACACTGTACCTCTCGCTGTGGAAAACAGTAGAAACTCCCGTCCCCACTCATCCCTTCCCAGATGGAAGTTAGGGACAGGTGGTGCCCGTCACAGGAAACAAAATGTCTTTCTAGAGAGAGAAGAAGCCCCCAGCCAAGTTTCATCTCATTTCCACTCTGAGAACAACCACTTGGCATATTGATTGGCACCACTATTTCCAGGAGAGAACAGGCTGTGGTTTTGTTATGACACCAAAGAAAAAAAATCAAGAGAGTCTGACATTGGATCATTTCTCGAAGTCTAGGTTATTTGGTCATATTCACAGTTACTGTTTTACCCGTGGGGGAAAAAATCCAACTGTGTTCAGCTACTTTTAAAGGATGATGATCAGTTACATAGGTTATTGAGGTCTTATTGTATATTCTACATCATAAAAGGCCCAGTGCTGTGAAGTGGGTGCAGTCGAGAAAGCAGTGACACGTTATGTAAATCAATGTTTATGAATTAATAATTTTATGAAAACTCATCATAGAAACTCAGTATTTAAAGAGCTCCCATAATGGTTAATTTTGTAAAGTGATTAGACATCCCTTAATTTATTTGCTAGGTGAATCTGTTCTTTTCATATTTTTGCTCACAGTAAATCACATCTTCATGTATATTTATACACACATGAGCACTTATGGGGGTGCATTTGACTAAATTTAGTGGGAAACTTAGAATAAATTGTAGTTACTACAAATAGTATGAAATAGGGGAATGAGTTGAATTTTCTTTTAATCTCAAGAGGAAAAAAAAAACAGGAGCCTGTTCCATTCACTTTATAGAAGATGAAAAGTTTGAGACTTTGTTTTTTTGAGAGGTTAAATATTTCAAAAATATTCTAACCACTATAATCTTTACACCTCAGGTGACATTTTTGAAAATAACTGAGGAAAGAGACTAGCTCTACAGTGGCTCAAATCTAAAATGTGCAGACTTACACAGCACAGGCTGAAATTTCCTCCCAGATGGGTAGCCTTGGAGGAGTGGAGCCTGGCCTGCACTCCAACATGGCGCTGTGGAAGGGGGCTGGGCAGCCTTCTCCCTTTTCCCATTGTTTCTGGTCTAGGTCTCTCTGTCCTCAGGGCATTCAGTGCTCAGCTGCACAAAAAATATAGTCTTTTTATACCCTCTATTTATCTTGTCATCCATACTAATCTCTCCCTGCTCTAGTGACTTACCTGTTTCAGGATTTGGGGACCACAAAGGCCAGCAAGTCCTTTCTCTTTATAACCTGCTATCCAAAGACATTTTTGATGCTCAGACAATTCCCTGCTGTTTACAACATCAGAGGTGTCCTCCAGATAATTTTCCCCTCTTAACTTCAATAGTACCATTTCTACTTTTCATCTGACTTGGTAGATAATAAATCAAGAGACAGAAGAGAGAGAAAGAAAATCTCCTTTATTGTCAATTCTTTTATTTTATTATTTTTTATGTTTTGTTTTTCAGGGTTATTTACTCAAATGTGGTCTTCAATATGTTCTTACTTTTCTATTTTCCCATTTTGTGAATTTCTTTCACTTGTTTCTCTTTTGAAAGTGATTCTATAATTCTGTAGAAAACATTATTGAAAAGTATTTTAATTCTTTGACAGCTTTCTTCTGTCACTAAACTTAACCTAGTCACTTTGGTTTAGAAACTCTTGAGAGAATATACAGATTTCTCAAAAAGAGATATCCACAGCATTAAAAAAATGCAATAACACCCCCCCCCCCCAAGTAGAACATACAATGATTTGACCATTTTCCCAAGTCATGGGACTTATATATATTAGTGAAGATACACTTAGCACCAACAAGAGAAAGCCCTTGCTCAAACTGGTTTAACAATGAGGAACTTGTTTGTCCTGTATCAGAGGAAACTGAGGAAGAACACAGCATCCAAGGAAGGAAGAGGGGCTCCTGCTTAGCTCCTGTGCTTCCTATTGGATTTGTCTCTCTTTGTGTCTCCTTCTTAGGACCAAGAAAAACACTTTTGCAAAAGCCCTCAATATTTCCTTCACTGGAATTGACTAGGGTAGAATCACATGCCCAGGGGCACCTGGGTAGTCCAGTGGGTTAAAGCCTCTGCCTTCAGCTCGGGTCATGGTCTCAGGGTCCTGGGATTGAGCCCCGCATCGGGCTCTCTGCTCAGCAGGGAGCCTGCTTCCCCCCACCTCTCTCTGCCTGCCTCTCTGCCTACTTGTGATCTCTCTCTGTCTGTCCAATAAATAAATAAAATCTTAAAAAAAAAAAAAGAGTCACATGCCCATCCCTGATCTGATCATCAGCAAAGAGAATCTGAATGTCATGACTGGGGTAGGCTAATCATTCTGGGCACCTTGATCCTTCTTCCCGATTCCTCAGTTCACTTACCCTCAGTCAGGCTAATCATTTGGGGTGGCCACATAGCTATGAAGATACACCAAAATTTCAGTGTAACATGGTAAGATAGTAACATGATAAGGTGGCTATTCATTTCATGCTCTAACGTCAGACTTGTTAAGGATTCAGCTGCATTATTAGGCAGCTACACTAGTATCAAGCTAAGTTCAGGCTGGTAGGAGGGGAGATGAAGAGCCTTTTGGATATTGTCCACTTTTAGGGTTACTTTACCAGACACATTTTGTAATGGATGCCCCCTATCCAGAGAAGAAAGTGATACAGGTATGATAGCAACCCTCCCTTGGATTTAATTCAGTGTGAGTCAGAGTGCATGAAGCAATCTTCTGGATGATTGATACGAAATTTTATTAGGACTTAACTATTACAAGGTACTTATTTATAAAAAGGTCTCTCTGTGTAAGACCAAATTAAAAAAAATGAACATTTTTTTTTTTTTTGCCTAATGAAACCAGCTCTTCCTCTGTCCTTCTCATCCTTGTCTACTTATTTGCCTGACCCATAGACAGGGGCATCATCCTTGATTCTGCTCTATTCCCCATCCTGTAGTTCTCATTCATCAGTGAGATCACACATTCTATTTGTAAATGAATCAAAATTCCTCAGCTTCCTTTCAACTGTGCTCTACCTTCCCTGTGTCAGCTCTAGAGTGGGCAGTAGGATGAGCTGCCTGATGATTTCAGCTTTCCCTGGTTCCATCTGTATTACTGTTTAATCCTTCAATCCAGTCTTAAAGGAGCATCCAGTGGCACCTTAAAAAAGTGTAAATTGCACATCACCTTTTAAAATCTTTTCCTGACTTCCTGCTGCCTTAAGACTAACATATATACTCTTGGCATGGCTTACAATGTTCTGCAGGTTGGGTCCCTGCTTGCCTCTGTAGTCTCATCTGGTGCCGTGCAGCCTTCAGCCCAGCCTCACTGGGCTACTTCTGCTGCTTGGACAGAGTTAAATTGTTCCTATCATGGAGCCTTTACTCATACTGTTCCTTCTACTTTGATCATCTTTTCCTCTGTTCCTTCATGGCAGGCTCCTGGGCTGGTGTCCCCCTAGTCATTACTTTTTCATGGTGGCTTTCTCTTCTCACCTTATTTACACAGACCTGCCCCCTTGGAGAAGTGGAGAGATTGTTCTTTGCCCATGGAAAATTTTCTCAGTTTTTAATTGTGTGCCTTTTTGTTTTCCTATCTGTTCTCTGTCTCCCTGATTAGACCTCGGGCTCCATGAAGGCAGGGGCTATGTTGGTCCCATTCAGCACTATCTATCATTCCCAAGAAGAGGGCTTGGGTATCAGTAGGTACTCTATGGATAGGAGTGCAATGAACAAATCCCCTATAAAATGATGATTCCCTTGAATATAGGAAATGTCTCCATATTCCTAACTTCATCTCCACCACCTAATATGTCTGAGTACCTGTTTATTGTTGAATAAATGTGTATCTCTTATTAGAACAATAAAAATTAGCACTTGGCTGCAGATTCAGGAGATATGAGAATGGATTTCTAATTATTTGAGGAAATTCAACTGCATCATTAGCAAGTATTCAGCAGAGTTTGTGATATTTTCAGGTAAGTTTATTACTTGCAAAATGGTACAACAGTATTTCCTTAATGAGAAAAGATAACACTTGAAGAGTCAGGAAGTCAGAAGAAAATAATCACAGACAAAGAGAGTGGGAGAATCAACTCATCCAAATTTAATTTGGTCATGTGAAACATCCTAATAGATCCATGGAAGGTTGAAAACAGCCAGAGAGAAACCTCTGGTGAAATATAAAGCTAAGCCTTGTCTTTGTTAGGATCTCATTTTGGACCACCCTTTTTTTTTTTTTTTTTTAAAGATTTTATTTATTCATTTAACAGAGAGAGAACACAAGCAGGCAGAGAGGCAGGCAGAAGCAGAGAGAGGAGCAGGCTCCCCGCGGAACAAGGGGCCCGATGCGGGACTCGATCCCAAGACGCCGGGACCATGACCTGAGCCAAAGGCAGTCGCCCAACCAACTGCGCCACCCAGGCGTCCCTGGACCACCCTTTTATCCATGCCGATAAATGCTATCACTTATACAGTATTTGCCCTATGTCAAACACTGTGCTAGTACATTAACTCATTTAAGAACTCCATAACCCTACCAGAGAGGTTGTATTATTATGCCTATTTTATTGAAGCACAGAGAGATTAAGTGACTTACAAAAGAACATGGCTAGCAAGTGACAGAACTGGATTTCAAACACAGGCCAATCATTTAAAAAATTTATTTATTTATTTATTTTAGAGAGTGGGGAAAGTACAATGGGAGAGGGAGAGAGAAACTCAAGCAGACTCCATGCTGAGCAAGGAGTCCATGTTGGGGCTCGATCTCACGACCCCGAGATCATGAGCTAAGCCTAAATTAAGAACTGGTTGCTTAACTGACTGAGTCACCCAGGCACCCAGGCTTATAATTTTTGTAAAGCAAAAGACTCCCTTAGATCACCACAACCCAAGAAATGAAAGATGAGTGTGAATGAGAATTATGAATGTTAATGATCGCTGACTTCTCCATGGTCCTTGTTCATTGGGTCTTACTTACAAAGGAGCACTTCCAAAGTTTAAAAAATAATTTTAGGCAAGCACAATGTCATATAAATAAGTGAGTGTACAAAATATAAAATGAAATGCTGGTTTGTATTATAAAGCATTTCTTGCATAGTTTCTTAGAATAGAATCCTAGTAGTGCTATTTGATAGCTGGTCACTAATTGATTGATAAAGTAGGGAGAGATGAAGAGACGGTTGTCTTCAGGAGAGCTGGTCCAAACTGAGGGCCTACTCTTCTTGCTTACCTTTGGGACCTTTACTTCTCTGGGTCTCAGATTCTTCAGAAAATTAGGGCACCAAGTTAGATGATCTCTAAGTCTAGCCAAATATAGCTTTGAATAATCCTATACAAAGGTACTAATGTGTTAATGGGATGAAAATTGCATTAACCAGCCTTTTATTTTAGACCAATATTTTCAGGAAGCCATCTTAATTCTATCATTTCCAGCTTTGTAATATTTCTTGCCTAGACAATAGTCTTCGGTCTTAACTTCCACCCAATCCACTCTTTACACTGCTACTCGAGAGACTTTTGGGGAATAAAATTCTTGGCTCTATCATTCCCCTGCTTAAGAATCTTTAGTAGCTGCCCTTTCCTCAATACAATGTGCTTCTGATGAGACAGGAACAAGTATTCCTACCTTCAACCCTGTGCTTTTCTGTACCAAGCCTCAGGGAGCCCTTGGAGAATTCCAGCTCCTCCTGCATTTGCTCTCGTTGCTCCTTCTGCCTGGAATGCTATCTCTCTATGTCCCTTGGTTGTATAGTGAACACTTGCAACACTGAAGAAAATGTCAGGTCACCTGTGAGCCTTTAGTGTCTGCACCTCCGTGAACAGGTTCCCTGTCTCACTGCCACCCCCGCCCCAACAGATAGAACTGACCACTCCTTCTTGGGTGTCTCCTCTGCCCCAGACCCAAATTTTCTACCTGAGACATTTTGATATCTTTTGTTTATCAACTCCTTACAACACTGTTGATAGTAAAGAATATGTTACACCACTTTTGTTTTTCTTGTGTTTAGCATTGTATTTGATAGATGGTAACAGCTCAGTAAATATAAATGGATGAATATAAATGTGAATAGAGAGAATGAGGAAACATCATCAACTGATTAAAAAGTCCATCTTGCTTTTAAATTTTATTTATTTATTTATTTATTTTTAGATTTTAAAGTTTTTCGTTGAATGCATTCAGAGATGGGGACAGATGTAGAGTGGAAAAATTTTTTAGGGAGGAGTCTTTCATATTGTTCATAGTCTTTCACAAGACTAAGAAGACTAGTTGAAAGACTAAGACTAAGAAGAAAGACTATCTTTCTTCTTAGACAAAGACTAAGAAGAAAGTCTTTCATAAGACTAAGAAGACAATAGACTATTGTTCATAGTCTTTCATAAGACTATATTCATAGTCTTTCATGAATATTGTTCATATTGTTTTCGGCTGCTTCTTATACCATTATCACTTCTGGCTCTTATAAATAAAAATTCTAGGATTTTCTGGTGTCGGATATGGTATAAATGCTCCAATATGTCTTTTGAAAATATTCTTATTTCATTTGGACAGAGAACCAGAAATGCTGGATAAGAGTGCATATGCTACATTGGGAATTAACTGGAGAGAATAGTGGCTCAGAATTCAATAATTATTTTAGGCTGCCTTTTCAAATTCAAGAAACCCAGACACTTATATGATTTTGCAATATTGCAGCAAATGGACCAGAGCATAGATTCCAATATGTGAAAGATAGATTTTACACACATGCTTACATTTCTGATTAATTTATTCATTATTCAACTGACATTCATTGAACATCTTCTTCTGCCAAGCACTCCATGAGACGTTTTGGATTAAAAAAGTGGATCAGAGGACAGCACTTTGATTATTCTGGACAACGTCCTTGATGCTTGGAGAGGCTTCACATTCAATCGTGGGCTTGTGATCGCCCCATCTGAACTCCCAGGAACCCCATCTCTTGTTGGATGTCTTGCTGTCTTTATCCCATTTACACAGCCCTCTGCTAGTTCCCCAAATACCCCAATCTGCTCCCACATTTGGGCCTTTGGGTCTTTGCCCTGCTTGTATCTCTCCTATGAGAGAACTCCACTCCTCTATTAGGACTTGGTGTAGGAATGAGTTCCTCAGAGAAGCGTTTCCTGTTCTCAGGACCAGCTCAGCTACTCAGACTGTAACATGCCCCACAAATCTAATTGCAGCCACAATTAGTTAATAATGCACGTAGGTGTTTAATATCTGGTTTTTCTTTTGAAATATAAAGCAAATGTGGGGACTGTGTGTGTGTGTGTCTTTTCTCTCGTGTACTTCCAGAGTCCAGCACTGTGCTGGTATAGTGGTATAGACCTGATATATATGGTAGCCTTTGATAACCATTTACTGAATGAGCAAATGAAATGATAATGAGAGAATTGCTGGCAAGGACTGTTTCCTCTTTGCCACCTCACGGCTCGTACCCTGCTGTCCCTTTTTCTAATAGAAATGCTTGGTGATGGAAAGACACTCACTCAGAGAGACTCTCAGGGAGCAACTTCTTTTTCTTAAAGAGATATGTTACATATTTGAGCTTAGTGAGAAGGTCCTGTGGTTGCAGATGACAGTCTGGCTTTGTCCATGCCGGGTTCTTTTCAGATGGAAGGAACGGAGAGGAGGGAGTAACTGATTGCCCTTCCCAGTCCAACATAATCTTAAAAGATTAAGAAAAAATCAGCTTTCGATAAAATGATAACAATCTCTTTCCCTGCATGGAATACAGAATGGAATTTCTCATTTTTGGTTAAAACATGACTTTTAAAATAACCAACCTAGCAAAGGCAGTGAGAATCAGAAGCAGAAACCAAAACATGTAACAATTTATTTTAGAAAAATGTCCTACAAAGCAATCTCACAGTCGGAACTTGAAAGGCCCCAGATACAATCATGTTCTGTAGAGGTCCTTGAAATTGACTCTGGCACTGAAGGGATTCTAGGCAATATTACCCATGGAAGAAGAGGAATGGGGTATCGATCACAATGTCATGTTCTGCCTTCTTCTCAAATTGCAAAGTCGGAAGCAGTCCAGAGACCTTATTCTGTGTGTATCCACTCTGCACAGGTTATGAGGTCGGCTAGTCATTGCCTTCCTAGGCCTTGTTTTCAGAGGCCCATCTCTCATGATGATCTCAGTATCCCTCCCGGCCAGAGAGATGGATTGCCTGTGAGATCTCTTCCTGGATGCCTTCTCATTTCTCTCTATCTAGGTGGCTCTAAATCAGGTTGCCCTAAAAAAAACTGAAGTTTTCTTTTCAGGAAGTGTTAGGAAAGTCCCACCAAGCATAAAGGACACAGCAGAACACAGCATCCCCTTCCTCCATGGGGAGATGTACAAACTCAAAACAACATAATTTTAGCTGAAGCCTTGTCTGCTTACATGACTTATTATAAAAAATATCCAGGGACGGTGGTTTTTTTCTGTTTCTTTGTTTTTGTTGTTATAGTTTGTTTACTTTAATTTTTTTTTTTTTTTTTTAGAGAGAGAGAGAGCGGAGAGGGGGAGAGGGAGAGAGATTCTTAAGCAGGCAACATGGGGCTTGATATCATGACTCTGAGATCATGATCTGAACCAAAATCAAGAGTTGGACGCTTAACTGACTCACTTAAGTGTCCCCAGGGACATTGTTTTCTATGATTCTAATCAAAATCAAGGTTGTACCCATTCATTTTTTAAAAAAGATTTTATTTATTTATTTGAGAGACAGAGAGTAAGAGAGAGCAAGAGAGAGCATGAGGGAGAGGGGCCATGAGAGAGGGAGAAGACTTCCTACCAGGCACCAGCAAGGAGCCTGACATGGAGCTTGATTCTAGGACCTGAGATCATGACCTGAACCAAAGGCAGATACTTAACTGACTGAACCACCCAGGCATCCCAGAGTGGTACCCATTCTTATACACTATTCTCTTGCATTCCCCAGAGATTCTGAGAATCCATATTCTTTAGGTGGGGTTTACCACACCTTTGCAAGCTAAGCCCCTTTGGTTTATCTATATCAATAGCCTCAGTGTCACCTAGGGAAACTGAAAATTTTTGGACATCATCCCAGATCTATTGAATCATACACTCTGGGAGTGAGCCCCTGCAGTCTGTGTTTTAACAGATTAGATAGGTCAGCTTGTCTGAAATTTACCTTTGTGTTGACTGAACTAATCAGATTAATAGTTCAAGAAAGATAAGGAAGCTGTGGTTTAAACTTCCCAGTGTAAAACTGAGTAACACAGTTTAAAGCAACATTATTTACATATCATAATAAATGATGAATCATAAGTGGTTTTATTAAAGGGGTTAATAAGTGTAAAATACTGAGACACAGAAAAATGTCTGGTTCAGAAAACCCTCTACTCTTTCTTTCGAAGGCCCCAGGTTAGAGGTTGACGCCTAAGGTGAATTTGTGAGATGTTGGAACCTCTAAAAATTTGGCCCCCTAAATGCACAAATTACCCTCTTCTTTCTACTCCCTGTATACTGCCAATGGGATTTGACCAGAATAAAACATGGACTTCTACTGTAGTAAGCCAAAGAGAACTTGAGTTCCTTTGAGTAAAACACCATGTAATTGAATTCTGCATCTATGTAACTCCCCAGCATGAGTTTTGACACTAGGATAAGCTGCTTTAATGTTTCACCCAAGTGTCTTTCTGTGGCAAGGGTTGAAAACAGCTACATAAACATGTAAGTACAGGAAAAATTCCATGCTTTTCAAGGCATCATGAATATTCACATTGCAGCTACTTCTTCTCTGTTGAAATAAAAGGTTGTGTTATAATTGGTGTGGTGGTTAAATGGATTCTGTATTGGAACAGAGATGCATTTAAATTCCACCAGTTACTAGTTAGGTAACCTCGGGAAAGCCACTGAACATGTCTAAGGATCAAGGACTTCATTGGTAGATGGGGATAGAGCTGTTGAGAAAAAAATGAGATAAATGTGTTGAGAAGTGCTTATCACAATTCCCAGAAGGTAGTCAACACTAACTATTGCTGTTCCTTTATATAGATTGGGAATGAAGAGGAAAGAAAGAGATTAATATTTTGTTTTGGAAGTGCCTCTCCCATGCACATCCTTTCCCCTTCCCCCAGTTGAAAAGCCCCTGCATTGCACCAGAATCATATTGCAGGACAGAGGTTATGTGCCAAGGATGAAGGGAGTGCATCTGTAGGAGAAATAGAAAAAAAGATGAAGGAAAACTTTGTCTTTCCATATGCAGACACTTGCATAATATTTCCTTCTTGAGTTCTTGAATCCCAACGAGAGAGCTGAGCGTATGTTTTGGAAGAAGACTCATGAATTAATATTTTTCCCAATAGGGAAGCTCATAGAAACTTTGAAGTGTTTATTAAAGAGTTGATAATGAGGAGAAAACTTTTTGAAAATCGTATTAAAAAGTACCTCCCAAACTGCTTCAATAATTTAACCTTGGAATCACAAGACTCTACTGGAATAGAAAGAATACATTTTTCTCTCTCCCCACCGTCCCTGGTGTATCGCATGCATGCTGAGAGCAGTGATGGCCTCTTTCTAGGAGTTGGTGGTGAAATGATACTCTTTGTGACCAATCGAGTAATTACTAAAGTTGAAATTTGTAATCCTGATATCGAATATTTCATAATGACATCAATTTAAACTTAATACTGCTCTTATCTTTTGACAAAAATAAGGTTTATTATGCCTCTTCTCCTAGAGGGGGTGAAATAAGGAAAGACTTTATTATACAAGATAATTAAAATTCTTCCTGAGGTTAAAAGTGATTTAAAAAGAATCACAACATGAGATAATTAGGCCTTATTAGACACTTTATCTGCTTCACTGAAGTCACTTCTTCCAGGATGATAAAATGTGCCTTTGTCTTTTTTTAGAAAGCTGGATACCAAATTTGGGGAAAAAAATGATCTTTCCTCCTCCTCTTAGACTCAGCACATGACTGTGTGAATGGATTTGGGGAAATAATTTAATGACAGGGTTACAGTTTCCAAAAGCTAGACCTTTATATAATGTGATGGTTTTCAAGTACTTATTCATTTTTCTAGTGGTATTACATTTTATCCTCTATTTTTAGTTGGTTAATAGAAAATGATATGAATTTGTGTTTTCTGATTTTTTTTTCCCTGACAGGCAGAATAATAACAGATTAGCTCTGGAATGTTTAACAAAATCCTTTTGTTACTTGACAGACTCGTTTAGGCTTTCTTGTGCCATAACAGGTAAGGCAAAGAATGTCAGTGTTTGTATTTTTAATGTCTAATGAACATATAATATAGGTTATTACAAAAACTGTGCAGTAGTGGATGGTATTTTTTAGATGAAAAGTGGTTCAGGCATTTAAAGCACATGACGTTTTTTTGTAAAAGAAAGCAGGTACCCTAGGAGCATGGGAGTTTTGCCAGAGTTCTAAACTGTATCCCTACATGAGGTCTGATACTGCTATTCTATTCTGCTTTTAGGCCCAATGACGGGGCTGCTGTGCCTGCCACCCTCTGCTAATGGCTCTTTGGGCTTCCAATGGATTTTAACAATGTCCAATGCAACTAGCAATAAGTGAATCGAATAGTGCTTGCTTGTGCCATAAATATCCAACTTATTTTTATCTATTGATCAGTGAATGAAAAGAAATTGTTATACTTTGTCTTTAAAAGAACGTCTCAGTTCTACTGACAATATCTTGCTGTATAGGTTTATCAAATGGTTCTTTCCTTCTGAGTGACCCTTCCCTTTGGGTAAAGGCTAATGTATGGTTCAGTGCATTAGGCGCCAAGTAAAATACACAGATCATTTTGGTTGAAAGCTAGATACATAGAATTGTTAAGTAAAAGTCCATTTTAAAGAAAAACATCCAAAGGGAAGTAGCATGCTTTGGTGGGTAAATAGCTTGTGTCATACTTTTACGGGGTCTATTGTAAATGATAAAAAGGAAATTGTTGCTTTAAGAAGAAACTCAAACATTAAAATAAGAATGGAATCAATCCATCGAGGTGTCCATTAAAGAAGGTTGTAACTATTTTCATATATGTGTATTGCTGCTTTTCAGGATACGAGGGCTACATACATGTTGCCTCTACTAAGTTGATAGATTCTATTAGGAAGAGTATCACATCGTTAAGTTCCTGGTAATAAGTAAGGGTTAAATAAAAAGGTGCACAAAACATGAATGTGCATCTTGAAAAATAATTACAAAGCAAACAAACAGGTAGCAATTCCCCACGTAAAGAAGAACACTGCAAGCACACTTGATTTTTGTATATTGATTTCAAATCAGGGAAACTTGCTACATCTTTATTAGTCCTAATAATCAGCGGAATCTTTTGGATTTTTCTGTATACATTTACATTATGTATGTATGTGAAAAACATACATATGTATGTATGTGAAAAATGGAAGTTTGGTTTCCTTCTAATCCATTTATCTTTTATTCTGTCTTTGCCTTCTGGAACTGGCTGAAGTCTCTAGCATAATGTTGAATAGAGATAATAATAGCATCTTTGTCCTTTCCTAATCTCAGAAAGAAATGTTTAATATTTCACCATTAAATATAATGCTTGATATTTTTTGTCACTTGCTAGTATTTGTCTTGACAAGATGTTGAATTTTTATCAGATACTTTTTCTGCCTCTCTGCAGATCATAATATTTAGTAAATGCACCAAATTACATTGATTTCCTAATGTTAAAACAACTTTGAATTCCTGGGGCAAATCAAAGTTGGGCATATTGTACTATTTCTTTGTACATTTAGATTCAATTTGCTAATATTTTATTTAGAATATTTGAATCTCTGTTCATAAGTGAGATTGGTCTGCAATTTTTCTTTCTTGTCCAGTTTTGGAACCAAGGTTATCTTGACCTTATAAAGTTATTTGAAGAGTGTATCTTCTTTTTCTGATCTCTAGAAGATTTCTTGTAAGATTAGTGTTATTTCCTAAATATTTAGAATAACTTGCTGGTGAAACTACCTAAGCCTGAAGTTTTTTTCATAGGAATGTTTGAAATTCTATTTATTTTTAATCAGTTTCTTAAGTTGTTTTTTCTAATAATTGGTCAATTTCACCTAAATTTTGAGAAATTTTGGTGTAAGATTGTGTTTTCCTCCTATTATTTTTAGTGTCTGTAACATCATCCTCTTCTTTCCTGGTATTTTTGTGCTTTCCCATGATTAGTCTCTCAAGGCGTTGATAATTTGGGTTTTTCTTGGGTCCCTCTATTTGTTTTCTATTATAATAATTAATGGTCGCCTTTATTATTTCCTTATTTTTACTTTCTTTAGGTTTAATTTACTCTTCTTTTTCTATCTATAGATCTGAAAGCTTAGCTCACTAAATTTTAGGCTTTTCTAATATTGGCATTTAAGCATGTGTATTTTCCTTTTGCGTTCAGTCTTTTCTGAGTTTCATGAGTTTGGATATATACTAGTTGTGTTATCCATGAATTCAATGATTTTCTAATTATCTTTGTGATTTCTTTTGTGACCTATTGGTTAATTAGAAGTATATTTCTTATATTAAACCATATGGGAAAATTTTTAGAGTATCTTCTGCTTATTAATTTCTAACATAATTACATTGTGCTTGGAGAATATACTCTGAGATTTCAATTCTTTCAGATGTGTTGAGATGGTCTTTCTGGTCTAGTGCTCTAAAACTGTTTCACGTATTTTTGAAAAGGAAGTGCATTCTGCAGTTGCTGAGTTTGGTTGTTCTATAATATCCTCTAAGTCAGGTTTGATAGCCATGTTTTTCAAATTTGCTGTTTTCTTATTGATATTTGTCTGCCTCTTCTTTGAAATACTGAGTGAGGTATATTAAGATTCACTAACATGGTGGTGACTTAACCAATTTACTTGCATTTCTGCTGCCTTTTGTTTTATTTTGAGGTTATATTATTAGATGTGTATGATTTAGAATTGTTACATCTTTCTGTTGAATTGAACATTTTATCATTGCAAAGGGACTTCTTTAACTTTATCAGTGCCTTTTTCCTTAAGTTTTATTTTGTGCAGTATTTATATGCTACATAAGCTTTCTTTTGGTTCATGTTTTCATGGCATATCTTATTATATCCTTTACTTTAAGCATTTCTGTATCCTTATGCTTTAGAAGTCTCTTAAACAGTATACATTTGATTTTTTTCTTAATCTAAGGTAACAGGAGTTGTCTGTTAAAAAAGCTTTTTAATCCAGTTACAATTAATGCACTTACTTACATAGTTGAGTTTAAATCTACCATCTGTTTATGCATTTTTTTTTTGGTCCTGTCTTTTCTCTCATTTTATTCTTTTTCTTTCACTTGAATATTTTTAAAAACATAATTCAATTTTTCACATTTACCTTATAAATTTGGAAATCAATATACTTGTTTTCTATTTTAGTAATTACTCCTAGAATTTACAAGTCTTCTTGACTTATCAAAGTCTAATGTTAGCCAAAACTTTTACTCTTCTAGATAATATAAGAATTTTAGAGTACTTACACTCCATTTGTAATTTACATAAATGCTGTCATATTTTTTTATATATTTCATCTTCCTTCAAAATTTACTTTAAATTCCAGTAACATTATATGTCATTATTATTGCTTTACATAGTCAAAATTAACATAGCTTTCCAATGTTAATATCCACATATATGTGTAGGTATGCACACACACACACACACACACACACACACAACCACGCAAACACACAAACATAGAAAGAGAGAGAGAGACAGAAACAGAGACAGAAAGATTTATTTCAAGGAATTGACTTATGCAGTGTGGTTACTGTCAAGTCTGAAGTCCTTAGGGCAGGTGGCAGGCTGGGAACTCTCAGATAAGAATTGATAATGCTGTCTAGAGACAGAATTTCTTCTACAGGGAAATCTTAGTTTTGATTTAAGACCTCTCAGCTGATTGGTTGAGGTCCACCCACATTATTGACAATAATCTTTTTTTACTTATAGTCAACTGATTGAGATGTCAACCATACTTACAAAATATATTCATAGCAATACCTACATTAGTGTTTGATTGAGTAACTGGGTATGATAGCCTGGACAAGTTGAGGTTGACACATAAAACTAATCACTGGAGACTACAATTAAATATTTGTTTGTTTATTTATTTATAATAACTTTCAGTATATTCAATGTCTCTTACCATCTCTTTTATAGTTTTTATCCTTTTATCTCAATATTAAATTGTGGATTTTTTCTGATATATCTTTAAATATACTAATTCTAGTTTCTGCTATGTCTAGTCTGCTCTTAAATTTATGTACTGATGAAAATATTCTGTCACTTTTTATGGTTTTCCTTTTCCTGCCAAAATTTTCAAGCTCATCTCTTACATTTTTTAACACAGAAAACCTAATTATTTTACAGAATGTGCCTGTTATCCAATATCTCAATTTCTTATTGATCTTTTTGTTTTCTCTTTGTTTCTGTTGGCATTTTATAGTTAGTCCTGTGTCTTTGTAGTTGTACTGTTTTTCTAGTTTTTTTTTGTGTGCTGGACGTTGTGTTTAAAAAATTACTGATAGAAAAATTACTAAAATAATTTGAGGGCTAAGATGATGTTATCTTTGTTAACAGATATGATTTTATTTGCCTGCCAAGTGTCTGGGTGTGATGATCTTTCAAGATAACCTTAACCCAAACTTATAGAATAAGATATCCTGAGATATCCAGATAAAAATAGACATTATGAAGACTTTTCCAGTGCTGGTTTTAATCTGGTTAACATTTATTTGGATATAGTCTTTAAGGAACTTGGCTCAAAATGGGTTGAATTATGTACCAAGCTTTCCATCCTGGAAGATAAACCTTGAGTTTTCCCCTCTAGCCCTCGAAGTTCACCAAAAGTTCATCTTAATCTCTTAGTCTTCTTTTTTTAATTAGCAGAAGTAGCCTTGTATACTTTTCTCACCTCAGTATCCTGGATCACCAACTCATAATTGCTTAATATTGTGTTAGCTCTTGGAAGTTTTTTGTATTTTGTTGCAGGGAGGAGTGATCCATGTCACTTAGTCCACTGTTACTAAAAGCAGAAGCACTTTTATTTACCCCTTTTCTGATATAAACAATATCTTACTGGCTTCTTAGCTGGAACTTTAAACTAATAGTGACTTGCTCATAAATAGATTAATTACCTATGGGTAGTTATTCCAAATTTAACCAATTTTCATATTTATATTATTAAATTGTATGAAAAATGAGTTGAAGTAGCCAGAAAAAACTTATTTAAGAAAAACTTCGTGATAAATCTTCACTAGTTATAGAGTTTGGTCATAGGCTTGGTCTTATGTCCTAATTCATTTACCCAGTTTGTTCCTTTTCTTTATTTTTTAAAAAATTATCTTCATACTCTTGTTGCAAGGGTTTCACACACTTGGTGGATTCATCCTACTTTATTTTATCTCACTTTCATTTTACATGCTTAGTTTATGCTGGCCAAGGCTGAAGCAACTTTTGTACAACCTACAGGTAGATTTGCAAGCAGTCATTTTTCAGGTTATCTTGTTGCTAGTAAACCTGGAAGAAGAGTTCTAGGAATGTATTCTTTATCCAGGTGTTTGTCTAATGCTGATATCTAGTTGCCCATTTCTCGATTCCTGTCCTATACTCCATTTTTCTATTGAAGCTGTTTTCCTGCTTTGAGAACAGGAATCTCTTGACTAGCTTTATCTACATAGGGATAGACCCTGTCCCTTCAATTTGCACTTGCTGCTTGGGGTCATGCAGTGAGTGGACTGAATTCTTGGAACCATGACATTGCTTTTGCTTGGAAACTTCCATTTCTTTGTTTTGCCTCAGAAAATGAGTTTCTACAGCCACTGGAGTTCTTCTGGAGTTCTGAACCAAGTTGATGTGTACTATACCTCCTTGGACTCTGTGGTTTGGAACACTGGGTACTTGCCCCTCCCTCACTGAAACTGCTTGTCTTGATTTGGTCTATTTCTTATTATCCTGGACTATTAAGGGATAATTAAGATTGAAAAAGTATTATGTTTTCAATCTTAAGTTAATAAGACTTTGTTGTCCCTCAGTATTTTTGCACTCTTTCATTTCTTTTTTCTTTTTCTTCTTTTGGAACTTCTCTGTCTTCTGTACATTTCTTACCTTTCACTGCACTGTTGCTTTTGATGCCTTTCCTGAAATTCATTCATTGCAGTTTAAGTTATGGTCATATTATTTCTGTTCTTTGTACTTTGCTGTTTTCTGTTGTTCTCTGCTTGTGCTTTGGCGACAAGTGAGAACAGGTGACTTGGACCACTAAAGTGTTATACACTAGCCACCTAATTACTTAGACTACTTAGACTAATTACTTAGATGACAAATTCCTTGTCATCTACTTGTCACTATGACTTTCTTGGGGGAGAAACTGGCCATCGAGGGGATTCTTCTCTTTGGAAACAAATGATCCCCTTTATCTGCACAATACCAATGTTTTCATTTTAGAATATCCACCCCTACTGCTCCGTAACAAGATTAAAGGAAACACTTGTCATGGTATTGTGAGTGGTAACAGAAAAAGTTTTTTTTTTTCTTTTGAACATTGTTTAAAACAAGCATACAAATAACTCAAACAGAATTCTACAAATCACTGTGTTATATAAGCAATCATTAAACTAGAACATTTCAAGGTAATTTTTGGTAAGATATGAAGAAGTTATGAGAGGAGATTATAATAAAAACTTTTCATTCTAGATCATTAACGTCTGTGAGGAGCTTGGGCAATGATGTCACTCATGAAGCATATATCAAAATGGTAAGAAAAAAAGGAGTGGTAGCTAGAAACAATGAAAATATTTTTATTTGAAATTCTTGCTTCATCTATATAATGCAATTTGTCCTCTCAGAATTACTTAGAGCCATGAGGAGAATTGAATTTTTTTCTCCTTCATTTAAATTTGTATGCTTGCTGTCAAACAAGTTGAATAATGATTTAGATGAGAATGATTTTTCTTGGCATTTTATAAACTCCGTTCCTTCTGACTCATTGGGCAATTGCCTGAAAAGAACATATTTAAACAGGAGTGTCAGCAACCTGTTAGAAAAGGCCTCTAAAAAGTGAAAATGGATGGGAAGGAAAAGAAATGTCCCCAAAGAACTCTGTAAAATTTTGATATCAAGAATTACTGTTGCGGTATAGCTTTCTCCTTAGAAGAAGGAGGATTTGTTAACTGTCAGAGGGAAAAGTAAATAAGAAGGTCATCATTGACACTCCTGGTTATAAGTACCTACATACTGTTGCATACAGTAATAAAATAACTAAAGATTTCACCACAAATATAGATAGATACACACGTGCTCATTAATACCATAAATGGCAATGAAAGTGACATCAAACATTTACAAGAGAAATGCACCTAATGGTTGGAGAATATTATTGTTTCTCAAGAAGTTTTTTACAGAAGAAAGTTAATAAACCTGATTTTTGAAACACAGCTGAGAACATCTGGTTAAGGGTAAACTAGAAGGAAACAGATGTGATATCACTACTGTGGATGGCTGGGCAGTTAGAGGAAGGGAATGACGCATTCCTCATACAAATTATAAACCAGGTGCAGGAATATGATCTGGTTGTGATAAGAAACTGGAACTACCCAGACATCTGCTGAAAGCCTTATTCTGCTGAAAGCAGGGCTTTGATAAACTCTTCAATTGCCTTGATGAGACTTTGTTTTCCAAGAAGACAGAAGTTGTAGCATGTAGAACTTTGGAGCTAATGCTTATCAGGAAGGAAGAACTCACTGGTGATGCAGAAGTAATAGAAAACATATCAGATTTCATAATAAGAAAAAATAAGGTAATTTCTAGGATAATCTTACATATGGATTAGCATGGAGGAAATCAAATTAAACAGAAGAAAGTGTTGTTCATTGGCAGGTGTTTGTAGAGATAAAGATAGGTAGAAGTCCCCCAAAATGGAAATTCAGAAAACAAAATACGTGTAGTCCCAATGCACTATAAAAGGTAGAGGTATATAAAGAAACTAGTGTGGCTGCATAAAAATCTCTTTGCTGAGCTCCAATTTTATAAGAAATTCACTAATGTTGAAAGGAGACTTACATAACAAAAGACATAAAAGATGATAGAAAACTAAAATCCAGACTTTCCATAGGCTTAAGATGAATGTTAAAGAAATAGAAAGATACTGTGGGCTGAGTCTTTCTGGGGGTGGAGGGTGGTAGTCTCAAGTTGGCCCTGTTTAACATCATCCCCTAAATATAGATAGAAGAGCACCTCCTTCAATTATCACTGTGTACTAGATGTCCAGGTTCTACCTTCTTTTCTTTGGCTTTACAAATATGTTGAAACATTGGGGGGGGGGGGTAATTTGGACAAGGCCAAAAAATATTAGGTTATGAATAAGCATTACTTTATATATTCACTGAACAAGGTGCTAACTGCTTACCAAGGGGTGCCCTCACAGGCCTCTGGTGGTTATGACAGCTAGCATAGGCTAGAAATAGGTTGTGGACACTTTAAAGAGGTTGAGTAGTCTGTGCACCATGGCTTAGGTGCCATGTAACTTTTGGCTCCTCAAACATTATGTCTCCTTCTGACAAGGACCTTTGCTGAAACATCCCTTATTCCTGTCTCAATTATCTGGTGCTAAGCACTCTTCAATCTCTCTTTTGTTCTCTTTTTTTCTTTTTTCTCCAAATTCCCCCATCCCACTCCTTCTCAATGAGGACAAATTAGTCTTAGATTGGGGGAGGCATTCCTTTCTCCTCAAACCCAATTATCTCCAGGAGCTTGCCACAGAGTTCTCCTGAATCAAGGAAGCAAATGGAGGAAAGATAAGGAGAAATTTTTTTTCAAAGTTATCTAGATTTACTATTTTTAAGGATTAAACTTTTCATTTTCTGATAGTTGTAGATTCACATGCTGTGACAAGAAATGATACAGAGATCACATATACCCTTTACCAAGTTTCCCCCAATGGTAACATCTTCAAAACTATAGTACAATATCACAACCAGGATATTAACTTTGGTCAATCCATCAATCTTAATTCTAATTTCCCCAATTTTGCTTGTACTAATGTGTGAATATGTTTCATTGTATATAATTTTATCACAAGTATATGCTGATGGAACTATCACCACAGTCAAGATATACAATAGTTCCATCATCATGGAACTTTATAGCCACACTCACTGCCCTCCAGTACTCCCTGCTCAATCCCTGGCAACAATTAATCTGTTCCCCATTTCTAAAATTTTGTATTTTCTTGTTTCTTCAAAAATATCATACAAATGAAATAATTCAGTATGCAATCTTTTAGGATTTTTCTTTCTTTCTCAGAAATTTAGTATGTTTTAAGGAATTAAAAAAAGAGATAACCTGTATTTGGGAGATCAGAGAAGGAAATAAGCACACATTATTTTTGGCATGTTTTCTTTATTGGAAGTAATATTCAAAGTGGAAAGGTTAGAATAGACCATATGCTGCCAAATGTATATGACCAGTTCCAATCTCTATTCTAAGCACCAACCCCAGATTTATACTTCCTTCTGGAAAGTTCCACTTGGATCACTTGAAGAAAATTCAAATGCAACATGTTCAAAATCATGTCAGATGCCATCTTTTCCCTACAGAAAAATCCTCTGCTCCACCTGTACTTCTTGCCTTAAGCATAGGCACCATAGTCCCTAAAATCACCACTTATCTTTATGTCATAGCATCTGTCACTCTTGCCACTCATTCCACACCACTTCGTTATTTCATTGTCATTCGCACCTCATTTTTACCTACTACAAATACCTCTAGTTTGTGTTTCTCTCCATTCCCATTGCCTTTTTCTTAGTAAGACTCTGATATCTTTCATCCAAACTACTGCAAAGCACCCTCACTGCTCTCTTTCAGTCTCTTTTCCTTCAATATCTCATTAACCTCATTGTCCAGTTTATCTTCCTAAAACAATGATCTGATCATATTATTCCTCTGACATTGATCACATTTAGTAAATCTGTAAACAATGGAGGCTATTTCATAATGTCACATTTCCCATAGAAGAAAATCCTGGAGTAGATGACTTTCATGGTCCCTTTCAATGGTCATACTTTATAAGCCTACATGAGAAACACATCTGAGGGGTGCCTGAGTGGCTCGGTTAAGCAGCTGCCTTTGGCACTGGTCATGATCCCAGGGTCCTAAGATTGAGCCCTGCTCAGCAGGGAGCCTGCTTCTTCCTCTCCCTCTACCCTTCCCCCTGCTTGTACTCTTTCTTTCTCTGTCTGTCAAATAAATAAATAAAATCTTAAAAAAAAAACCCTACACACATTTGAAATCCTGACCTATATCACACTTTGAAACTACAGCAACTAGTAGGGATTACAAAAAAGACAACTAGGCCATTTCTTCCATTGGGTGAGAAGTTTTACCCTAGTGATAAAGAATTAAATATGCACTCAATCCCCATTAAGTGTTCCACAACATACTGGGCAGGTCGAACCTGGAGAGGCCTGCCTGTTCTCAGTCTTCTTCAATGGAAAACTTCTTTCCTCTGGTTACTGGCTAAAAACATCTTTGCCAGGGTGTCTTTAAGCATAGGTGGCCATTTCCTGTACCTACAGTGTCCAATCTTCCTTCCCCTCTTGGACTGGAACTTACCTAAGGGCAATAATCACAGGCAGCTGACAGCATTTGAGAAGGTCTGACTCAAAGGCTTTACTCAATATATCATTTTCATCCTTCAGGAATTTGACTTAGAGACATGGGGAAGGAATACAAGAGTTACTATAAGAAATATAAATGGATAAATATGCCAGGAAAAAGAAATGATAGAGAAAGAACTGAGCCATGTCAACTGATGAGAGCTAGAGTGAACAACAAACTCTAGCTGAAAAGCAACAAGATAAAATGGGGATTGGACTTTCTTTGTTCCCAAATATCCATTTTGTCTTTCCAAGAGGCCTGGCTGTATGTCTATTTCTAGATTCTGAGAGACCTTGTCTCCATTATTAGTTAGCATATGTATCATGTTAACCATGCATGAGGTAACTTGAATGAATCTCCATTCCTGTGGCAAACAAGAACATTTACTTAAAAATTGCCTCCAGATAATTAATATTCCTCTTCAAAAGTGACTGGGTAAAGTTGCAAAGTTAAAAATAGGAATGTGTTAAAAAAAAAAAAAGGAATGTGTTGGCTTTTCTGATGCAAAAGCACTATAAGGAATTGGCTCAGGATGTGGGTCCTAGAGCAGATTGAAGTCAATCACAATTTGTCTTCTACATTTACTCACTGTGTGACCTTGAAAATGTACTTCATATTCTAAACTGGGTTTCTCTTATTTGTAAAATGGAGATAAGAACAGTCATTGTTTTAGAGGTCAGTAGTGAGGTATAAGAAGGCAATACAAAGCACTTGGTATTGGGTTTGGTGCATAGGAAGCACTCATTGGATGTTGAGCGTTAGGGACCTAGAAGATGACTTTCAGTTTTATGTTGGTACCAATCACCCAAAAAGAGAACAAAAAGGAGGATCTGAGATGACAGTGTGTCCCACATTGAAACAAAGTGACAGGGTCTTTTTACCACTGACATCAATGAATTATCAAATATAGGCTATCCTGGGAAGCCCTAAGGCAGGTGTGTCTCTTCAACTAAGATAGTTCCCCAGTGAGGGCTGACATCTAGGAGCTGTTACCCAACAACTTTTCCTGAAGCTAGGGGAGTAAGATACATTTGGTTTTTCTGAAAGCATCTAGAATTAAGTCTCATTTGGTCTGGTTCTCCTGATATTGGTAACCTGTCTATTCCCTGACCAATATCTGTGGCTAGGAAGTGAAATGTACTATTTCCTAGGCTTAGATCACATAATATACTCTGGCCATTGGGATAGTTTTAACAATTCAAGAGGAGGCATACAGATTGAGAATGCCCGGGAATGTTTCTCTGAAATCCAAAGTAGAATACATCTAACACAGGAAAATAAGTGATTGCTGAAGCAAAACAGGGAAAAAAATGTCATTTGCTAGGACAAGTAAAAATGTAATGTTAGTGAGTTATTTTTCAGTACTTTAAAAAACAAAAGCATTGAATTATTCTCTATAGTCTCCGGAATGGTAATTTGTAAGGGCAACCGTAAAGTACCAGAACTGTCTTTTTAAGAAATATAAAAGAATTTATATATTCAAACAAGAATAGTATTTCAAGGTCATTACCTTGGGGATCTATACACATAATGATAACAACTACCACTAATTGAATGTCTGCTCTTCCAGGAATTTTAGGAATGTAGCTAAGAGAAAGCAACATTACTTTAACTGCTGACCACCAAGTTCTTCTCAGAATTGGCCTCTCTGAGCTTAACAAGAATGTCCTTGGGAGTGAGAAGAAAAGGTAATTACATGATTTTCAAAAGAAATATAGCAGAAACTTCGGTGGTTGCGAGTTAGAGAGGGAGATATGAGGAAAATGTTGGGAGTAAGAGGAAGCAATTTTAATAGAAAAGTTGTTTAGGAACAGAAAATAGCTCATAACATTTTTAATATTTATTTTTAAATCTGTTATTATTCTGTTCACGTCTCCTAGGCACAAATGCCTTGTGTGAGTGGTGGTGCTTTGGAGAAACCAGAGGAAAAGTTTGTGCTTCCTATGAGGTGGCAACATTAGAGGAAAGAAAATGGTACAGGAAGCAGGATATAAAAGAGATAAAATGTTTAGTAGAAACAAGAGATTAGCCATGGAATTCAGCACCAAGGATACTCAGAGTAAGTTGGAGACCTGCATTTCCAGAGGTCATAGCATGAAAAGGAAATACAGCATCAACTGACATCTGAATTAGAAATATATAGTTGCTTGCTTTCCCAATAATCCTGTGTTAATATCCACGTATGCTGATGAGAATGCTAAGACTCTGAGGGATCAAGCAACTTGTCCAAGGTCACACAGTTTTTAAATTGGAACAGGTAGAATGTAATCTCAGGTCTGATTTTAAAGCCCACGCTCTGATTTTCTTTTTATACTATATTACTTGCTTTTATTTCTTTTCTGTTCACAACTGTTTTGCGTGCTTACTATTTAAATTTGACTTAAGACTTATTTGATATTTGTAACAAGATATATAACTGCCACTGAACTAAAACACTCATATTTGTATGGCCAGGACTTTCTTTTCCTAAATGAGGATCAATACAGAAAGCCAATTAAAATCTAGTGGTCAGGAGTGACTTTAACATCATGGCACCCTAAGATGCCCCATGTTTTTGTCTTTCCCCCATAATAATAAAAATTCCTCATCCATCTATGGACAAAAATACTTATGAGGGAGCTCTGGGATCCAAGACCATATACCCAGGGATTTGAGGCGACTCATACATTGGGTAATAGGCAAACTGACCTCAGTCTTAGCTGGGGAATGTGCAGTAGCTTATGAACTGCTCCAGCCCTTATTTGCCATAGGCTGGGAACTCCTGGAGAACACTCTTAGACAATTACTCACAGATGAGAGAGGCCTTGTGTAAAACCCAGTTTCCAGAGAGGTTCCAGCACTCTACTAGAGAAAAAAAATACAAATTTGGTGGCACTGGAGTGGGTAAGAGGGACAGTTTGACTTTATTTATGTCTTCCCTCTCCCAAGATGACACAGCTAAGGGCCAAGAAAAATCTTCTTTGGCTCAGGATATCTCCCATAGGAAAGAGTAAGGGTAAGTGAACACCCAGCTTCCCAGCTGTATGGTGGCTACCAAAGGGGTCCATTTCTCTGTCACCCCATTGAAAGTACTGAATCATGAGCTATATGATTGGCAGGCAAGAAAAGGCAAAGAGAGTGGGAAGTAGAAACCTTAGAGGACAATAAAGAGACACAGATCCTAACTACATCATGGACCCTATTAGAGAAGCCTATCCACATGCCACTGAGAATGCTTCCCCTGCAGATCCTACCAACTGGCCCATGAATACACCTAATGCTCTGCATGCCTCACCCACCCCCTTCACCTCCTATCCATCCTGGGATCAGGCAGAAGAGTAGAAAGAAAAAAAACATGAAAATGAGTGTAGAAAGTCCATGTGATCTACGGGATACCGTGGGATAGCATGTGAATAATTAGAGACCCAGAAGAGAAGGAGAAGGAAGATAGAAAGCTATTTAAAGAAATAATGCTGTACACTTGTAACTAATTTAATGTTATATGTCAACTATAAAAAAAGAAAAAAGAACAAGTAAAGAAATAATGGCTGAAAACTCTCTCATCTGGGGAGTGATTTGGGTATCCGTGTTAAAGAAGCTCAGAGGTCACGAAATAAAATCAGCTTGAAAAGGTTCTCTCTAAGATACATTGTAATAAAATTGATGAAAAGACAAAGGGAGAATCTTAAAAGCAGCAAAAAGCAAAACAAAGCAAAACGAAACCCACAGAAAACTTGTACCTTAAGAGTAACTCCCCATAAGGCTATCAGTAGATTTCTCATCAGAATCTTATAGGACAGGAGAGAATGTAATGATATATTTAAAGTGATGAAAGAAAAAAAAAATTTGTCGATCAAGAACACTCAGCAAAATTGTTCTTCAGAAATGAAGGAGAGATAAAGACTTCTCCAGGCAAACAAGAACTGAAGAAATTCATTACCACTACAACTTCCTTACAAGAAATACTGACAAGAATTTTTCAAGCTGAAAATGAAAGGATATTAATTAGTAACATGAAAGCATATGAACATATAAAACATACTGGTAAAAGTAAATATATAGGAAAGTTCAGAATCCTCCAGTTCTGTAATGTGGTGGATGTCAACCACTTAGTTCAGTATAAAGATGAAAGGAGGAGTATTAAAAATAGCTATAGCTACAATAATTTGTTAAAGACATGATATAAAAGAAGTTTGTGACATCAAAACCATAAAATTAAGGAGGAAAGTAAAAGGGTAGAGTTTTTGTATGTTATCATAGTTAAGTTGTTATCAATGTAAAATAGAGTGCTGTATCTCTAAGATGCCTTATGTAAGCCTTATAGTAACCACAGAGCAAAAATCTACAGTGGATTCACAAAAGAGAATGAGGAGAATCAAAAGAATACCACTATGGAAAATCATCACTTTACGAAGGGAGGAAGCAAAACAAGAAGAATGAAAAGGAACTGTAAAATGGCCAGGAAACAGTAGAATGGCATTAGTTAAGTCTTTACCTATTAATATTTACTCTAAATGTAAATGGATTGAATTCTCCAATCAAAAGACAGACTGGCTAGATGAATAAAAAAAGATCCAACTATATGTTGCCTCTGAGAGTCTCACTTTAGCTTTGAGAACAGACGTAGGTTCGAAGTGAAGAAATGGAAGAAGATATTCCATGCAAGTAGAGACAAAAAGAGCATAGGGGTAGCTATATTTATACCAGACAAAATAGACTTTACACCAAAGTGGTAACAAGAGACAAGGAGGTCATTATATAATGATAAAAAGATAAATTCATCAAGAAGATATAACAGTTGTAAATATGTATGAACCCAACCTCAGAGCACCTAAATATAGTAAGTAAATACTAACAGATCAGAAGGGAGAGAAATACACAACAATACAATAATAGAAGGGAACATTAATGACCCACTTCCAATAACAGAGAGATCATCCAGACAGAAAATCAACAAGGAAACATTGAACTTGAACCATACTTTAGACCAAATGGACCTAACAGACATGTATAGAGCATTTCATCTAAAAGCAGCAAAATACATATTTTTTTTCAGGCACCCACAAAACATTCTCCAGGATAGATCATATATATGTCAGGTCATAACATAATTTGTAGCAAATTTAAAAAGACTAAGATAATACAAATATCTTTTCTGACCATGAAGATATGAACCTAGAAATCAATTACAGGATTAAAGCTGAAAAACTGACAAATAATGAAAATTAAGCAACACATCTTAGAGCAACCAATGGGCCAAAGAAGGAATCAAAATGGAAATTAAAGAAAGGAAATAAAAATAAAAATGGAAACTCAATGTAACAAACCTATGGGATACTGCAGAAACAGTTTTAAGAGGGAAGATTGTAGTGATAAATGCCTATATTAAGAAAAAGAAAAATTTCAGATAAATAACCCAACTATACCTTAAGAAATTAGAAAAATAAAGACAAATACCCAACATTAGCAGAAAGATGGAAATAAAGATCAGAGCAGAAAAAAATGAAACAGAGACCAGAAAAACAATAGAAACAATCCATGAAACTAAGAGATTTTTAAAAAATGATAAACAAAACTGACAAACCTTTAGCAAGATTAACTAAGAAAAAAAGAGAAGACACAAATAAAATTAGAAATGAAAGAGGAGACATTATAACTGATAGTATAGAAATACAAAAAATCATAACACTATTATAAACAATTATACACCAACATACACCAACATATACACCAATAAATGGATAAATTTCTAGAAACATACTTTACCAAGACTGAACCATGAAGAAGTAGAAAATATGAACAGAATAATAATGAGTAATTGGCAATCAAAAACCTCCCTAAAAGAAAAGCCCATGATTAGTTGGTTTCTGATGAACTCACTGGTGAATTCTACAAATATTTAAAGAAGAATTAATGCCAATCTTTCTTAAACTCTTTCAAAAAGTTGAAAGGAGCAAATACTATCAAACTAATTTTATAAGACCAGTATTTCTTGGATACCAAAGTCAGATAAGGAGACTATAAGAAAAAAAATTACAGGCCCATATCCTTGATGAATATAGATGCAAAAATTCTCAATAAAATATTAGCAAACTAAATTTAAAAGCACATTAAAAGGTTCATGCATCATAGTCTAGTGAGATTCATTCCTAGGATGTTTCACATATGCAAATGAATAAATGTGATATACCATCTTAATAGGACTCAAGATAAAAATCATACCATCATCTCAAAAGATGCAAAAAAAACACCACTTGACAAAAATACATCCTTTCACAATAAAAGACACTCAAGAAATTGAGTGTAGAAGGAACAAACTACAACATAATAAAGGCCATACATGCCAAGCCCACAGCTAACATCATATTCAATTGTGAAATTGTGAAAAGCAAAAAGTTTTTCCTCTAAGATCAGGAACAAAACAAGGATTCCACTTTTATTCAGCATAGTATTAGAAATCCTAAGCAGAATAATTAGGCAAGAAAAAGAAATAAAAGGCATCCAAGTAGAAAAAGAAAAAGTAAAATTGTCACTATTTGCAGGTGATATGATATCATATATGGAAAACCCTAAAGACTACACCAAAACACTTAGAACAAATAAATGAATGCAGTAAAGTTGGAGGACACAAAATCAATATTCAAAAATCTGTTGCATTTCTATACACTGACAAGGAAAAATCTGAAAAAGAAATTAAGAATACAGTTCCATTCACAATAACATCAAAAACTATAAATATTCAGAAATAAATTTATCCAAAGAGGCAAAATCTCTGTATCCTGAAAACTATAAGACTTTGATGAAAGAAATTGAACATGACACCAACAAATGGAAAGATATCCCATGTCAATGGATCAATAGAATTAATGTTATTATAATGTCTATACTACACAAAGCCATCTAGAGATGTACTGAAATGCTTATCATAATTCCAAAGGCATTTTCTACAGAAATATTAAAAACTATCCTAAAATTGGTATGGAACCAAAAAAGACCTCAGATAACCAAAGGAATTCTGAGAAAGAACAAAGATGAAGGCATTACATTTTCTGATTTCAAATTGTGTGCTAAACTCTTCTAGTGTTAAGTGCCTGACACTGAGCTTTTTTGATTATAATTTAAATGACTGACATTAAGCTTTTGATTGCTAAGACATCCATTTCAAAGACATCCATCTTGAATAAACACACTGCCAGCTACACAACTAGATAAAGAGCCAGGCTGCCCCATCCATGAATTTCCCTTTTTAGAAAGTCCCGGCCTAGAAAACTGACTGCTTGCTTTTCCCTTTCTGCATCTTCATTACTGCTCTTACGTTTTAAATTCACCAATCAAGAGTGAACCTCTGAGGGACTCCTGGGTGGCTCAGTTGGCTAAGTGGCTGCCTTCGGCTCAGGTCATGATCCCAGTGTCCTGGGATAGAGTCCACATTGGGCTCCTTGCTCGGCAGGGAGCCTGCTCCTCTCTCTGCCTCTGCCTGCCTCTCTGCCTGCTTGTGTTCTCTCTCTGTTAAATAAATAAATAAAATCTTTAAAAAAAAAAAAAAAAGAAAGAGTGAAACTCTGAAACACTAGGCACCTTATCCTTGACTCCAATAGAGCTAGAACTCCAGGTCTATGCTCTCTCTCTCTTTGTCTCTCTCTCTTCTCCTAACTTTTTTGGGTGGCCCCAAGTGTTCTCTGTACCCTCTAGGACTTGTGAGAAATAAGCCTCATTTTTCCAACTTGTCTGGGTGGTTGTTGCTGAGGTACATCTTGCAATTATAATTAGAACACAAGGGCTGGACCAGCCACAACACTAGTTCTGGTCAAGGAAATGTCTGTGGGAGTTCTCCACAAATAAGTAGTATGGGTACCAGGCATTTCTACCTGATAGCATCACTATCAAGAGGCTGAGCCTGAAAAAATATTGTTAGTAATCAAAGCCGTATAGCACTGTTGCAAAAATAGACACATAGATAATGGAATAGATTCAGGAGCCCAGAAATAATTCTTTACATATATGGTTACTTCATATTTGACAAGGGAGCTAAGAGTACTCAATGGGGAAATGCTAGTCTCCTCAATAAATGGTGTTGGGAAAACTGAATAAGCACATATAGAATAAAATGAGACTCTTATCACTCCAAAAATAACTCAAAATGGAATAAAGACTTAATCATAGGATCTGAACTATGAAGAAGACATAGGAAGAAAGTTTCTTGATACTGGTCTTCACAAAAACTTTTTTGGAGCAAACAATAAAAGCAAAAATTAATTATTAAGACTACAAATTAATTAGTGGGAGTGCATCTTTTGCACAGCAAAAGAAACAATCAACAACGGAAAAAGCAACCCACAGAATGGGAAAAAATGTTTGCAAATCATATATCTAATAAGGGATTAATATCCAAAATATATAAAGAATTCCTACAAGTCAATAACAACAACAACAACAAAACAATCTGATTTAAAAAATGAATAGAGGAACTGATTAGACGTTTTCCCAAAGAAGACATATAAATCACCAACAGGTACAAGAAAGATTGCTTGCCATCAGTCATCATGAGGGAAATGCAAATCAAAACCACAATGAGATATCACCTCCTACTTGTTAGAATGGCGAAAATTAAGAAGACAAGAGGTAACAACTCTTGGTGAGGAAGTGGAGGAAAGGAAAGCCTTGTGCACTGTTGGTGGGAATGAAACTGGGGGCAGCCATGATGGAGATTCCTCAAAAAATTAAAAATAGAACTACCATGTGGTTGAGCAATCTTACTTCTGTGTATGTATTTAAAGGAAATGAAAACAGGATCTCCAAAAGATATCTGTATTCCTATGTTTATTGTAGCATTTTTCATAATAGGCAAGATATGGAAACAACCTAAGTGTTCTTCAGTAGATGACTATATAAAGAAGACATGTTATATATGTAAAATGAAATATTATTCATTTGAAAAAATGAGAAAAAAGGAAAACCTACCATCTGTGATGACATGGATGGGCTTTGAGGGGCTAGTGAATGGGGAAAATGGTGAGATGTTGCTTAAAGGGTATAAACTTCCAGATTTAAGATGGATAAGTTCTGGGAAATCTAATGGACAGCATGGTGATTAAAGTTAATTAAACTGTGTTTCATACTCAGAAGTTGCTAAGAGAGTAGACCTTAAATATTATCACTACTAGAAATAAATGGAACTTATGGTTCCATTGTATGGAGAAGGTATGGAGATGTTAGCTAACACTGCAGTAGTAATTATTTTGTAATATATAAATGTATCAGATCAAAGTGTTGCACCCCTTAAACTTAAACAATGTTACATGTCAATATCTCAGTAAAGCTGGAAAAAAATCAAATGAGCATTTGATATATTAAAGAATTTATACTTATTCAATGAAATAACCCAGCCACTGTTAAAACTGGTTTAAAAGAAAGTAAAAAGGTACAAATGTAGTTGGAATAAAGGAATTGAGCTTCAAATAGAGATGAAAGGGCTTTCTACTTAGTAGGGGGAAGGGTGGGAAGGTGAGGAAATCACTGGAAACCTTACTGGACAAGACATAATCAGAATCCTTATCAATATAGAAAGAGTTGTAAAACAGCCCAAAGAAAGTGAAGGGCTAGAATCTGACAATGTGGAAAGATGTGCTGTATATGAACATGTAAACTTTCTGTCTACACACAATTTTTATTTGTTGCAGAACTAAAGAACTTAAAATTTTGAAAGGTTCCTCTCCCCTAGGAAGAGCAGTTGCACATGTTGTTTGCTCTGTGTATCACTCTAATGTATGCTTTCATGGCTGACCAACCCTCCTTTCATCTAAAGATTCTTAAAGTATGTTAATATGGCAAATCAGATTTTACTCCAGTCTTGAATGCCTTGTGATCCATTTTGTTCTTTCTGTGAAACTCTACAGTCCTGGTCTAATAAATCTCCTTTGCCTCCTAATATATTTGGTTCCTGGGCTTTGTATGGCAAGGACTCAGATAGTGAGGTCTCATGGCTAGTCCGAATCTGTTGCATTCCCAAGTTTTGGATAATGAGGAGTAGAAATGAGAATTTAGAGAGGCAAAGATACCAACTGTAACTCCAACATTTTATCTGGTATATGCAAGATACATGATACAAGGCATGCTTATCTTTCAGTTTAGCACCAAAGAATGATCATGATTCCCTTATTTTCAAGCTCTTAAGTAGTATCAATAGAAGCTTCAGTTGATGTTCAGTTGTTAATGGTGTGATTAAAATCAGTTGATGTTCAGTTGTTAATGGTGTGATTAAAATCAAAGGGTCGTTAGTAGAGAAAGCTATGGAGCTTTGAGATGAAGTGGGTTGAATGGCTCTTAGGGCTGGCACAATATGGGACATACTTCCTGCCATGGTTCCTATAAAGTAGGTGCTAAAGGGGTCTAAGTTGATGCCCTCATGGTGAGATGGTACGTGAAAGAAAAGACTATGTGAAAATCATGAATCGAGGATACTAGCCCTTAAGGACAGTGTCCTTAAGGACACTGGTGAAACGTAGGCACGAACCCTACAGATCATGTGGTAAAAGCACTGACGTAGTCATGAGTGGTCTGATGTACTAGAAAGAATTAGGATTAGATGAGCCTTTGAGGAATAAAGGGAAGAGGAGTGAGGTTTTCTTGTGAATTTGAGGGGGATTTAGGACCATAACTTCAATGACACAGTAAAAATGATTTGCAATTTAGCCTTTGCGGGAACTGAGTCCTTGGATTTCTGGGAGGCTATTTTGGAGGAATGAGGCCTTTGATGTGAAAGAGCCATGAGAGGGGTTCTGCATTCGTCCACCTGTATGACATTGGTGAGGCCTGGTTTGCATGACCCAGGACAAGAGAGAGACTTGAGTTTCATTGGTCTTTGAGGAGCACAAGGCTTTTGGCAAGTTGGGTTTAATTTCATTCAACTTAAGGACTTTGTCTTGTTTCCAAAGCACAATTCCATTTTCAGAGGTTAAAGATTTGTCATCATCAAGGACATATATGCAGAGTACATTTTGAGCATTATTACAATAAAGGCATAGCTTTACAAGGTGACTCCTTTGAAATGGCTAAAAATCATATATACTATTTGTAAAATTCAGTTATACTACTTTAATCCTTTATATCTTTTTATGTTTTATCATTTCTTTATACATAGTATGCTGTATTCTATTTATGATGGTCTGCAGTAAAAATTAGATTAATGTATCATTTTAAGATTTATTTGTCATAAAATCCTCTTTTGTTAAAAGATACCTTTGTATAAGTAGCATCTATCTTCTTTTAATGCAGTATTAAAAAGTATTGTGACTAAAGGAAACCTGTTCTCAAACCCCTCTTATCGTTTTTAAAACAAAGCTTGAAACATAAGCCATTGACCTGCTCTTGTAAAAATCGCCTTGGGGAATCAGGGTACCTGATTCATAGAATTGACTATAATAGCTTCTCCAATGCCATTGTATCCTGTCAGGCAAATTCTTCTTCAGGGACTTCTCCGAATGCACATGACAGGTTCAATTGTTTAAATCCATGCCTAGCGAATTTCTCAGATGCCTTTGTTGGATCGAGATTGTGTGTACCCTGACATTAAATCCTGTGTAATATGTTATCAATCTCCTACAAGAATTTATCATGAAGTTACATGGTATTCAGGGTATTCTTGGTCGTCTGTGCCACTGGGTTCCCAAATGTCCCAAATTGGGGCATTGAGTAATAGTGCTTTACATAGTGCATTTAAAGATTCATCCTAAGTAAAATAACGTCTTTTCTCTTTTTCAATTCAATTCAAGATACTAAATTTCTTATTCTTTAACAAAAAGTCCTAAAGTGTTGGTTCAGCAGCTCAGTGACGCCATCGAAGACCTGATGTTTTTCTCTTCTTTTGATCTACTATTATTAACTGTTGACATAGCTCTAAGCATCACAGCCTTGTATAAATATTCCAAGCAGTAAGGAAGCGACAGAGCTATAATGTTCTGTCCTTATGAAGCTTTGCCATTTTATTCAGGAATGGAAGTGTCCCACCATCCCACTCTGTCCTCCCCTTGCCCTGACTTTCTCTTAGACCTTATTGGTCAGAATGGGGACAAACACTTACCCCTAGACCATTGGTTGATATAAGATCAATCCTAGAGCAGAGGAGGGGCCAAAATCCAGGGCTCTACCAACAGGGAAGAGATGGGAAAGGTGATGATATTTTTTGGATAGGCAACAGATAATGTGTGCTGTGCAATTGACATAGGTATGTGAGGAGTTGGTCAAGGGCAAAACTAAGCTGAGGTAAGATTTGTTGTTAAAGAGTGTAGATACGAACATTGTAGAGGGGTAACTTTTAGAGGCAGTGAGTAGAATTAGGGAAAGCTTGGGTTTATAAGGGCAAAATAATAACTATATATATATTAGGCTGTGGTGGTCAGAACCAAGGAAAAGGAAGTAATCTGATCTTTTGAAGGAAGAAATGATTAATACCTCCTGAGGAAATCAATAAAAGGATTAAGAAAAGGTGCCAAAGAAGTAAAAGATGTCCCAAAGTTCTTATTCAAGTGTCTAGAAGACAGGGGTTGTCACTAACATCCTGTGGTGGTTGAGATGGGGAGCTGATTTGGGGGAAAGGAATGGATCCAGGCTTAACACTCAATTCAAATAACCTCATTATTGAGGACTTACCATGTGAAAGCAGTGTGTCAGACAGATTTTCAGGATATGAAAAAAGGGTGACTATATATGATTTTTTTCATTGGAGAAGAAATTGAGCAATCAATGCGTGATGTTTAAGAAAATTTTTAGCACCTGATCGTACTAAGGTAGGAAGGCTTTAGGTGGGGGCAATCTGTGGCTATGTGGTCTCTTAGTATAGTGAGATTTTAGGGGCTATGGAAAGGACTTTAAAGAAAAACAAAACAAAAATTTCTATTAAGGACATATGCCTTGGTGATATATATCCTTTTATGTCATTTTAGAATGAAAATACTCTGTAGAGGGGAGACTATGGAAATCTGAAATAACTAACAACTTGGTGTAATGAGGAGTCAGGGAAGGAGAGGAAAAATTGGGAAAAGCCTGAACAAGAGGTTACAAGGATTTTCCATCCATCCTGAGGGCAGCCCCATATTCAGGCCCATTATGCCCCCGGGTATCTCATTTATGTGTTTCAACTGTCTGAATTCAGCAAATTCACCAAATCATTTCCAGCTTTCCACTATATGATAGTGCTCCAGCTTAGGGAGAAAGAAGGTCCTTGGACAATTTAATGGAAAAGAAGTCTTGATGATAACAGGTATTTTAAAAGACAGAGAGAAACAAAAACAAAAACAAAAACCCTGGCATTGTAATCAGATTTAGCTAAATGAGACTAGAACCTCAGGAGAAAACCAAAGACCAGCCTGGGATAAAAGCAGAAAGCGCATTTTTTTTTTCTATTGGTGTGATAAAATTAGTAAACAAGCTCTCTGCATCATTGTGAGGTAAATCTACACTAAAAGAAATCTGTTTTGATTTTAGACATTTTTTAGAAGGTTATTTTAATTTAATTAATGAGAAATCATAGGTTAATTGCCTCTAGCTTTAATGTGAGGGTATTATGCATGCAGGCATATTTTATTTATATCTTGACTGTTTGATGTACACAATCAATTCAAAAAGGGATAATGAAGAGGTGTTCTGTCCTGTGTGGAATAATAATTAGGGACTCTAGTACAGAATATTTTTTATTATTAATTGTGCAGCTCAGTAAACATGTTTGACATAATACTGAGAAATACATTTGTCAAATTTTACTAATATTTTTTCTTTGCTCTCTCCTTTTGCTTTTTCTAGCTTTTTTTCCCCCAGAATCTTTTTCACACTGACTCCATTTTCCTAAGCTAGGAGCCTCCCCCCCAAAAGCCTTAACAGTTTGATTTAGAGACTTAGGACCACCTGCTAAGTTAGTTGCATTTTGAAATTCAGGAAATCATATTGGACATCTGGCTGCTGTTTCAACAAGGTTCATCGAAGTTGTTAGGGAAATGGAAATTGGATTTTTTTTCATAGATAAGTAGAATACCTCAGTCTATAATGCAGAATAAATAATGTTAGTGAAATCTGTATGGTCTTTTGATTATTGTGTAATTTACTAGGCAATTTACATATGATCCCCAGTTCCTTATACAATGTATTTTCTTTACTAAGGATTTGGAGGTGTTATCACAGGTCCATTCCTCTCCCGGTAAAACACAACCATGGATGGCTCTGTCCAAAGTACAAACTATGTTTTCGGAATGGTTAACGAAGCTACTTTATAACTCTTCTGTCATGCTTGGGGCATCAGCCAATTTAACAGGGCATTTCCCTCCGTTTTAGGAAGTGATTTTAAACTCTTGGATGTTCTCTCAACCTCCTGGTGCACATTTATTGATAAATTTGTATTTCTACCTTTTTTGGTGGGCAATAAGCCTGTCTAAAAGTTTTTAGAAGGCTTTTACTTAAAAAGCTGTACAGCCAGAAGCAATATTCAAGGCTTGGGATAGATAGCCAAAAATGTGCATGTCTTGGCTCCTCTTATTGCTTTGGTCCTTGCTTCTTCTGACAGCCATTTTTTACTTTTTTACCAACCCCCAACTCTATCACCTTACTCGAGATTTTTCCTGTAGCTGATTTTTCCTCTCCAAGCTTTCTATAAGAGCATCTCAGCGGGTATAGTATATCTTGGTTAAGCCAATTGCTTCTAGTTGCCACACGATGCTGAACTTCTGCTGAGTCATCAATGCCCAGGAATGATTCTTTGGCCTCAAGTAAGTCATACAGGTGAGATTTATAGAGAACCCTATTGTTCTAAAAATCAAATGTGAAATTTACACCCCTGCCTCCTAATGTCCAGTCTGAGGTGAAATTGACTATAGTAATAATATTCAAATGTTGTCACCATCTGGTGCCTGTTTGGTGGCCTGTGCTATATGAGCAGGTGGTCCTTATGTATCTTTGAGTGGCCAGCTGTCCACGTCACAAAAGCCACTGTCACATTTAGTGTTAATTGGCATCTTGGTTGTAATGATCTGTGGAGAGGCCAAAGCTTGAATAGACCTTAGTATATTATTCCTCTTTGTCATAAGAGCTCTGGGTCAAGGCTGACAAGCATGTCTCTCTGTCCTCTTTTCCTTATTTCTTATATGAAAGTCCAAAAGGGTTCTAGAATAAAGCATCATCATTCAATTTATTGAACACCGAATACACATATTGTTATGCTAGTTATTCTTAGCTGAGCTAAGAGATCCACCAAGGAATCTTCAAAGAAACTTCTTGGAATTTAGAAAACATCAGTTACCTGTTTTGACTGCCCTAGAGATGATTTGTCTACTTCCCACTTTAAAAGTTAGGATTTTTAGAAATAAAAGTAGTCTTTCCTTTAGAAGTTTAATTTGGGGGTGGGGGAGCAAGTCTATAGGTAGTGGCTATAGGTAGAGGCTACCAGAAGAACCAGATGGAAAAGAGTCTCATGCTCTACAATGAACCATATACAATTACTGTTATTTTGACCAACACAACTGGCAGTTTCATATGGCTTAACTTAACACTTCTGCTTTATAGTTTTCAGTTTTTAAGGAAATATCTCTTTCCTTAAGTGAAATATTCCTGTATCATAAATTCTTTGCCACAGGACTAGTGTTTAAAATAAATAAAATAAATTTTTATTTTTAAATTTTTAATAAATATTTTAAATTTTTATTTTTATTTTAAATTTTATTTTAAAATAAAATAAACCAGACTGAGTTGAGTGATGTTTTCACCATGGCAGTAAGGTTGGTCATAAGATAGTATTAACACATCTTCCAAAATGATAATGCCTTCTGAGTTTAAGTTACTGGCAAAGAATAAAGAATTTTACTTGCATGAATTTTAGTTAGAATGGCAGGCTCTATTCAAAGTCAAACACAGGCAAATGTTGACATTTAGAGTCAACTTTCAAAAGCAAGCATTAATCTTTTTATCTTATTCCCATCACACACAGAGAAAGAAAACATATCCAAGAAGTTAAATAACGTTCCAGATGCAGCAGAAAATTTTCTGTTTCGTAGTCAACAAATAGGCTTGAAATGTTTGCATCAAAATAACCCATAGGTAACTGTATAATCCTATCTCTGTTCACTAAGCCTTCCATGGGTGCTCCAATCTTTGTTTCTCTTTTCTTCAGACGTCTCTAAAACCATCTAATTCTTTGTGCCACACAATGTAGCTCTTGATTAACTGTTTTGAATATTTTTTTTCATATTTACATTTCTTATATCTCTATCTATATTACCAGATACTTGGAGTGATGTATTGGTATTTTAATTATTCTGACTCCTTCAAGAACCTAGCACTGGGCCAGGTAAATAGGATACTTAACGCTTATTAAATATTCATTGAGCAAAAGTACAAAATAGGACAGTGAGCTTGATAAACAAACTTCCTAGGTCAGATTTTAAAAATGGAAGTGAATAAAATAAGCCATTTTCTCATTAAATGTCTTCAAGATACTGATCTCTGTATCAAAGTTTAGAATTTGGTATAAATTGAATCTTCATAGGAGAAGTAAAAGTTAAACCTTCCATCTTTTATGCCTTCCACTAAGAATTTTATAGTTCTGAATCAGCACTAACTGCATTAACAAATTATGTATGCTGAATTAGTCACATTACTCAAGTTCTATTCTTTTTCCTCTGCAGAATATTTGTCACGCAGATATTTAAATGGAATCGGAGCTGTACATAACCATGACACAGTACTTTATCAAAAAGAGAAAAAAGTTAATCAGGTTGGTGAGTAATCACAGACCTTCTTGCATACCCTGTCTTACAGGCTCACAAGAAGTAGACTCTGAAAGAATAGGTCATTATTAAGGAAACAGAATCAGAGCATCTTAGTAAAATATAGTAAAATCTTAGTCATTAGTCCATGTATGATATTTTAACTCCTTTGACAATTAAGCATTCTTTGTTATAAAAAAGAGGTTCTATTTAGTGTCTATCAAATAGTTCTTGAAAGAAAAATAAAGTACAATATTTCAGTATGAAACAGAATGAATCATAACTGGCATGAATTAAGAAACTAAACTAAAATCAACTTCCAAATTGCCTTATTTGATTCATCAGCTTAGGGAACTTCTTGAAAAGGCAGATTGCACCTCTAGAGGCAAGCAAAAGAGGAGTATAGAATATGGTATTTTGACTTTTGCTATTAGTCCTTGTCCTCAAGGTTCCCTTGTCGTGTTGTGGTTGCTGCAGGGATATGTTGGCCAAGAGCTTCCCTTCAAGTCAAAGAACTGCTAAGGTGACAAGTATACAACCCAGGACAGCAGAGAAGGGAAGATTAGGAAGATAATTGTGTTAGCAAGCCCTATGCCATACAGATGGCAGCAGAAAATGGAATGCTCTGGGAAGGAAGAAACATTGGAAAAATATGACTTGATTTTACAGAGGAAAAATGAATACATTAGGGAAAAATCTTAAGTTCTTAAAATTTTGAAAAAGTTAAATAATGGAAAGAGAAATAAGAAACCAATTAGGAGCTCTGGGAAAAATAAAAAGCTATATAAGAAATAAAAGAATCATATTATACTATTTGAGTAGGGTGAACAATAGTTTTGTGTGAACAATTACATATACACTGCCTTAGATTTTCAACATGTAGGATCAGCCTTTTAAGTTAAAAGATGGCCTATATGTTTGTGATTGAATACAGAATGTAAACATTATTACCTGGGCAGCTGACAATGTTTGAAAGGACAAAAGTGGAGAGAAAATTAAAAGGAAGAGAAAGGACAAAGATGTTCTCATAACAAGGAGTCAAGAGACACCTTTTCATTGATAGGATAAGAAATAAAGAAGAAACATTATTTACAATTATGAAAAGCCTAAAAAAAGTGATAAAACTATTTTAAGCGGATGGTAGGTGAAGATTGAGGGTGGCAGTGAGCTAAATCTTTTCCATTATAGCTGAGAGTGGACGGTTAATGCATAAAATTCTTGAATTTATAAATAAGTATAAAAACATACTATTTGTCAGCATGAACATAATTATTGGGGAAAATTTTCCCTGTGGAGCCTTCCTAGATGGATAGGTAGTGAATCGGATACTTTTTTTTTTTAATGTCTTACTATGTGAAGTGATTTAAAATCATGTTTATATATAAGTACTTTAAAAAAAAAAGCTATCAGAAGAATGGAAAACTCTCATTCACTGATGATACAACCATGCACATTTATTTGCTTCTGTGTGTAGATTTAAGCTATTCCAAACTGGTAAAAATGAGCTCAGCACCATGTCTTTCCTGGAAAAGCTTTCTGTGTATTTAGACCTGCATAAATTTTCCTTTCTTTCCATTCAACTTCAAGAGGTCATCAGTTTTAGGAAGGGAATTAAAAAAATTATTTAGTAATAAATAATGTATTTATCTGATTCAAATTCAAAGGGCACAAAAGGAAATATAATAAAGTCTGAGCACTATTGAACTGATGAACATTATTTATGCTTCCCATCTACTCAATGTTAAAATTTTTATTCTTCCAGAGGCATCCAGAATTATTTTATGCATATAGAAGCTAATACACATGCATAAGTACACAGAGGAATTTCTGAAAACTTGCTGGATTATAAGTTTTTGGATATTTGGAGTTTGTAACCCATTATTTTTAACAGGAAAAAAACAGTATGTTCCCAGGCAATCAGAAACTCTCAATTTATTTATCCAGTTGTTATATAGTAATTCACCAAAAATATCAAGAAACTGAATTTTTCTTCAGTTCAGTAATTCACCAAAAATAAAATACCAAGAACCTCAATGTTTAACACTTAACAAACACATTAATGACTATGTGTGCAATATACAGTCATAACATTTTTCCAAAATATGATCTATGAACTAGCTGCATCAGTAATGCCTGAGAGCTTATTAAAAATGTCCAGTCTCATACCCAAACCTAAATCTAGTCAATCGGAATCTGTCTTTTGCCGAGATACCCTCTCTCAATTAGCTTTATCATTCAAACTTTTTTCTTATGTATGGGCATTTCCCTACCTCAGGCTCACCCATTTTCTTCTTCTCCAATTTTAGGAAATTATTTACTTATAGTATGGGGAAGATGATGGTAATAACACAGAGCTTGGTTGAACAACATTGGCAGAGGCTCAGTTTTGTCTAGAGAACACCTGAGAAATGATAAAAGCTCTGGTCCTGCCTGGAATCAGGCACCATGTTTATTTGTGCTTGCATATGGATTCATTACAGGGGTTTCTATTTAGATAGGGAATACTGGATAAAACTTTTTGGCAGTCATTATAGTGATTCTTATGAAACTGAAATCAGATAGAAAGAAAAATCAGTACTCCTCCCCTCTGCTTAAAAAAAAAGTCAAATAGTACAATAATATACAGACTGTGCCGTACTTTCATTTGTTTCCTTAGATATCAATAAATGTCAGGACTCAAAGAAACTTCCTACGTCTTATTTTATGGCCATCAAGCATTCCACTGAGTAGATAAGTCTTAATACAACAGACCCCTTTTGATAGACATTTGGGTTTTTCAAAAATATTTTACTATAACAAGCAATGTATGTGTGAAGATCTGTCTATAGAGAAGAGAGTGGTTAGGTCAAATGACATGACTGCTTGCAATTTTGATAGCATTGGTACTCTGTCCTCCACAGATATGTAATTTACACTCTACATGAGTGAACGAGGTAGTTCTTGACACCTTGTTCAGTAAGAGTGTGCTATCAAACTTCAGAATTTTCCCATTCTGAACTGTGAAAAGACAGGTCAGTGTAGTTTTAATTTATGTTTTTGTTGTGAAAAATAAAAATATGTTCACATGTTTTATTTATGAGCCATTTGCTATTCACAGAGGTCTTATAAACTATTCTAATCTTTGGTTATTTTTCCATTGGTTGTTGACCTTTCTCTTAATAATTTGTTGGAATACTTTACATTAGGGATTAGAATTTTAAATGTCATATAAATTAACTTTCCCCCCGATTTGTTATCCTTTGACTTTTCTTATGGCCTATCTATCATCTATCTATCTATCTATCATCTATCTATCTATCTATCTATCTATCTATCTATCTATCTATCTATCATCTATCTCAACAGCTTTTATAATAATGTTTAAATATTTTATATTGCTGAATCAATCTCTTCCTAGATTATAGCTATTTCAATTCTAAGATAGTAAAAGAATTCTCGCATAATTTATTTCTTGTTCATTTGTGGTTATATTTATTTACTTTTTTTTTATATTTACTTACTTTTTAGTTTGTGATCCATTTGACTTCACCCTGTTTCAATATGGGGGGGTATGGATTCAACTTACTTTTTTTCACCTCAGAGTTTCTCAATTATCCAAATTCTATTTATTGAATGATATATTTTACACAAAGAACTTTTCAATAATTCCCAGATACCACACTCAGATATTAGTATTAATATTTAGTATATTTAATATTTAGCATATATTTTAATATATATTAATATTTAGTTTATTTTGGTGAGGCACCAAAAGAAAATGCCAGGCCATTTGGATGTGAAGCCATATTTGTAAATCATAACAAGGAGGCTCAGTCTGCAGGTGAAGGTGAGAGAATTTTGTTTTTCTTAATGAATAGGATTCAAATGATTGTTTGGAAGCCTACTCTTTATTTGGAGAAAGCAGCTGTTCCCCAGAAAAGGCTCAGTAATATATTTGCTGATTGGTTCCTATTGATAAGACACAATATCAGCCAATTTATATAGTGACTAGTTATCCCTCAAATAGTTCTTTGAGCTTTCATCGGTGATAGGAGTAGTACAAGTGTTTGCTGAATTAGGACCAGTTTCTGGGTAGATGGAGTAGCAGATTTGAGAATGTTCATGAGAATATTCACAGGACTTACTAACATGTAGGTGACTTTCCCAACAACCTGATAGGAAGCACTAACATTCCTCCCTGGACACTTATTCTTTAGACTGGGTAGCACAGTTGACTCATATTGGTGGAAAGTAGGACTTTATACCAGTAGGACTGGTATGTACTTGTAGGACTTTATGTACTTGCTTTCTAGCAGAAGTCCTAACTGAGTATTAAAACCATCAGTTAACAACAGGCTAATCTTCAAGCCTTTCTGTCTCTTAACATGCATGGAAAGCATTCAAAAATATTGATGCTTGGATCCCATCTTTGGTCAAACCACCCAAACTCAGGACCTCTGATTTTAAGTCCAGAGCTTCTTCTCTTCCTCTGTATCAAAAGCTGCTTCAGCAGAATGCGACAGAAGAAAAGGTGGGCATGAAGGAAGATGAGACAAAGATCGAATCTTAGGGCACCAACCTAGTTCTCGAGATGCAGGAGGCTCCAAGAGATGGCAGAAGGATGCTAAATGGGGCAGGGGAAGGACGCCAAAGGTAAACTTCATATTTCAGCACCTTTCCCCATTTATTTAGAAGGGTGGGTAGGAGGCTGCTACGTTGTGTGTGTTGGAGATAATTGCTCCTTCACTGGGGGACGAAGAGTAGAACAAGTAACCGACCTTTCAGAGAAAATTGCTGATGTTCTCTATACTTTGTTTTTCAAATGGTGTGCTTCCTCAAGGCCTTGACCTTTCCCCATATATAGCCCTATAAATACTGAGAGGCTTTTTAATGCCACAGTTCTGAGGACTTGTTGAGGTTTTCTGCCAGACCCGATGCTTCTCATTTTCTTGCAGAAAAATAATGAAATCTTGCTAATTCATAATTCACAGGCTGGAATATTTGCTAAGATTTTGGAGGCTATAAACAAGGGTTTATCTTGGCTTTCCAGTTTATATTTATAAGAAAGTCTCTAAAACATTTTGCAAACAGTACTTGGGCCTAAGAAACAATTCAAATCGTGTCATTCCTGGCAGGTCATTGCCTTGTCCCGAGGATCGACCCAATGTTGTGTGCCAAATAAACATTTATAACACACAATTGTAAGCGTTTAATGGGGCTGAAGTGGTTTTTGATTTTAAAATATGGCTACTCATTAGATTTGTAACTCATTACCAACCCATTCGCAGAAGCACAGGGTTGAGGTTGCAGTAGAACTTCTGGGCTAAGCCCTGAGCCTGGTCCGTGAAGACCTGGGGAAGCCATAGGTGAACTCTCAGGCGGGCTCCTTACACTGTGCTCCAGTCATGGGGTGACTGACTTCAAGCTGGGATGTGGCTGCAGGAGTCTCTTTCCCAATCCTCTCTTGTACTGACACAGCTAAGCCTCTCCCAATTCTTCCCTTCCTAGTTCTGTTCCCTCTGATCTCTGGGTCAGTCCCATGGAGCCTCAGCAGTGTGTCTCCCACAGCCAGCTCGTCTGTGTGGTGGGGGGCTTTTTCTTCTTGTTCCCCATTACAGGTCCCGTACTCTTAGTCCATCATAAAAACTGAGGAACCTTATCAGTCTTCTGAAATGCTGGAAATGGATGCATCACAATGTCTGGGACTGGTCAGAACTGCATAGATCTGGCATTTTTTTACTTTACTCTAAGGCTCATGCCATTTATGGGGCTGACAGAACGCAGCCACTTACAGAGTGGGGTGTTAAATAACACAGTAATAAACAGTAGAGGAAATCCATTTAGAAAAGAAAAGCATAGTCACATGTGAGGTAATTTTTATGAGATTCCAATTTAATAATTTCCTCTCCTATTCCGATGATCCCTCTTGGCAATGAGTATGTAGATTCCCCTCCCCCCATTAGATTATGAACTATGAGAGCAAGGATTTCTTTTTTAATTTTTGTATTCCTATCACCTAACATACAGCCCGTCAGACAGAAAGTTCTCACTAATTATCTGTTCAAGAATAAGTGAAAGCCTGGGCTGGAATTTTTTTTTTTTTTTTTTTTTAATTCTGAAGTCTGAGTGTTGGACACTGCCATTACCTACAAGGTCTTCCACACTCCTTGTGGACTGGCTGAGAAAGTTAACAAAATGCCCAGCCTGGAGAAGCTATTCAATCTATTTTAACTATTTACATTTCCACCATTCCTTGGGTGCATACCATGAGCAGGCATTTGGCCCCAGGTACCTTGTATACACTAGCGCTTTTAGTCAGGTTAACAACCTTAGGAAGTAGGTCTTCCTTTCCCTGGTTTACAGAGGGTAAAACTGAGTCGTAAGGGATGACAACTAAAGGCCATATAATTGTTATGGAGCAGAACTAGAATTCAGAGATGTGGAAAGGAGAAGTCCTGCTTGGCATTACTCCCGCACCTGAGATTTTATTTTTATTTTATTTTATTATTTTATTTTTTATCATTTTATTTTTTATTATTTTATTTTATTTTATTTATGTTTTATTATGTTATGTTATGTTATGTTATGTTATGTTAGTCACCATACAGTACATCATTCGTTTTTGATGTAGTGTTCCATGATTCACTGTTTGCAAATAACACACAGTGCTCCATGCAATCCGTGCCCTCCATCACCGGGCTCACCCATCCTCCCCACCCCTCCTTTCTAAAACCCTCAGTTTGTATCCTGGAGTCCATAGTCTCTCATGGTTTGTCTCAGCCTCCGCTCCCCACCCCCCTCGCCCCCTGCTTCATTTTCCCCTTCCTTCTCCTAATGTCCTACATGCTATCCCTGAGTTTTTAAGGGCAGCCACAGGTTTTTTTTTTCCCCCTTGGAGGCCAGGGAAAGGGGAGGGAAGGACAGATGGGAAAAGCTGGGCGAGGAGCCCACAGCGCCCTCTGCTGATACCAGTCACTCCTCGCACTGGCTCTTTCTAGCTGGTAGCCGCGGCTTTCAAGGTAACACTTGGTGAGAACATTTGAGAAATCACTTGTAGGCTGATAATCTATAGAATGTGATGTAATTATTGCTCACTGAAGGGCAGCCCTGAGGAGTGACAAGGGCCCATATTGAAGCAGTTTGTGAAGAGGACTTAAACGCTGTACCAGCTGCATATCCCTGGCTTCCACCCAAGAGCTCCTGATGGGATATTCTTCATGATTTCTAAGACCACCTGGAGTCATTAGTCCCTTGAGGACCCCCATAAGACTCATTATTATAGTTTCCTTTACTCCCCAGGTGCCTTAACTCAGGACCTTATTTATTGTGAGATGAGAAAATCATGCACGTGCAGGTTTTGTCTTAGGTGGCGATAAAATGCTATTACGGCTGATTTCTGAATGTAAATGACATAGAAAAGCTATTTCTTAAAGGCAATAAATCTAATGTCTGTGTAATTAAAGAACCAGAAATCTGAACCCTACTCTTTGGCTGCCTCAAAATTGTTGTCACTGTGATAATCAGAATGTGGTTTATATGCTTTATCTTATTATAGGAAATTCTGTTAATAGTTTATAAATCTTTAATTTGCTTTTCTTTTTAGAGTTGAGTTTTGAGGCAACTTTAAAAGTTTGTTCATAAGGAGACAAGATTTGTGTTTCAGATAAGAAGTAAGTCTTTGAATCATTGGCATTCTTTTCCATGTATCTTTTCCAACACTGGAGTATTAGAAATATTTTTGAAAATATTTATGTAATAAAGGTTTATTTCTAAAAGAAAATGACACTGGTAGGAAAGATATGAAATTTATGTAGAGAGAGTTTGAAAATAAATGTAAAAACTTTTCACTAAGGGCACACAAAATAATAAAATGTGGTCATTTTCAGTATATTACACTAATAATTTCTTTCTTACTACACCATATACACTTTAAATTTTTTATTAACATGAATTCATTATAAAACAAGTTGCTGCACTTAAACATTAAAGCTATCTATCTATCTATCTATTTATTTATTTATTTTACCAGTTCCCTTCTTCCATGGAAAATATGCTTCTGAATATAATGAATAAAACCAGAGGTGATTATGCTAATTTTGATGTCTGTGGAGTGTGTACCATTTACAAATCTGCAATACTTAAGGGATAGAGGGCTAGAAGAGGAAGGAGAGGGGAAGAAAACCACCTTTGCATTTCTACTGTGTCTGAAGGCCATGTACTTTACATACTTTGTCCTCTGTAACCTTCCTTAGAGCCATTCTAGGGCAAGTTTCCCATTGAATTTTACAATGGGACTTGATAATAGTTTGCTTATGTATGTTTTAATGGAAAGTTAAAGAAAACAGGTGGTATGAATATAATAATTGCCACCTTACAGAAGCAAGCACATAAAGATCAGGAGTTAGGTCTGAGCAAAGAAGAGGAATTAGACAATACCTGAGTTAGGTTCTATATGAATTGTAGGGTCAGTGGTATTTTGGTTTAAATGCAGGTTTTAGTCAACTTTTGCATCTCTTCTCTAATCTGATGAAAGTCATGCCAATGTTCTCCAAAAAATGTTCATTGAGACATAGTCATTTTTGCATAAACATTTTTTGATGTGGTGACTGATTCCCTAAAGTTCATCAATGACCCCCTTCTGTCACCTTTTCCTGGGGTTCAAGGGTCAATATGGAAAACTTCTTTGAGTGTCAGAGATGTCATTCTCTAAAATATTGGCTGAATTTCAGTGGGGTTTTTTTGGAATTTGTTTATGCAAACATAAACAAATGTTTCATTAATACCCTAACTATAGCAAGGTCCGTGTTTAGGAAAGTAAAAAGATATGGCAATACTAACAGTTCATGTTTACATAGTGCTGAAAGATGTTTTCTGTGTATTACAGATATTTTCTTATTAATCATCACAACCTCACCATGTAGTAATATTCAGAGAAGTTTAGTAAGCTGTCCATGGCTTTCTAGCTTGAGAAGGGGGAAACCAGAATTTGAATCCAAGAAGTCTGGCTCTGGAGTCTCTGTTCTTCATTATGGTACCTTTCTAGGCTGGTTCAAAACATGTTTTTTTTTTCCCCCAAATATGTTTATTTTATTTTTTCAGTGTTACGAGATTGATTGTTCATGCACCACATCCAGTGCTCCATGCAATACGTGCCCTTCTCAATACCCACCACCAGGCTCACCCCCCCCCAATCCCTCCCCTCCAAAACACTCAGTTTGTTGCTCAGAGTCCACAGTCTCTCCTGGTTTATC
>CM052798.1:107838937-107971228 GCA_028533885.1 Nasua narica
GTATTCATCCTTTCTGATGGAGGCATATTATTCCATTGTATATATGGACCATATCTTCTTTATCCGTTCATCTGTTGAAGGTCATCTTGGCTCTTTCCACAGCTTGGTGATTGTGGCCATTGCTGCTATGAACATTGGGGTACATGTGGCCCTTCTTTGTATTGCATCTGCTTCTTTGGGGTAAATACCCAGTAGTGCAATTGCAGGGTCATAGGATAGCTCTATTTTTAATTTCTTGAGGAATCTCCATACTGTTTTCCAAAGTGGCTGCACTAACTTGCATTCCCACCAACAGTGGAGGAGGGTTCCCCTTTCTCCACATCCTCTCCAGCATCAAAACATGTTTTGATACATAATTAATGAATTTGTTAACTCATCTGCTATGGATGGTTGGAATTTGGCCCTTAGCGGGAGTTCCCCCCAAATGTTATAAATGAAGAAAACTAAAATTCAGCTACCTGAAGTTTCAAAATATCTAGATGTCTTGCTGCACATGTGACTGACTGGATTTATTAGATTTTATGAGGTGTTGGGCTTTGAGTGCCGTAGATGGTTATATACTGTGGGTGTAAAATTCCCAGGTCAACCAGCATGTGGACCAGCAGGTGTTCTCTTTAATAATCTCCACATGCTCCTAGATCCTTGCATAATAAACACTGAAATGGCATTAATACATTTTAAAATGACAGATAACTTTAATAGGACATTAACAGATTTCCCAAGTTAAGTTCAGAATTATGTCCCTTAGTAAAAAAGAAATAACTCTTTTATAAATATTTCTAGACTCAAGGCTCAAACCCGAAAACAAAGCCTCCACTTCAACACGGGAGATATGTGAAAGTTTTCAGAGCACACAACTCTATGAGCTCATCACCAAGAATTGGTCTGTAAGGTCTTTACAGGGGCAGGCTGTTGGTAAACTTCTTTTGTCTCAGTTGGTAATATGCAAAAAGTTCTTTTCCCATGGCTAAATGATACTTGAGAAAAGGAAACACATGGTAGATCTGGGTATATCTACTTGAAATACAAATAACTTGCTTATTTCTGCATAAGCACAATATGCCACTTATAGGGGAAAAACTGAATTTACAAATAGACATAGAAGCAGCTTATGGTGCATTTTCTTATACCCCATTAGGAGTTATTACTCAAACACTATGTGTTTACCTCTCTTGTAATACCTGTCAACCTTGCCATCCTGTCCGTTTACTGACCTCTGCTATATTCTTAGCTTCTTTAGGGTGCTTATCACATCTTTATTTATCTTTGAACACTCTTCCTATGCCCTTCCCCTTTTCCTGCACCAATTTCTGCTCCACTTGGGATTTTGTGCTCACAGGTGCACCATGAATAATTATGAGATTAAATTGAATGGTCTGATACCAATTTGGGAATTTTTGACCCATTACTACAAATTCTTCAAAATATTCCCTTTCCCACTGAGGTAGTGAAGCTTCTAGATTACTTCTCACTTTTTGCCTCTAAGAGTATGAAGACCAAGGCTGTTACCTCCCCCTGATTCCGTGTGTCTGTCCTTGATGACCACTATCATTATGGTCTCTTTCTACTTACTCCTATTTGACACACCCATCTTGGTGGTCTTTAGAACATGGCCTCCATTGATTCCCATTTTGCTTAAATAGGCATTCATCTAAATAAGAAGGTGTTTGTTTTTCTAGTGAAGCTAAAGAGCACAGAAATTTGAAGCCTTCTTGTTGTGAAGAGTGGTGATGAGATGATTCATGGGCAGAAGTCACAACTGTGGTATCTCTTTTCAAAACAACTCTTCTCCCATGTCGTAGCGCTTTAGTATAGCTTCTCTTACACGCCTCCCTCCCTTCCTTCTTTTCTCTTTTTCTCTTCCTTTTCCTTTCTCCTCTCTTTCTCTCCTTCATGGAGAAAACCATTCAAAATGCTTCAGGTTATGATTTCATTTTAGAATCTTTTATTGACTTACATTTTGATGCGTTAGGGGTTATGTAAAATCTTTTTTTTTGTTTTTTTTTGGTTTTAAAATGTTCATATTAGTTCCCTATTTCTATATTATGTTCATATTAAAATTGTTCTAGATAGGTCCAAAACAGAATACGAAATTCACATGAAACTTTAAAGAAATTTTCTTCTAAGGTATCTTTGGACTATATATCCAGAAAGACTAGGAGCACAGGATCTCCCTCCCTTCCTTTTTCTTTTCTGTCATTAGGGATGTTTCTGTGACTTTTTTCTTTTTTGAAAGAAAGCAAGTGGGAGCATAGGGAGGGAGAGAATCTCAAGCAGGCTCCACGATGCTGGCCTCAATTGATCCCACAATCCTGAGATCATGACCTGAGCGAAATCAAGATTCAGATGCGTAACCAACGGAACCATCCAGGCGCCCCTTCTGTGACATCTTTGAGAAGCATTCAAGAACCTCTCTGTTAAAGCAAGCTTTCTTTAGGATCTTATCACTTTCAGTTTGTGTGTCTCAGCTTCTTGGTAGAATCCCACCATTCTCCTCAAAGCCCAGCCAATCTCTGGAGAGCCATGGGAATAGGTGGTTGGTGGGGTAGATGGGCTGAGCACACAGGTGCGGGTATGGAACCTGTGCTGAGCTGGAGAACCTGGAATGGCTCTGGAGAGCCAATTTTTAGCACTTCCTCCTAACTCCTCTGTCAGTGAAATCAAGTTGGTAGCTTGAAATTGACCATGGTGGGAGTTACTTACACTACGGAAATTGGCAAAGGCTACAGGTCAGTGTTTTTTTGTTTTTTTTGTTTGTTTGTTTTTAAGAACTAGTTATTAAGTATGTCCCAGCATACCCTGTAAGGTTGATGCTTGGTTTAGATGTCTTTCTTACTATGCTTTGTATGATCATGCTGCATCCTCAACTGCTATTATGCCTTAGCCTCTGGGGATAAGGGGAGCAATCAACCTTTGCCCCAGGTTTCACAAATGGCTTGGTTATTAATCAAGTGGTCATTTAGCTTCGTTCCCTTTGTTCAATGCCACGCTTGCAAGTGTGGAAATGTTAGCTCTAGACGGAACCATAGATAAGGGAGGGAAAGCCCAGAGTGATTAATGACTTACAAGGTTACAATTCTAGTTAGAAGCGAAACTGGGACAAGAATTCAGGTTTTCTAAGTCCAGGTAGGTTTTGTTGCTGTTCTTCAACTCTGCCTCCTATAATTTAAAAAATCCTCAATCATCAATGTTCCGTAATAATTACCTTCAGAAAACATTGCCGGCTACAGAATAAAATACAAGGTTTAGTAATATTAATCTTTGCTTCTCTTTCTAACCTGAAAAATAAGGTACATTAAGTATTGATAAAAAAAAAACCCAAAGGTCTAATTAAATTAGTGTTAAGAGACACATAATTTAAACCATTCACCATCTTTATCTGTCCACACTTTAAACGCACGTCTAAATCCAGTTCTCATGGCTTTAAACCAAAATGATATAATTTCCCTTGTTATTTTAATAGTTTCTTCCAAATTACTTGTTTAGCAAGAAACAGAAAGATAGAGGGCAGCATGGGACCAGCGTGCTAGCTGCCCTTTAGGAGAACAGGACTGCCTAACTTGCACATCGGAAGAGGTAGCCAAGACAGAGAGGGAGAAGTAGCAGGCGTACCCGCACCCTCTCCCCCACTTCTCCAGAAAGCAGTGCAGCACCTTTTTCTCATTGTTTAAGAAGAAAAGGGGAAACTTGGAGACACAGCCAATGAAGGACAAATGAGTGCTCTGCTAGTTCAAAGTCAACGCGCAGATTGGACAGAGGAAGCTGCAGAGCGCAGAAGGTATTATTTTTAGAGGGTGCAAACGAGAGAACTTGCCTGGCCGAAGGGGTTTTTGCAGGCCCTCCCAGCTTCAGTAATTGGATAGGTTTGGCAGCCTGAAAGAGGGGTTTGTGGTTCCTGATGAATGCTTCCCTTGCACCAGGGCGTGATTTAGCGTGCGGCTGAATAAACACATCGCGGGATGGGAAGGTGATAACCACCAGCCTCAGCAGAAAGAGAGAGCCTATAAATATGCCAGGGGGTCAATAGAAGTGATTTCATTCTGCCTTCACAGGACTGCTGATGAGGTCTGACAGGGCAGCTCTACTTCATTACTGCATCACAATGGTGAAGGGCGTCTGAAGGGCAGAAAGAGCAATAGCCAGTGGCCCCAGCAGCAGGCTGTCACCTGAGCTGCGGCTCCCAGGAAGGCCAGGCGAGAAGACAGGCGACGATAGGCCGGGGCTTCCTGCACTGGCTTCGCTCTCCTTCCACCCTCTCCTGTCTCCTGTCTCCGTCTCTCTCTCTCTCTCTCTTTCTTCCTGCTTCTCCCTCCCACCATTTCCATCCTTTTGCTATTTTGCTATTTCTAGAAAGAATCCTTTCTCTTGCCTGCAGAGCATTTGTAACAAAGGAAAGTGAGCCGACCTAGATGCTGGAGCAGAGAGTAGAAAGCTTTTAACTGCAGGAGTGTTAGGATCCCAACACTCCTGTTAGGCTAACAAGGAGAAAATCCTAGGGGAGTGTATATACCGAACTGTTCAGAGGCAAGAAAAAATCTTTCTAGGGAAATCACTCCTAAAACAATTCAGGAGCTGAAATAAAGCTATTCTCCTGCACCTTGATCTCCCTTTACTTTAGGAAATAACTAATACATGTCCACAGGCACCTCCTAGTTACCCCCATTGTTCTTGGCTTTTTTTCAGGCTCAGGCTGCTTCTCTCCTCTTTTTGCTCCCAGGCATCCGTTGCCCCTTGTCTCCTTTTCCAAGGCCAGAGGACATCCCTCACATACCCTTGTCTGCCCTGCTCCTTCAGGCTCTGTCTTTTTCTGGCTCTTTCCAACAAATAAAGACGGCCTGCGCCACCCTGATTTTTCAGCCATCTTGGACCCGGGTTCTGATTGCTGCCTTATCAATCTACCTGTGGACTGTCTAGAAAAATGGAAAGGATGAATGGTCGTGAAATAAATTTAGTAGTCCTGCTTGGCACCTTCCTCTTTTTCTATCCTGGGTTTGTGCATACGACAGCTATTTCTTTGGTCTGTGCAATTTTCAGCTATGTGAGGGGGTCAGGAAAGGGTTTTAAGGCAAGCTGTCCTACCTTTCCCTGGACGGTCTCCTTCACAGCGACATCTTTCTCAATACTGCAAATTATGCTCACATTTTTAGGAGCAGATCTTAAAGTCTTTTTATTTTTTTTAAGATTTAATTTATTTATTTGACAGAGAGAGAGATAACAAGTAGGCAAAGAGGCAGGAAGAGAGAGGGGAGGATGCAGGCTCCCTGCTAACAGAGAGCCAGATGCGGGGCTCGATCCCAGGACCCTAAGATCATGACCTGCGCCGATGGCAGAGGCTTAACCCACTGAGCCACCCAGGGACCCCTTTAGAATCTTTTTAAAGACCACTATTCTTTCAGATTATTTCAGAAAAGGAAACGCACACATATTACCTGGAGTGCTTAGAATTGGGTTTATTTTCAGAATTAGAACCTTCTTGGGTATGAGTTGTTCGTTGTTCTTGGCCTGCTGACTTAGACCTGTTTTCTAAGGTTCATAGGTTTGATGCAGTGCTAATGGAAGGTTCATTGTTTGTGTTTTGGTGTGCTATGCTTTTGGGATACGGTCACAGAGGTGATATGCAGCAGGGTTAGGTAAGGCTAAAACTCCAGAAACATTGTTTGAAAACATGTACAAACATGCATGATCTCATGAGGCCAGGCCTGAATTCTGCTCCAACTAATGCTGGGTTGCTTTAGAGCAAGGATTTTATAGGTTGCAGCGTGTTGTGTGTGTGTGTGTGTGTGTGTGTGTATGTGTGTGTGTTTTATATCTGAGCGAACTATTCTTCTGAATACCCACCGATAATGAAAGCACTTGTCATTGTTTGGCTTGGATTTTGTTTAGTTTAATCTTGTCTTGCTGTCCCTCTGTTACAGACCTCCTGTGGGAAGTGCTGATGCCATTCATCTTTACCCCCCCCCCAGTAGGCCTAGATTGGTGTGTGTGAACAACAGGGTGGAATGATTGTTAGTTGAATACAATCTAAAGCATATTTTAAGTATTTCAACTCCAGTAAAAACCACATTTAGAAGTTGTGGAGTGGGGAGTGAGGACAGGAAGGAAGACTAAAAGCGTGCTTAGCTCAATTAGAAATTTAATTTCAGATTTTTTAGCAGTAGTTCAGTTATTTATTATTGTCTAGAAAAGAGAATATATGAAATCACAAAATAGTCAAAATCCTGCTAGGAAATTAAAAGGCTCTTGAAGAGAAATAAATGAATAAGACTACTCATCAAGCAAATAATGAAAAAAAATCAACATTTTCAAGGGTATGAATAGTAAGTACTAAAGGAGTACCTGGAATTTCTACTTTATAAACTAAAAAAGAACAAAAGGAAAGATGATTAACCTCTTTGTCTTACAACCTTTGGAAATGATACATATCCCACTTCTCAAGCCTTTCTTTTTTCTATGTGAAGAAGAAACAATCCAGCGACACAGATAAACAAACATAAAAATCCACGCTGAAACAGGCAATGATCCCATGAAATGGAATATTAAGGCCTGAGAGGAAGAAGGCAGACTGAAGAAATCAGGCAACAGAATAGGGAAGTGGGAATATGAACTGTGGCCCTCGGTGCTGTCTTCATGCTCAGTGTGGTTGGTAGAGCTCATTACAGGCAGAGGCATGGTCTTATTGACCTTGGCTTAGTGTATAAAATGTTAATATGTCCTATTACAGATTCTCTGGCAGCGTCTCTGCCTTCATGCCTAAGTAATATTTTTCTTCTTGCTTTCACCTCTGATCTAGTCCCTACTTATCCACATCTATGACTTCCTTAAGATATGCATAACGTCCAACCATTGTGAATGGACCCAGAGCTTGTTATACAACAAAGAGAAAATTAGGTAAATGCTCTGAGCTCTAGTTTCCTTACCATTAGTATTCTTCACGCTTCTTACACTTGGGTTCCATTAAGTTTCTTGCAAAAGTAGGTATATAATTTTCATCAAGTATAGAATAATTTTAAACATTATCTCCTCCAAGATATTTTTTTCTGTCCCCTGTTCTCTTTCCTGTCCCTTGGAAAGTCTAATTACACATATATTAGGCCATTTGAAGGTGTTCCACAGCTAACTGGTGCTCTGTTCATATTTTTGTGTCTTTTTTCTCTCTTCTCACTTTGAGTTGTTTCTATTGCTTGTCTTCAAATTCACTTTTCCTGGCATTTTCAAATCTGCTGTTAATCCCATCAATTATATTCTTTTTTTTTTTTAAAGATTTTATTTACCCATCTGACAGAGAGAGGGAGAGAGAGAGAGAGAGAGATCACAAGTAGGCAGAGAGGCAGGCAGAGAGAGTGGGGGAAGCAGGCTCCCCGCCAAGCAGAAAGCCCGATGTGTGCCTCGATCCCAGGACACCGAGATCATGACCTGAGCCGAAGGCAGAGGCTTAACCCACTGAGCCACTCAGGCACCCCATCCCATCAATTATATTCTTCAGCTCAGTCATTGTCATTTTCATCTTTAGAAATTTGATTTGGGTCTTTTTTATTTCATCCTCCCCTCCATTCCTCTAGCTTTTTGAATATGTGGAATACAGGTGTAACCAAAGCAAAAGAAAATAAAGACTGGTAAGGGAAGGGTCAGTGGGATTGCAGAAGAGGGGGAGAATGAGGATTTGCAGGAGGCAATGAAATCAATGGCAGTTTAGTGCTGACTAATATGCACAGTGGAGGCATGGAGAAGTCAGAAAAGGTTCTTAGGAGCCTGCATGAAGGATGGAGGGCACTGCATCACCTCCCCTTTCCTTTCTACTCCACTCTTTTTCGCCTCCCAACTAGAACATGTGCTACCAAGATGCGCTTGTCTTTTTGTTCATGGCTGAGTCTTCATACCTAAAACACTTTCTGGCACAGTCAATTTTTGCTGTATGAATTATTCCAATTCTGCAAATGCCGTCTCCAAGGATGATGGTATTGTCTGGACACTGCCTGCTTTGGTGGAATTTCACTGCTTTCTAAGTGGTCTATATTCTAACAGGGAGGATTTCTATGTCCAAAGTTTAAGTAATTCTCTGTACTTGCCCATTTTGCTTATGCTGGTGTTTTGCAGCAAGTCCAGGAGTTAGGAGTATGCCAGAGGGAAATGTTAAAGAAGTAAGACGTCCACTCAGACATTCACAGTGGGCCTTCCATATTGAGTTTGAGTAGTCACAGAATGTCAGGACTGGAAGGGGCCTTTAATAATAACTTTAGTAACTAGTATTTATTGAGAGTTTAGCATGCATTAAAAACTCTACTTTGTACTTCATATGGATTATTCATTTAATCTTCATAACTTTTTAATTTAATCTTTAAGCAACCAAATGTCATTTTTTTCATTTTTAATTTACAAATGAGAAACCTGATGCTCAGATGTGTTGTACAACTTACAAAGTTTCCATAGTTAGGAGCCCCCCTGCTGGGTTCTAATTACAGCTAAGGAGCCAACGCTATGGCTGAACATGAGAGCAAAAGCTCTGATGGTCTAGGGGCCAGTCCAGGAGAGGAAGAACTAAGGAAATCCCTTCTCCTGTGATACCCTTCTCATTTCCATGCTCCTGCTTGTACCTGACCAGTTGCAGTTGCTTGGTGGGCATACAGATACAAATCTCAGTGTAGAGTCACACAGTGAGATCCCTTCATATGATGTTCTAAATCTATTACCCAGAGAAGTATTTTAATAATAACTCTGAATTAAAAGTAGATGGTATCTGATCAGTCAGTCAACTCATGTCCTTTGTCATGAAAAAGTCAACATCCAGTGACCTTCTGGGTTCTCAGGCATGAGCCCAAACCATGGATTCCAGATATGTGTGCTCCTACTTGAGCCCAAACTCATGGTTCCAGAGAAAAGACGGTTAGAGCACTAAAATGGCTGCATTAGAATTAAGCTGGCTTCCACCAGAAAGCTTCATATAAATATTACACTCAGCTCTATAAGACACTCAATGTTTGGTTTCTGAACCTATTAATATATAATGAGGGTACGATGTAATTAATATAGTTTGTTTTGATTTTCTGTTAAATCCGCTTTAGTAATAAGAATGCAAGGTAATTATTCAGAAAGGCTTTTCAACAAATGTCAGTTTTCATTGATTAAAAATCAAGTCAGTGCTTCATTTGAAATGATATTTACAAGCATGCTTTAAGCTGAAATGAATAATTATCAGGTTATTGAACTGCAAGTTATCTGCAAAGAATTGTCTACACTTTTTTTTTTTTTTATTTTGCATGAAGGCTTACTCTCAAATAATAATAGAGGACAAACCAGAGGGTGTGGAGGAGAAATGCTATGTTTTTGCTTTATGGGATTTAATTTTCTTTACGTAGTGCTGAAACCGGCTTCCCGTTGGCTGTAGCATCTCCCAAAACTGAAGTTTCGGGGAACCAGAGCCAGACATTGTTGCTTGGGAAGCGCTTGGAGCTGTTCATCACGCAGCAATCTAAAGTTTCTGTTTTCCTGGGGTCCTGCTGCTGTGAATGGTGGTTGTGCCAAGCCAAGACGGGCATTTCTTTTCACTCTAAAATGTTTTTTTCTCCTACATGTTTCTCTTTCATTATTTCACATAAAACAATGGGAAAGTAGTCTGTCATCTGTTACTCAGAAGCATGCTGAAGGTTATGTGAATTCACAGCCGTTTGTTTTTCCGGTGACTAAAGAATGCACACGGCAACAACCCCAACAATTTAGACTGCAGTGTATTCATATTTACAAATAGACGTGTACATATAAATCAAGTCACCAAAATTATGCACTGCATGGATTTTAAAATAATGTTCTTTGTGTGACTAACTCTTATTCGAAGCCCTCCAACAAAATGACAAAAATCCATTACTTTATGCTCTCTTCATTTACTCCCTCATTATCCTTTGTACCAAATACTCTTGTAGGTGCCTGAGATGTGGCAACAAGAAGCCATCCAAAGTCCTTACCTATGGGCCTCACACATGAACCAGGGAGACTGGCAGTGATGGACAAACATTTGAAATATGGAGTGTGTCAGGTGGTGGTAGACACCATCCATGAAAATCAAGCTGAGGAGTAGATGAGGGTGCTGGGCAGAGAAAGAGTTTCTGTTTGCAATAGGGCACAAGAAAAGCCACATTGAAAAGGTGATCATTAAGCAGAGACTTGAAGAATGTGAGAGAGTAAGCCATATGGAAATCTGGAGGAAGAGCATTGTAGCATCTGGGAACAGAATGTGCAAAGGCCCTACTGTGGTGGGTGGCTGTGGAAGAAGGAAAAGGAGGCCAATGTAGCTGGCATAGGGTCCATGGGGAAGATAATAGTAGAAGAGACAGTAGGTCTAATTGGGAACTTATTTATTGAAAATACTTAGTTCCTGACAGCTCACATCTGTCATGAGAGATGCGTTGTAATAACTTGAGGCCAGGAGGCTGTTGATCTGATGGGCAACTCCTGTCTTTCTTATAGATTCTTCCTAGGAATCACTAGGAATGAAGCTACTTAATTATTGGCTATCACAATCTATTTTTTTAAAAGATTTTATTTATTTATTTATTTGTTCGTTTATTTCTTTGTTTAGAGAGAGCGAGCACAAGCAAGGGGAGCGGCAGGCAGAGGAAGAAGCAGGCTCTCCACTAAGCAGGGAGCCTGATGCAGGCCTCGATCTCAGGACCCTGGGATCATGACCTGAGCTGAGGCAGATGCTTAAGGGGTGACTGAGCCACCCAGGTGCCCCTGGCTATCATAATGTAAATGGGACTAATCCTGCATCTCTGGGTTCTGGGGATTTGGTCAGAATTTATTCCTACCTATGTCAACAAGGCCCACAAAGGTTGGCTTTTTTTTTTTTTAAGAGATAGATTAACAGGGAGAAAAAATATCCGAGATGGGAGGAATGACCATTTTGTTGTAATTGAGAACAGTGTTGGAAACAGGTATATGAGTTAGAGATGATAAGGTTTTCAGACTTAATTCTGAGTTTGCTTCTAAATTATATTGTGGTAATTGTCTTCATATGAAAAATGGACTAAAATTTTAAATGCTATATTCCCGATTCCTGACACTCAGAACGTTTTGTCTCTTCCTTTGGCTTTTCTTGGGTTCTACTCAAATGGCAGGAGAAAGGCAAGTAACATGTTTGGTAGAATGGCTAGATTAAAAATGGTGGATTGAGGAGAGAATTTGTTTGGTAGTTACTTTGGCAAGGCACTTACTACGGCTTTGCACATTATCTTCTTTGGTCTTCAGGACTCTCTCTGAGGTGGATAGAGAATCTGCTAATGCTCTAAGCAGTACCCTCTATGCTCTGACTCCATCACACATCTAGGGAAGGCGATGCCATTCAGTGATAGGTACAGCATGTGAAGGAGTCAAAGTCAGGACCCACATGTATTAATGGTGGCTGGTGGGAAAGACTGACTCAAAATATTTCTTCATCTCATCAGAGAGAACACTATCTTCAAGTTCCCTTAGGGATTGGAACCATCAACTATTTCCAGCGTCAGAGGGCACTGTTTGCTTAGGTTACACATTGTAGTCAGCCAGAAATACAAATCTTGGGAATATCCAAGAACTCAACCAGTAAATGATCAAAAAGTTTGCAATTAGGGGAGATGAAAACCAGGGAAATGTGAAGACCCTTAGTAATTCTATGGCATCAGAATATTAAATTTCTGTAATAACAAATTACGATATAATGAGGTCACATTAGTGGAATAAGAGGCCCAGATGCCTCAATGATTTAATCTCTCTCTCCACATACGATCACATCGAATTTTAATGAGTATTTTGATTGATAACATATTTAGTTCAAAATAGGTCTTTGAAGACAGCTGTAAGAGTATTAACATTTAAAAGATGCTATGGTAGAAATTCATTTCATTAAGTAGCTGATAAGAAAAAAAATTACGGTATAAACCTACCAGTGTCAGACATACTACTATGACCCACCAATTCCTACTGAATAAAAGGACAGTAAAATATCTTTATCGGACTATTCTTTGAATACTATAGGAGCTCATTTTCCTTTTTTAAGAAAAAGTCATGTGGAGACCAATGGGGCTCACTTGCAAGAGACCCACAGGGTAGTGCAAACTGAAGAAGGTCCCCTAAAGGGCCTATGTGCTGACTCACCTGCCCCAGGACCCAGCAGAGAAGCAGCTCCTTGAAAACTGCCCAGACTTCCTGTGGAAGAGACTCATTTCCCAATTTTAAAGCATTGGTCTAAGGACAGAGGCCTGCTGGGATACTCTCTCTGGAAGGAAGGTGGGGAGCATCATCTTCCTGCTTTTTCACTGTCTTGCTAAAACTAGTCGGTACCACCTTCTTTTCCCCTTTTTATTCTCCTCTTTTTCTTTTTCTCTTTCCCTCCTCTCCCCTCTTTTTTTCTTTCTTTTTCTTTCTTTCTTTTCTTCTTATTCCCTTTTAATGGGAACCACCATCTTTGCACTCCCCCCTCCTTCCTTCCTGTCAGTGGGTGACATCTTCATGCTCTGTCCTTTCCATTGCTCCTGATTGCCATTATCTCCTAGAGAGAATCCTTTACACATACTTGGGGCCCCAGTTTGTGTGTCTGGTGACCCAGTGTTTGAGGTCGCCACCTAAGGAATGCCCCCCAATCACCTGGCTCTGGAAGCCAGGGGCTTTGTATTCCAGGGTCCCATGGGACTGTAACAGTTGGAGAGACAGTTTTTGGCAGACTCCCACTCCCAGTGCACTGCACAGGCAGAGGATGAACACACTCCCAGTTTTTCTGAGGAGCAGACTTCTGTTTTGGCACACTCATAGTGGCTTGCATGTCTCCAGACATGCAAGCTGGTAACACAATCTTTGTATTCCTCTCTGTCTCACTCCAGCTCACCTGTATCTTATGAAAGGAGTTTATACTTTTCTCTGGTGCCCTGGTTTTTGTGGCAGCTGTCAGGGGATACTTTTATATCACCTGGTTGAAGCTTATGCTTATGGGTCCCTCAGGGCAACAACCAATGAAAAAATAGTTCTTAAACAGCAAGCTCCTCCCCCTCCCTTGCCCCAGCCAGGGAGTAAGAAACAATAGAGTTAGGAGTATGATCTTTCTGGAAAAAAGCCTATTAGCTTATCATCATAGCTGCAGCTTGAGGGGCAGGCTTCCAATTAAACACACATCTAAGGGTTGACTGGCAACCTGTCCTGAGACCTCAAACAGCAGGCACTATCTTAACAGATATATACAGAACATTCTATCCAAATGCAACAGAATACACATTCTTCTCAAGTGTGCATGGAGCATTCTCCAGGGTGGATCATATGTTAGGCCACAAAACAAGTCTTAACAAATTTAAGATAATTAAAATTATACCAAGCATCTTTTCCCACCACAATGGTATGAAACTAGAAATCAACCGCAAAAAGAAACTGGAAAATACACAAATTATGTAGAGACTAAACAACATGCTACTGAACAACCAGTGAGTCAATGAAGAAATTGAAAGTGAAAGCAAAAATTCCTTGGGACAAAAATGGAAATACAACATTCCAGAATTTATGGGATACAGAAAAAGCAGTTCTATGAGGGAAGTTTATAGTGATCAATGGTTACCTCAAGAAACAAAAATTTTAAATGACTTAAATTACACTTCAGGGGACTAGAAAAGAAAAACAAACAAAACAAAAGGAAGGAAATAACAAAGATTGGAGTGGAAATAAATAAAATAGAGACCAAAAAGATGATAAAAAATCAATAAAACTGAGAACTGGTTCTTTGAAAAGATAAAATTGATAAACCTTTAGCTAGACTCAACTCACTAAGAAAAAAGGAGAGAGGGCTCAAAAAAGTAATATCAGAAATGGAAGAGGAGACATTGCAACTAGTATTACAGAAATACGAAGGACCATAAGAGACTACTAGAACTACACACTAATAAATTGGACAACCCAGAAGAAATAGATGAATTCCTATACAACCTTCCAAGACTGAATTGTGAAGAAATAGAAAATCTGAACAAACTGGTGATGGGTAAGGAGATTGAGTCAGTAAGTAAAATACTCCCTACCAACAAGAATCCAGGACTAGTCAACTTCACTAGGGAATTCCACTAAACATTTAAAAAAGAGTTAGTATCAATCCTTCTCAAACTCTTCCAAGAAGCAGAGAGGTGGGAACACTTCCAAAATCATTTTATGAAGCTAGTGTTACCCTGATAAGCAAACCAGACAAGAAAAAAAATTGATAGGCCATTATCCCTGGTGAACACAAATGCAAAACCCTCAAGAAAATACTAGTGAGCCAAATTCAACCATACTTCAAAAGATCATATGCCATGATCCAATGAAATTTATTCCAAGGGTGCAAAGGTAGTTTAACATCTGAAAATTAATCAGTGTGATACATTACATTAACAAAATGTAGAAAAATAATCATATCATCATCTCAATGGATGCAGAAAAAGCATATGACAAAATTCTACATCCATGTATGATAAAAAGTCTCAACAAAGTGGGTATAAAGGGTATATGCATCACCATAATAAAAGGCATAAATGACAAGGTCACAGCTCACATACTCAGTGATGAAAAACTGAAATCTTTTCCTCTAAAACAGGAATGCCCACTTTACCACTTTTATTCAACATAGTACTGGGAGTTCTAGCCAGAACAAGTAAGCTAGTAAAAGAAATAAAAGGCATCCAACTGGAAAGAAAGAAGTAAAATTGTCACTGTTTGCAGATGATGTGAAAACTCCAAAGACTCCACCAAAAAACTCTTAGAACTAATAAACAAATTCAGTAAAGTTGAAGGATACAAACTCAGTATACAGAAATCTGTCATGTTTCTATACCCTAATAATCAACTATCAAAAAGAGAAATTAAGAAAATAATCCTATTTACAATTGCTTTGAAAAGAATAAAATGCCCAGGAATAAATTTAACCAAGGAGGTGAAAGATCTGTACTCTATAAATTATAAGACATTGATGAAAGACATTGGAGAAGATACAAATAAATGAAAGGTATTCTGTGTTCACAGATTGGAAGAATTAATATTGTTGAAATGTCCTTATTACCAAAGCAGTCTAGAGGTTCAATGCAAACCCTACCAAAAGTCCATTGACATTTTTCACTGAAATTGAACAAATAATACCAAATCACAAAAGACGCTGAAGCCAAGGCAATTTCAAGAAAGGACAAAGCTGGAGATAGCATGCTCCCTAATTTTGAATTATGTCAGAAAGCTATGGTAATCAAAACAATGTGGTATTAACATAAAAAGAGACACATAGATCAATGGGATAGAATAGAGATCCTAGAGATAAACCATGTATATATGGCTGGTTGATTTATGACAAAGAAGCCAAGAATATTGGAAAGGGGCAAGACAATCGGATTAATAAATGATGTTGGAGAAGCTGGACAGCCTCACGCAAAAGAATGAAACCAGACCGGTATCTTATACTGTACACCAAACTTAACTCAAAATGGATTAAATACTTGAGGTAAGACCTGAAACCATAAAACCCCTAGGAGAAAATAGGCAATAACCTACTCAGGAGAGAGCCTGCTCCTCCCTCACCCTCTACCCCTGCCCCCTGCTCATGCTCTCTCAACTAAATAAATAAAATATATATATTTTAAAAAACAAACAAAAACAAAACAAACCAGTAAGATATGGCTTTGCTCCTGTTAGATTGGCTATTATCAAAATGATAAGAAATAACAAGCATTGGTAAGGATGTAGAGAAAATTCTATAACTACATGTGGTGATGGATGTCAACTAGACTTGCTGGGGTGATCATTTCATAATATATATAAATGTCAAGTCATGATGTTGTATACCTGAGACCAATATAATGTTGTATGTCAGTTATACTTCAATAAAAAAATTTAAAAAGCCAAGTGATACCAATAAAACAGGTAAATATGTTAAATTAAAAAAAAGTATCTGAAACTAATGATGTATTACAAGTTGGCTAATTGAATTTAAGCAAATTTTTACAAAGGGAAAAAAATTCAAGTAAAATCTACCTAAATATACAATGGCTTGGATGCCTCAGCATCTTGGTACGATTGCAAAAACTCTGAGGGCTTAGTATCTCAGTGGGCTGAAACAGATCTGTGTTACCCAACTGTAATATAATGTGAGCCACAGGTGCAAGCAATATCTATACTTTAAAAATTTCTAGTGACCAAATTAAAGCAGTAAAAAAAATGTGAAATTAATTCATGTTATTTAACCCCAACTTATTATCATGACCCCAAAATATTATCATTTCAATGTGTAATCAATATAAACATTATTAATAATATATTTTATATATTTTTTGTGCTAAGTTTTCAAACCACTCCTGTTCCTTCTTCTGCCCCAAAGAATGTAGGGCAAGTCAAATTTCTCATCCACAGGACAATCCCTTTCACATTTTGCAAAAGGTCTTATTTCCTCCCCAAGTCATCTCTTTGACATTCTAAATATTTAAGTTCTAATAACTCTTCTCCTTTTGAGTCTTCATACCTTATTGATCACTGTCCTCTGGACATCCTCCAGTTTTAGCAATTGGCCTTCTAAAGTTCGATTCTCAAAACTAGTCTTATGAGTATGATAGACATACCCCTCCTTATTCTGAATTTATGCCTCTATTAGTGAAACAAAATTTTAGATAAAACTGATGTTCAGGGTGAAACTGTCAATTCTTCTGCCTGAAAATGCATGGAGTTAGTGGTGTATTTACTGTGAAGTGATGAAGCTTTAGCTTCAAGATCTTTTCTTGCTTGGTCCCCATCAAGGTTCTGAGAGGGCCTTACCCATACATTCAGATGGTCATATGATTTTTTGGGTAAATTTTTTTTATAGATTTTATTTATTTATTTGACACAGAGAGAGAGATCACAAGTAGGCAGAGAGGCAGGCAGAAAGAGAGGGGGAAGCAGATTCCCTGCTGAGCAGAAAGCCCATTGCAGGGCTCGATCCCATGACCACTGAGATCATGACCTGAGCCGAAGGCAGACGCTTAAACCCACTGAGCCACCCAGGCGCCCCATTTTTTGGGTAAATTTTACAAAGTAACATATCATGTTATCTTTTACCACTCTGATTTAACCTTACTTTCTTCCTCGTGTTTGGAACGGCTGTGGAAATTTTTGACATTGAGCTAAGGAGGAGCTGAATTGGGAATACATTTAAACTGGTACAGTGGGATAAAGATGTAATTTTCAGTCATTTCATGTAAAGTTATTACGACTGGACACATTTAGGTGTAGGTATTTCAAGCTGACCCAGTGTAGGAATGGGTTGTGAAAATCTTCCTCCTTTCTGCTATGCCACTTACTAGCATCAACACCCAGTAGTAGGGTTAGAGGTAGTACATCAATGTAACTATAGCCTATAGATCTTAGTGTATCCTCTGGAAGCTAGTCTGGGGGAAGTTCTTTTAATCATCTATGTACAATTATAGTAAATGTACAAATGTAGTAAATAAGGATAAAGTTGTCCTTATTGATATAGTTAAAACAGAAACTCTTAGCAAATATATACATGGTAATATAGTATATAAAATTATCACTATATATGTATTTTTCTTTTTTTTTTAATATTTTATTTATTTATTTGAGAGACAGAGAGAGTGAGAGAGAGCATGAGAGGAGAGAAGGTTAGAGGAAGAAGCAGACTCCCCGTGGAGCCGGGAGCCCGATGTGGGACTAGATCCCGGAACTCAAGGATCATGACCTGAGCCGAAAGCAGTTGCTCAACCAACTGAGCCACCCAGGCGCCCTGTATTTCTCTTTTTTGATGGACTTACACAAAATAGAATTTATCAGACTTCTTGTGCTTTTAGGGTGTAAACCTATAGCAGTAATACAGTAAATAGGTCTTTTATAAGAAAATAACTTGGCAGATATTTCCCCAAATTTGACATTACTACTAAAAATTTATGTGACATTAAGGGTAGTGAGTTATGGAATCAAAGGAACCCTTTTATACTATAAATAATAAAAAACAAATTTTGGTCAACCAAATCAATAAAAGATTGAAATATTTTTCTATTCTTTCTAGAAATACATTACAAAATTAGTGTCATATGAAGAAGTGATTTAAAGAGTACTTAGCCAAAAAAAGTCAGGTAGTAAGATAATATAAATATTATGTTATTTTTCTGGTTGTTGTGATGTTTTTGATACTTATCAGTTTTTTAAAGTACATTGACATTTCTTTTTTCATTCTAATTAAATGATTGCTTAATGAATAATCATTATTATTTAATGAATGATGAATACTTAATTTTGTGTTGTCACTTTGCATTCTATAAGTCCTTCCTTCTGTCATTTCTACAGGTTTCAAGCCACACGAAATCTGGATCCACCCTTGCTTTCACCAATCCTGGTAGTAAAAATTATTCATCACTCAAAACCAAGATCAAATGTCACTTCCTTTATACACTATTTCCTGAATCCCTAATCAGGTAAGAGCTACTTTAGAATTGTACAGTGATTTAACACCTTAAAACCACTATTAAAATGTGCCTCATTTTCTTCCTTTCTGACTGTCCTGCATTATTTGTATTATTGCCTGTTTTCATTGTCAGAGAAAAGCAAGTCTTAAGTAGAAAAGGTTATACGGAGGGCATTGGGACCTGGAGCCGATACAACCCATTAGGTTTCCAGGGACATACCTAAGAGCATAGTTTCAGGTAGACAATGATCTAGAGGCTGCTGTTGTCAAGAAGGTCTAGAAGGTACCCCAAGGGGAAGGTGAATCATAGGGACACTGAATCTCTTCAGCTGATCATAAACAGCAAGCCAGGCCAGTGGTCATTATCAAGGTGATTTTTAACACTACTCAAGAAAGCTCCATGGGATACTGGCATGGCTCAGTCAATGAAGTGTTGCCTTTGGCTCAGGTCATGATCCCAGTATCCTGGGATTGAGTCCTGCATCTGGCTCCTCACCCAGTAGGGAGCCAACTTCTCCCTCTGCCCGCTGCTCTCCTTGCTTGGGCTCTCTCTGACAAATAAATAAATAAATAAATAAAATCTTGGAAAAAAAAAAAAAGAAGGCTCCAGTAGAGGAGTTCAAATTTAGAGGCAAGAATTAATCTCCCAAAAGACAAAAGTATGGAAGGCCATACAGCCTTAAAGAAATTGCATAGCAGGCAATAACCTCAGGACCTTAGTCACTGTATCTAGAAGGACCCTAATTTCTAATAGAAGAGCAAGGAGTTACTACAGTAGCACCAAGTGGGCTAACTTGATGGTCATCTGGAGACTTTGAGTTCTGCGTACACTAGAGTGGGTATGAGTAGAGCCCAGAGAGGCACTGAGTCTCCTTAGGGGTTGAGTGGGCAGAGCCTGGAGGAAGGCAGTATGATTGAGGAATATACTAGATAATTGTTTGTGATGTTCTTTGAAAGCAGGAACTCTGGGTTCACTTGAATCTTCCTAGAAAAATGGTGCGTCCTGGATAGATACTTAATATTTGTAAAGTTAAAAAAGAAGATGGTTTTTAGACATCTATCCTGTGTACACTGCAGAATTTCACATTGCCTTTCTTGAAATGTGGTTCCCAGAAATCAGTAACTGGCATGTAACAGTGAAAATTTTTACTTCTCTAGATCTTGCTGCAGTACTTCATAAATGTACTTTATAAATGTACTTTATGTAAGATTGTATCATGCATTTTATGGCAGATACGGGTATTGTTTGTTTAATGATCATTAGTGCCTAATATGCTTGGAGTCCAGTAAGGTTTCTTTGTTTTCAATGAGGTCTATTTCAAGCTTTTTTCCCTGATCTTAAACATGTAACTGGTTTCTCCAACCAAAATACTGGATTTTATACTTATAAATGTTAAATTTCATCTTGAAGGCTTTTGCTTGAGCATTGCAGAATTTTGGAATAATTATGAATGTCTTTTATTTATTCTATTATATATCCTTTCCAGTTTTTTTGCCATGCAAAAATTTTTAAAATTTTATTTATTTTTAACTATGTATTACTTGAATAAACCTAGATAGATTTTCTGTATCTGCAAACCATCGTGTGCATATGTGTGCATGCATATCTGTATCCTATAAATTTTTTATAGAAAGAACTTTGATCAGCATTAAATGGAGAACTTATTTAACCAAGACAGTAAATAAAATATTGAGAAAAAGAGCCAAGGACAAACTTCTCTAAGTTTCTTAGGTCGTTTGGATAATATTATTGTGTGGATTGAATAAAAGGATATTTAAAGAATTTTTAGAACATGAAGGCACTTGATTAACGTTAACTTACCTTACAACTATTACAGATTTTGTTTTGATTTTTAAACATCTTTTGTTTGGTAATAATTTGAAGTCCATGGAAAAGTTATAACAACAGAAATAGAATATAGAATGCCAATATACTCTTTAGCCAGATTTACCTATTTTACTGTTTTACCTCATTTGCTGTCATTTGCTTTATCATTTATCATCAATCTGTTTCCTTTTCTTTGATACTGTAACCAACTTTAATGAAATTAACATTATCACCATTAGTTTATCTCATCCACTGTCCATATTCCAATTTTGTTAAGTGTCACAATAATGCCCTTTAATGATTTTTTTCTAACATTAAAGAATCCAGTCTAGGATCAGGTATTACATTTAGTTGTTATGTTTCAATTTACTTTAATCTGAAAAATTTTCCACTGGTTTTATGACATTGGCTTTTTTGAAGAATTCAGCATTTTTTACTTTTTTAAGATGTGACTTCCCTCATTTTGGGATTTCCTGATGTTTTCTCATGATTAAAATCAGGTTATACATTCCAGGCTGGACCAGAAGAGATGTTTCCTTCTGAGTGCATCATTTCTGGAAGAACACAGTATCTATCTGCCTCTCATTGGTATATTAATTTTGATTACTGGTTAAAAGTGTTATTCATTTTGTCACTGTATAGCCATTATTTTTTCTCTTGCAACTACCAGAAATCTGTAAGGAGACACTGTGAGGTGATGCAAATGTGGTCCTTATCAAAAATTTTCCCCATGTTTAGCATCCATAGATAATTCTTGCCTGAAGTAATCTTTACTCCAATGGTGTGAAATGGTGATTTTCTAATTCTGCCTTTCCCATCACGTTTACCTTTTGGTTCTTGAAATTATACTGCAAGTAAGAGCTGTTTCTTCCAATTAATTAGTTAATTAATTAATTATCAAAATGGGCTCATGAATTCCTATTTTTGCAATGTCTGTAATTAATTACTGTCCTTAACTATTTTAATATTTAAATTGTCCCTTTTTTTTTTTAAAGATTTAATTTATTTATTTGACAGAGAGAAGGAGATCACAAGTGGACAGAGACACAGGCAGAGGGAGAAGGGGGAAGCAGGCTCCCTGCTGAGCAGAGATCCTGATGCTGAGCTCGATCCTAGGACCCTGAGATCATGACCTTAGCCGAAGGCAGAGGCTTAACCCACCGAGCCACCCAGGTGTCCCTCCCTGTTTTGGCCAGTGGGAGCTCCTTCATATTTTTATGACAAATACTGATTTGTCAGAAATCAGTGTTTGTTGTTGTTGTTAGTTGCTGCCACTGATTTGTTGTTGCTGCTAGTTGTTTTAACATTTACTTATTTGGGAGACTAATAGGATATCTGAGGTTCATTTTGTTCTCTCCATGCTATAGACCTGGGCAGCCATTTCTCTGAATAGAACTGTTTCTATTTGGTACAGAATGGTATTAGAGACCAAGATGTTACTGATTTTTGGTAGAGATCACTATCACTTTTGTAAATGAATTATTTCTGGAATATACCTTTTTTCCTTTGGAAATAATATCTCCCTTATTCAGGTCTGCTACAACTTCTTCCTAATCACTATCATTCTCTTAGAGATTATATTAACAGGATCCTTTATGATTCTAAGATGTATTTCTCTTAGATCCAGTGATTCAGATTCATTTTCCATTGTTGTATACTCATTATTAGCCTTTTTTGAAGTTCAATATCTTCATTATAATGTAGTTTTCTGTTTTTCTTGTATTGCATGCATTATGCTTAATAATGAGAATAGAAGAAACAAAGTATGGTATTATTTGATTTTTTTTGGCATCCCTTAAAAATTAAATATAACATATATGATAAAGTACCCACATCTTAAGTGTACAGTTCGATGAAATTTAACAAATTAAATATACCAGTGTAACAACCATTAATAACAAGATATAAAAACTTACAAGCAACACAGAAGCTGCCCTATTGGACTCTGTTACTCATTATCTTTATTATCTTTCTCAAAGTAATTGAGGAAGATAATCATTATCTTCCTCAAAATAATCATTTCTTTCAAAGTTTTGTAGTTTTCATTGTGTAAACCTTATACTTCTTTTGTTAAATTAATTCCTAAGTATGTTATATTTTTGATGTAATTATAAATGAAATTGTGTTCTTAATATAATTTTAATTGTTCAGTGCTAATGTATAGAAATACAATAGATTTCATATATTGATCTTGTATCCTGAAACCTTGCTGAACTCATTTACTTCTTGAACTCTATAGATTCCTTAGGTCACACACACACACACATTCATGTGTCTGTTGAGATACTTATGTAATTTTGGCCTGTTATTCTATTAATATAGTATAAAACATTAATTGATTTTCAAATATTCAACCAACTTTGCATTCCTGGGATAAATCCCACTTAGCCATGGTGTATCCAGGTTGCTGGATTTAGATTTTATGGAGGATTTTTATATCTATATTGATGAAAAGATACTCTTTTCTTGTGATGTCTTTGGTTTGAGTGGTCAGGATCATACTGGCCTCCCAAGGTGAGTTAGGAAGTGTTCACTCTTTTTCTTTATTTTGGAGGTTTGTTAAAGAATGGTATTAATTCTTTACATATTTTGTAGAATTCACCTGCAAAGACTTCTTTGTTTGGGCTTTTCTTTGTGGATATTTTTTTTTAATTACTGATTTAATGGATTTACTTGTTGTGGGTCTATGCAAATTTTCTAACTAATTTTCACTTTCAGTAGTTTGCATCCTTCTAAGATTACATACATTTCCTCTGGATTATCTAATTTGTTGGCACACAATTGTTTATAATAGTCCCATATGGTCCTTTATATTTCTCTGATTGGTAGTAATATCCATTCTATAATTCCTGATTTTAGTTATTTTCATCTTTGTTTATCTTGATTAACTTATTAAATATTTTGTCAATTTTGTTGATTGTTTTAGAGAATCAACTTTTGACTTTTCTAATCTAATTGTCTCAGTTGTTTTCATATTATTTATTACGTTAGTTTTTATTCTCTATTATGTATTTCTTTTGTTTGATTTTGGTTTAATTTTCTTTTCTTTTTCTAGTTTCTCTAGGTGAAAATTAGGTTATTGATTTGAGATTTTTTTTTAGAGAGAGGGTAGGGGAGGGGCAGAGAGAGGGGAGGAAGAGAGAGAATCTTAAGTAGGCTCCATGCCCAGGGCAGAATCCAATGTAGGGCTCCACACGGGGCTTGACCAGGGACTCGGTCTCCCAACCCTGAGATCATGACCTGAGCAGAAATCAAGAACTGGAGGATTAGCCAGCTGAGCCACCTATATATTCTGAGATCTTTTTTTAAAATAAATTATAAACCTTTACAGCTATAAATTTCCTTCTAACCTACCTCCCATAAGTTTCAGCAGGTTGTTTTATTGTTTTCATTTATTTCAAAGTATTTTCTAATCTTCCTTGTGATTTCTTCTTTAATCCATTGATTATTTAGGAGTGTGCTCTTTGGGGGCACCTGGGTGGCACAGTCAGTTAACCATCCAAGTCTTGATTTTGGCTCAGGTCATGTTCTCACAGGCCTGGAGTTGAGCTCCATGTTGGGATCCCTGCTCAGTGAGAAGTCTGTTTGTCTCCTTCTCTCCCTCTGCTTGCTTTCTCTGTCTCTGTCTCTCTCTCAAATAAATAAATAGGCAGTTTAAAAAAAGGAGTGTGCTGTTTAATTTTCATATATTTGTTAATTTCCCAAATTTTCTACCATTTTTGATTTTTAATTTCATTCCATTGTGGCCAGAGACATATTTTATTTGATTTCAATCCTTTTAAATTTATTTAGATTTACTTATTGGCCTTCCTAATTATTAATCAAGTGACCATATATATATATATATGGATATGATTCTATGTTTTCTATTTTTTTCTATTGGTCTATTTGTCTACCTTTGTGCCATTTCCACAAATATGTGCCATCGTGGCACATAATTTGTGCCATTACCACAATACCAAAAATGAGTCTTAATATATGGTAAGTCTTTCAACTTTGTTCTTATTCAAGATTATTTCTGCTATTGTTAGCAATTTGGATTTTCATGTAGATTTACAATCACCTTGTCAATTCCACACAAAAATGCTTTTGGGATTTTGGTGGATTGCATGAGATCTATGGATCGATTGAGGAATATGATATTTCTACTAAAGTGAACCTTTAATCTCTGTAAGTACTGCCATTAATTAGGTCTTCTTTAATTTATCTAGTAAGGTTTAGTTTCCTGGGAGGATGTTTTACAAACTTTTATTAAAATTATTGCTAAGTATTTGATGTTTTTGGTACTTATATAAGCGATATCACTTTAAAATTTAATTTTCTATTATTAATATTTAGAAATACAATTATATTTTATTTACTGAACTTCTATCCAGTGACTTGTTAAATTTACTTGTTAATTCTTATAGTTTTTCTGTATATTCTGTATATTCTTTTGGCTACCCACATATATAATAATTTGTCTTTAAACAATTAATGTTTTATTATTCCTACTAAAATTATTTGTATAAAAGATAAAATCATTATTTGAAAATACATGCAGCATATATATATGTATATATATTTTGTCATATCACATTAGTTAATTTTTCCAGCAAATGATTGAACTGAAGTGATAGAAGTTATCATTGTTTCATTCTTGATTACATAGACAATGCTTTCAGTATTTTATCATTATTATGATCTTCAGGATTTGGAAATATAGTTTCCATATTATATTATTATATTATCACTAGTTTTCTATTCTATTATATATATTTAATTATTATATTATCACTAATTTCTATTATATCATTATATTGTCACTAGTTTCTAAGACTTCTTTTGGTTTAATTTAATTCAATTTTAAAATTTAATGTAATTATTGAGAATTTTAATTTTGCCAAATGTTTTTAATTGAAATGACTTTATTTTTTCTTCTTTATTCTGTAAAGATGATGATTTTTGTTTTTAAATATTTTATTTATTTATTTGACAGAGAGAGAGAGATCACAAGTAGGCAGAGAGGCAGGCAGAGAGGGGGAAGCAGGCTCCCTGCTGAGCAGAGAGCCCCATGCAGGGCTCGATCCCAAGACCCTGAGATCATGACCTGAGCTTTAACCCACTGAGCCAACCAGGTGCCCCAAGATGGTGATTTTTACTAATTGATTGATTTTACTGTGTTAAAATAACCTTGCATTCTTGGTATAAACACCACTTTGCCATGATATATTATTTATATATATATATATATAGCTATAGTTTATTTGCTAATATAAATGATTTTTAGACATGATTTTACACATTCTTCTTTCAAAATGCTTTTGGAAGACTATGGTATTAAATTTATGCTGGCCTTGTAAAGTGTAGTGGATAGTGTTTCCTCATTTCTTATTTTCTGGATCAGTGTATGATTGGTGGTTTTCTACCTTAAATGTTGAGGAATATACCAGTTCATCCAACTGGGCTTGAAGTTTTCTTTGAAGAAAGATTTCAAACTACAGATTTGATTTTTTAAATAAGAGCAGTACAATTCAGATTTCCCCATTCCCCTTTTTGCAGAAAATCTTAGTAAGTTGTATTTTCAAGGAATAGATCTATTTTTTCTTTGATTCATGGTTTTAATTTTTTTTTTAATTTTGAGGACTTTTAAATTATATTTTGTTACTGATTCTAATATAATTCTTCTGTTGTTAGAGGAATTGTACTTTATGTAACTTCAGTTCTTTAAATTGATGCTTTTTAAATTTATTTCTCAAGCCCTTCACTTCCCTAGATCTTTAGACTTTCTCTCTCTCTTTCTGTCTCTCTCTGTCTCATATATATACCCACTTTTAGATAAGATTATTGAGGAATAAAGTGTTTTGTGAGAAGCCCACTTATCAATGGTTGCAATCTTAGGAACTCCAATGTTTGGGAGGAAGAAAATGATCCAACTAAGAAAACAGTGAAAGATTAGAAGAAAGAACTTTTTATTTCGAGAAAGCTAAGAGATTAGGGCTTCAAAAAACAGTACAGGCCTGAGTGCCTGGGTGGCTCAGTGTAGGTTAAGGCCTCTGCCTTCAGCTCAGGTCATGATCTCAGGGTCCTGGGATGGAGCCCTGCATAGGGCTCTCTGTTCAGCAGGGAGCCTGCTTCCCCCTCTCTCCCTCTCTCTGCCTTCTTGTGATCTTTCCCTCTCTCTCTCTTCGTCTCTCAAATAAATAAATAAAAGCTTTAAAAAAAGACAGTACAGGCCTTTGTGCAAATAGATACTTATTAACTGTTATAATTTCACTCTTCCCCATAATAATGGGATGTTTAAGAATGTGGCTGAAGCAGCAATTTCTTCCTTATAGAAGCCTTTACAAAATCATATCTTATATCATAGTTCTCCCAAAATCCTAATAGGTAAAGTGTTAGAGCATAAAAAATTCAAGGGGAACTTGGAGGTCAATTCTCTCTCTTTCAAAAGACAAAAGTTTAAAAACAAACAAACAAACAAAAACAAAACCCAGCAGGGAAAGAAGACCAAGCTTGGCTTGCAGGAGGAAATAACAAACTGCAGGGAGAATTCCTGGAGCATAGCAGAACAGGACATGGGCAAGGATAAGGGAAAAGTCTGGTTTTCAGGAGAGACCAAAATGAACTTTTTTCTTAGGCTAGAGGCTTAATGAGCTTCTCCCAAAGTCTAGCAACTCCCACGTTTCCCAGTTTGAAGTCATTAGCATATCACAGGCATGCCCCTTTTCTAGGATGTTAAATTGTGATAACATTTCAATAGAAGAAGTGGGAACCTAACCTGCTGTTTTTCACTTCTTACCTCATTAACATACTTGAGAGTTTGGGAAATAAATTTAAGAAGCACATGGCTTTTTAATTTCCCTTCCCAGATTTCCAACATTTTCGAGTAGTTTAGGTACACTTTCTTGGAGAAATTGCACTGGAATATATATATAAGATGCTTGTGGAGAATATGGCTACAGCTTTATAAAGGCTAACTTCTTTTTCGCCAGATTTTCACTCTAGGAGTTTTTTCAGTTTGAGGGGAAAGAGTCTGACCTGGAGCACGCTGGGTAACCACATAGCTGCGATGCACTATAATGGCGGAAAGCTGCATGTGACATTTTATTTCTTTCTTCTTCCCTTCTGACAGATGATTGGTTCTGTTAGTGCTCAGGCCTGGTTTCTGCTGAGAGCCTCAGTGAGTGTGCGTGAGTAAGTTTGAGAGAAATTGAGCACCATCCCTCTTTTAGTGTTAAGATTTCAGAACAGGAGAGCTAACTTGCCTGGAGGAACGTAGTGGGTGAGGGTTGGGGTATAGCAAATACTTCTGCGAGAGAAGGTAGAGAGCAACATGTAGGAAGAAGGTGGCAGGAGCTTGTGATGTGACCCATCCTGACAACCATATGTAGCTTGAATGAATTCTTCCAAAACTGAGGAAGGGCTTGGGAAGGAGTAGATGTCAGTGGAAACTGGTGCAAGGCCTGAGCCACATGCCCAGAGGAATCCAAGAAAGGCAACAAAATGGACTATGAGAAAGATGCTAGTAGGATCCCTGGAGATGAGCTTGGAATTATGGGACAATCGTCAGACTTTCAGCAGCTGAGGAGTAAGATGGGGTTCCGGCCAAGTAAACCTCGATCTCCAAGGCGCAAAGAGGTCCATCTGACACTTCCAGTACATTTCTGTTGCATATCCTCTTTTCTTTCCCTTTTCTCTATTCTCTTTGTCCTTTCTATCAGAGTCTTCAAAATGTAAGAAAAAAAGCTCCAGACTCTCAAAGTTTGTAAAGATAAAGTTATTTTGAGGGAAATTCAAAGAAGGCAGAGAATTAAACTTGGAATTTTTGGAAAATCTGGAAAAAATAGATAATATACAGCTGGAGGGAGGGACATATCTGAAATGTCCTATGTATTCTACATAATGCAGAAAACTGCATAGACAATAATTGTTTACTGATGCTAACCCACTTTATTTTTCCTTATTTGCGTTATGCATTGATTAATAAATAGAAGAATTATTTTTTAGAGGTCATATGTTGGTATCCTAGTAAATCATTGTGTATAGCATAGAATATAACAATATCTATGATCATAACAGTTTTATTGATATGAAATGATACATTATCCAAGTAGTTTTCTTATTTGCTTATGTTTATTTGCTGTAGATATATATTTATGTTTGGTACCTATGTCTATGACTTGTACCTGTCTCAGATGTATATATGCATGCATGTATTTTTAAGTTGACCATTTTATTTTATTTTTTTTGAAGATTTTATTTATTTGTTTGACAAAGAGACAGAGAAAGCACGAGCAAGAGGAGGGACAAGCAGACTCCCCACTTAGTGTGGAACCGCTTGTGAGGCTTGATTCCCGGGCCTTGAGATAATGACCTGAGCTGAAGTTAGACCCTTATCTGACTGAGCCACTCAGGTGTCCCTTAAACTGTCCATTTTAAGAGCTGCTGTTTACTTTCATCTTCTGGGCTATCGTTTAAGTTATTAGTAATTCTGTTCAGCATGGAGTCATCCACAGATATAATGAACACAAATCTAAACTTTATTTAGTCCAATAATACCAGCTGCAGGAGCCTTTTGGAGGACATCATTTTGTATATGTGCAAATCACCAAAGACTTTCTAATTACCAAATTCAGTAATTTCTTTTCTGATTAATCACATTTGACTGGTGATTAACTTCTTGAAACACTCTTCTCCCTTGAATTTCCAGATTTCATTCTTCTCTGATTCTCTTCTAACTTATCTCATTGTCTTTTCTCTATTGCTGTCCTTCCTCTATTTATATGTCCTTACTACTACTCAGAGCTGGAATTTTAACTTTATTCTTTTGTCTCTCTACATATTTTGTCTGGGCCATGGAACACATTCATATGCCTTCAGCAATGATTTTAAGCTAATTATTTCCAAATCTTGATCTTTAGCTGCATTGTGTCCCCTTGAATTCTAGGTTCATATTTTCTTTTTCTTTCTTTCTTTCTTTCTTTCTTTCTTTCTTTCTTTCTTTCTTTCTTTCTTTCTTTCTTTCTTCTTTCTGATTTTATTTATTTATTTGAGAGAGCAAGTGAGAGAGCATGAGCAGGGGAGAGAGGGAGAGGGAGAAGCAGACGCCCTGCTGAGCACAGAACCCAATGCAGGACTTGAACCTAGGATCCTGGGATCATGACCTGAGCCAAAGGCAGACACTTAACCAACTGAGTTACCCAGGCACCCCAGGTTCATATTTTCAACTATTTATAGGAGGTCCATAATCATATGGGTTATAGGCATCTTAAGCTCAGATTTCAATAGTAAATGTATCACTTCCATAATTCTCAAGTTCCAACTCCTTATACTGTACTCTGCTTTGTGTAGTGGTATCATGACCAACCCATGATTTATTAGATGTAATAGTGTGGAGGACTTCATACTGTTAGGCTTCTGGTTGGATCTGACCAATGAGGGGCAGGCAGGAGAGAAAAGTTTGGATTAAGTGCTATATCTGTGTTTTGGAATTACTCTTCTGGCGATGGATTCTTCTATGGCTCTACCTCTTGCCAAGAGTGCTCTCTTCCACACCTCTGGCTCTCATCTGATTTTGGTAAAAGCATTTCCCGAAAAGATAATTTTTTTTTTTTAAAATGAAGATAAGGTCAACCATTTTCTAACCATGTTGCTTTAAGTAAATATATATTTAGTATTATTACCTACCGAGCTAAGCTTTATGAAGATACAGAGATTAATCTTTCAAAAACGTTCTTTGATTTCACTATGCTCACCACCTACTGGGAGAAACAAATGTACATATATATACTTAACACAGAAGAAATAAAAATTAAATCTCGTAAGAGATACAAATAAAAAAATTCTGGCAGTTGACACAAATGTGCAAGATGTAGAATTTCTTAAGATTCTGCTAGTGCAAATATCTGCAGGATATTCTTGAAGTGGTTAACTGGACTACATCTATCTAAAAAGCAAACAAATAACAAACCACCACCAACAACAACAACAAAAATACCCCCAAATCAAACTATTTCCTCTTTCTGTTGTTTCAGGGCTAGATAATATCTTCCTTTCATTGCCTATACTTGGATATCTAAGGATCTCTTGATGTTTCCATGGCTATATATAGTCTCTTTGTTAATTCTCTGGAAATTCCCTCTGAGCTTCCTTTCTGTTTTTTTTTTTTTTTTTTTTTTTTAACCAGACCTTAACTGATCAGTGGGCTTGGAGTCTTTCACATTGAAAACTGAGTAGGTCACTCTGGCTCTTGTAACCTGTTCTGCCTTCAATAGAAATTTGCTGTTCCAATCCCATCCTTTTGGAATCCAACTCTGACTTTGATAGAATCCTGGAATGAGGAACTCCCCTTACAATAAGGTATTCAGGCATTTTAAAATTTATAAACCTTTGACTATGAAGGGAGCCTAGAATTTGAGGCCATTTTCTCTGCAAGCGCCTCCTAGCTGCCTATCACTTTTCTATCACTCTCTCATTCATTGACTCTTCCTAAATTCCACAAGACCAGGAACTGGTTCTTCCTTGTTGTCAACTCCTTTTGCAGAGCCTAACCTAAAGTATCCTTTACGTTGTAAGCACTATATATTTGTTAAATGGATGAATGAATACATAAAGGAATAATTTAGACAAAAAAAATTTTTGACTACCGTATGTGTCTTAGGTCTCTGTTGGTGTGAGAAAATTGCTCATAAAGATGGCTACAAAATCTTTCTTATCCCCGGATGCCTGCCCCTTTGCCAGGTGACTTTGCCAGTCCTCCTACCACAAGATGGTGTCTATTTCCCTCCACCTGTACCCAGGCTACCTTGTGACTTGCTTCAGCCAATCAAGCTTTGTGAAAGTGTTGCTGTGTGTTCTCTGTGGGAAGGCTGTAAGAGGCCTTGCAGCATTGCCTTGAAGCAGCGTGTAAGGGAGCAAGCCTAGCTAACTGAAGGAAGAAGGACAGGAAAAGGACAAAGGAAGCCCAGCTGACAGGTGGCACCTACTGCCAGACCTGTGAATGGGGCTAGAAACTTCCAGCTCTGCTGGTCTTTCTAGATGAATGGGGCCACTTGAGTGAGCCCAGGTGAAGGCATGACAGGAACCATCAGCCAATGTGCAGAAACACATGAGATGATAAATCATTGCTTTTGCAGGCCCATGACTTTAAAGTGATGACATGACTTTAAAAATAAACAAGTCAATGTTATTCCCTTTAAGGTGCTTATAAATCTACTGGGAAAGACATGTCACATGTACTAATAATTTCTGCTTCTTGTTTGAGTAGATTATGGATATAATTGTAAAATCTTCCTACTGGAGTTGTGAATAATTCTTGGCAGTGGGGAAAAGGACATCTAACAAAAATAAAATGAAGACAGAGAGACCTTGAAAAAAACTCACGTTTGGCCTAATACACGTGAAATACTGGAAATGGAGAGACACGCACATAAAGCTGGGGAATTGGAGCCATTTATTTTATGCATTATTTGGGAAGGAGGTATGAATTTAGTATTGTCCTAACCATCTCGGCCTTTCTCCATGGGAGCATGCAGGAAGAATATATTTACACTGGGGTTCTATACAGCTATTACATATATTTTACATACAAGCTCAGACAGACTCAATTCAGAGCAAAGAGTAATCTTTTAGATACTTTCTATTGCATTTATATTATAAATTCCATTTGGTGGGCGAATATCACTGTAAGCTTCAGCATTCATATGCTAATGTTATAAGTTGGAGTTGTCAAGAGAATTATGCACAGGCTTGAGTACATGTGTGTGTGAGTGAGTGATATTTGTGTTTGCCAAAGCAGCATGTGCTCCTGAAGGGAGAGTGTGTCTTATCTTACTAGCTGTCTGGTCTCAGTTTCTCTCTCTAATGTGCCAGGAAGAAAATGTCTTTATCACTGAATATTTTGGTGATGCACAGATTCCAGGATGCCCTCCAGTGGTATGAGACATCTGTGTGTGTATGTGTGTGTGTGTGCATGCGTGTGCACACACGTGTGTGTATATATGTGTGTGTGTGTACGTATACTTAGTAGGAGTGGGGGATTAGGATACTTTTTGCTTCTGTGTTCTCCTTATTTAGTGGGATATCTTCTAACATTCTCTCAGAATTTTGAACTCCTTTGGTTTCACTATATTTACAAGACAATTTAACATTCCATAGATGAAAGGAAAGTGCTCTGGTATTTCACTCTTAACACTTAAATTGATCCTACGTTTCTATAAGAACAATAATCTTATTTAATTGGATATCCTCAGTAGAAAACCTTCTATATGGTCTTGAATTTTAATAACTTCATAGCAATGATAAGCAGCAGCAGAAGGCATGATGTTTGATATAATTGTAAGGTAGGGTTTGAGCAGTGAGACTAGAGGCCAGGCCAGGGAAGAGGGTCAATTCAATGAGATTGGAGGTGGGGCAAGGGATGTTCCACTAAACCCTTAGGCATTCTTTGGTTAGTGAGATGTCACCGAAGGATTATAAGATTTTATTTATTTATTTGAGAGACAGAGAAAGTGAGAGAGAGAATGAGAGGAGAGAAGGTTAGAGGAAGAAGCAGACTCCCTGCAGCACTGGGAACCTGATGTGGGACTCGATCCCGGAACTCAAGGATCATGACCTGAGCCGAAGGCAGTTGCTCAACCAACTGAGCCACCCAGGCACCCCTACTGTCACCGAAGGATTATAAACTGAGAGGTAATATTCAGGTTCATATCTTGGATGGTTCACTGAAGCAGGGGTTTGGAGGAAGGACCCGTCCACACCAAGGTGGATCTTCTTTCTCACCAAGCCAAGTAAGCTGTTTTACGCACCATCAAATGTTTCTTAGCAAGTTTGTCAAGAACTAGAATGTGGACTATTGTTTCTCTGGGTCCATGTATGGTTCTGCAGCTTCATCAGAATTGCCCAGGGGATGCTTGTTAAAGAAGCTAATTCCTAGACCTTATCTCATACTTGCTGAATTAACATCCTTGTGGATTGTTAATATTTTATCCCGACTTTGTTCAAACTGCTTGCTTTATCCTGAACACTCTCAATTTTTCCTTTTCTGTCTCAGTCATTTTTTCAAAATCCAGTTAAATCATTGCTTTAATCCTGAGTCAGGACAGAATTGACCACTCTCTCCATTGTGCTCCTACTATTCCTTTTCTTTCTTTCCCTCTTTCCTTTTCTTTCTTTCCCTCTTTCCTTTTCTTTCTTTCTTTCTTTCTTTCTTTCTTTCTTTCTTTCTTTCTTTCTTTCTTTCTTTCTTCTTTCAAGATTTTATTTTTTCGTGTGAGAGAGAGAAAGCAGAGAGAGCACAAGCAGGGGGAGGAGCAGGCAGAGGGAGAAACAGGCTCCCACTGAGCAAGGAGACTGATGCAAGGCTCAATCCCAGCACTCCAGGATCATGAGCAGAGCAGAAGGCAGATGGTTAACTGACTAAGCCACCCAGCCACCCTCCTTTCAATTATTTCGACACAGAATATCATGACACATTAAGGCACTTCTTTGTTCATATTTGTATTCTTCCCACCCAATCTTTAGAGACCAGTGATTATGACATGTGTTTCTGTTTCCTCTCTGCTTATTATAGGACTATAGGGGCTTCATAAACATTGTTGGATAAATACACAAATACATGAAAGTATCTTGAGTGTGTCTTCATTTCTAATTATTCTGTAGCCATTTGTGTCTAAGTGTTTTTTGAATGCTTGTTTTGTGCCTTAGTGTGTGCTTACTGCTGGTGGAAGGTCATAGGTGTCTAGTTGGGGCAATATAACACATCTAGTTGAAACTCATTTGTTGTGCTGAAGGGTATGATGATGTGGAAGAGATCAGCATTGGTTATTACCTCAGACAACTAGGTGAAGAATTTGGTATTTGAAACAGACCTTGAGGGTCCAATAAAGTTTAGAAAGGTGAGGAGAGACCATGCCATTTATGGTCAGTTTTCAAGTAGACATGCATATGGAAGAGGCCAAGTTCAAATAAGAATTGAGGGTGAAAAAAACAGATGAGTGAATTGAAAAGAGTGGGAATCTATAAGTATGGAAGGATAGATAGAGAATTCTTGGAGGAAAATAAATGAAACCCCTGGCAACATCTAAGAAAAAAGTTTTGTTATACAAAATAGAAAAAACAGGATGTAAACAGTGGGAACCACAAAAAGCAAATGGAAATATTCAAAATCATGAATTTGCCTACATGACCTGAGAGCATCTTGTCTGAAGAAGGAAGCTATGCACAATGTGACATATGTGCACAATGAATGAAGCCACTTTGCCCATTTCAACTTTTTCCATGCTTCACTGTGACTTAAAAATGAATCTGGGACCTACCACCCTGTCCCATGCAGGACATGTGGGGACTGTCTTTCATATTGTACCAGAGCTTCCAGTGTCAGAAGTTCCTCCAGTAGAGCAACTCTGGAGGAGACATGTCTTTGTGAAGGGGAGCTGGTGGAGATGGGAATGAATAAAAAATGGCTCTCTTAAACTTTTATATTTGTTGATGCACCAGCAAAAAATGAAAAATTGTGAAGGGTCTCACTGGTGACACTGGAAGTTATTAGAAAGGTAGAGAATGGTGCCTGTCTAGGTCCCAATCACAAATCATCAGATGTGGTAGAACTCTTTTTCTACGTGAGTTTCCTGACCCTTATGCTACTTCTATTATTTGAATAGAAATTTCTCTACCTGTGAGTAGCATTCTGTTTGGCTTTTGCTTCTGAAGACTCTGACGCCAAGAATAAAATATATGATTTTTCCCTTGGCAGGCTCATATGTAGCTTTGGTCTCTCCGGCCTTGTAATGAGAGAGCCATCTTATATGTGAAGCAGTCTAGGACTTTCTGCTTAAGTACTTTCAAAGAGGAAACATCATGTTCATGTATAGCAAAGGGCCAGATGGATTGTGCCAAGAAGCAAACACTGAGGCAGGTGTGCTTGGCTAGTCAATGCCTAAAGTCCAGAGAAAGTTGAAGTGTGTATGACTGAGCTATCACAACAAAAATGACATATATAAGCTTTGAGAAAGAAGCATTGTACCAACAGGGTTTACAGTTTGTGAATTATGGGGCCAGATAAATGTGAGCTCAATCATCAGGACAACTTGGGAAATTTCTTCCTCGTGAGAGTTCCCAAAGATTCATTTAGATTTTATTTCTCTGTGATGTGTGGCTCCATAAATTTTGGGCAAAGGCAGGAGGAGAAAGACTTGCACCTGCGGTCCAGGAGTTCCTGCCCACCTTGGGGGGTGCTGATTCTGCCAGTTATAACTTGGAAGCTGTCATATGTTTTTGGAAGAAGAAAGTGATTCTAGCAGAGGGACCATGTACAGATTTGGGAGAATAAGGAAACTGACACTGTGCCATTTACAGTGGGGACTTCCTCAGATGACTTTAGTTAATATTCATTCTTCTCTAAAACTGGGATTTGGCTGACAAACTACATGAGTTACTGCATCTTTTTATTTGTGTGAAGTAGAGGCTGGAAATTTATGGAATAGGAAGTGATAAATCAAAGAGATGGGAGTGAATAAGAAATGGCTCTCTTAAACTTTTGTATTTGTTGATGCACCAGCAAAAAATAAACAGCCTGGAAAAGTGAAGACAGTAAAATACTTTTGAGCTCCTTCTAGAAATGCATGATATAAATGGGATGCATTATATTCATTTATGCTCCTAGAAGGCACAATTTTTTTTGGGTGCTCAAAAGAATGATTTGATACATGGGGAAAAAGTGCTAAAAGAAACTTTTGAAACATTTGCCACTGGAACATCATTTTGAACCTGTCAGAAATGTGGGCAGGAAATAGAAAACTTCTGCCTTGACAATGTTTTTGGGAAAATGGGCCAACTAAACATCATTTGAAGGCAGTAAGGAGGAAAATGCTCAGAAACACAATTTTATTTCCTTTTACAAATTCTTCCTCCAGAGTTTTTAGTCACTCACAAAACAGATGTCATTTTTGAAAATGCAGAATTGCAAAACACAAAAAAATCAGCATCCTTCAAGAATACTGTTGTGCTTTCTTCTTATTTGCTGGTAGAAAACATGTGTGTCTTGAATACCAATTATCTTTTCAGTTCAGTATTTTCTTCAGAGAACAAAAACTTTCTGGTACAGCTGCAGAAGCACAAACAAAATGGTATCACAGAAGAGCAACTAGCACCTTGGAACCAGCTGTTTATGTTATTTTGTCATCTTCTCTTTAACCCTCTGGGTCCTGAACGAGAGTGGGGAACATTCTGGAATATGATGAGCTCTGTGTGTATATGTGCGTGTGTTTAATGTGCTCTCAGCTTGCATCAGAGGGCTGTTTGAAGACAGACAGGCTTGTATTCTAGTCCCCACATTGCCATGTATTAATCTTGTGACTGGGGAATTGATTTAACTTTTCCAAGCTTCATTTTCTCATCTGCAAAATGGCTATAATAATATTTTCCTCATAGTGTTGTTATGAGAAGTAAGTAAGAATGCATATTAAAATACCTAGCACAGCACGTAGCACATAATAGGTGCTTGATAGGTGGCAATTATTAGGAGATTGTGACCTATTTGAAGTCGAAGTTTTGTTTTTGAGCCCTGCTCTACTGATGGTGAAAGGCACACAGAATATTTTCCGTGCTGGTGACAGTTCCTCTGTAGCATTGCATGAATATTTGAGGTCCTGTGTATAGCCACTTTTACCTGTACTGTGGTAATTCTTCCAGAAACCTGTATAATTGTATCATCATTGCCATTTTTCTAGATAGGAAACTAACATACAGAAAGGCTCAGGAGATTGCTCAAGTTCAAGGCAATTACTAATATACTGGGTTCATATTCAAATTTTAAGCCAAGCATTGTTTCCAGAAAGACTTCCTAAAACAAAAGAGAGGGAAACAAAAAAAAACCCAACAACTACACAAAACTAAACCAATAGAGGTAAGAATATGTTGATGTATCGCAATATGTGCCCAGTAGAAAAGTCAGTCTGCAAAAGCAGGGGAAGGCAGGCAGCCTCTGGAGCTCTGATTCAATCAGGAAGCCTCAGAGGTGTGAGTGTTCAAATGGGAGATTTACTATGATCTGGGGGTATGGAGCCAGAAGCTGCTTCCAATTGAAATTATAATTTCATCTTTCCAATCTGCAGAAAGCGCATTACCTATAATTTATGTTACTTTGAACCAGGCTCATCCACACCTTTGGTGTTTTGCAGGTTCCCACTGACTTTCAGAAAAGGAAATTTAAAGGCATCTATAGCGCATGTGCTGCACCTTGACTGACACGTGACCTGGCTGGGAACAACTAACTTTTCCTAAGAAAAGCAACTTTTATATAAAAGCTTTTATATAGGGATTGCATACCCCTTAGCTTTATGAATGAGAGTGGGGAACATTCTGGAATATGATTAGCTAAAATAAAAGAGTTTTATTTTTTAAATGAGGTAAAAAGTAAGATACTGTGGTTTTTTTAGTGTTATTGTGGGTTTTTTTTTTAGTGTAAATGGAATTGAATTGATTACAAAAACATCCTTTTTTTTTTCAAAAGCTCCCTTGAAATGAAATCAAAGAAGATACAGGGGCAAAGGAAAAACAACCTATCCATCTCCCCAAAGGAAGAAGGTATTCATTTTAGATGGTGAGTCCTGGTCACCAAGGTAAGTCCAAGGTGAGTCCAAGGTAAGAGTTTCCTCAGCACACAGGTAAGAGTCTAATATAGACTCTTACTGTCTATATTCTCAGTAGGCATTTCTTTTTCACAAAGTCAGGGTAGCATAATATGAAATTAAAATCCCCAATACCTTCTTTTTTAAAAAAAAATTACTTATTTGAGAGAGAGAGAGAGTGAGAGAGAGAGCAAAGAAGGGGTAGAGTCAGGGGGAGAAACAGATTCCCCACTGGGCAGGAAGCCCGATGTGGGACTTGATCCCAGGACTCCAGGATCATGACTTGAGCCAAAGACAGTTGCTTAACCAGCTGAGCCACCCAGGTGCCCTAAAATCCCCAATACCTTCTGGACGAAGGTTGGAAGTGGATGCTCAGGTCCTTGGAGTTGTCTGGGATGTGGCTGCTGGGGCTGCATCTCTGAGAAATGCAGTGACTTTAATTAAGAAGAATCTGGGGTGCCTGGGGACAGTGCCCACCAGCATGACCCATGAGGAAGGCCAGGGCCCAGTTGAAGCAGAATACCTCTGAAAGACCTTCAGGGTAGAAATCACAGTCCTTTGCTTGAAGGCCTCTTGCTGCTGGATGATACCTTGTCTTGTAAATGTTGCCTGTGCCGTTTCTCCCCAAGGAAAGCCCAAAATGACCTTGCAGTTGGTTTTCCATTTTGCTCCAACTGGAATGTTCAAGAGGGCTTGTTGTTTGCTCCTGGGGACTTTGGAGGGAAGCAGATAGTCTAATTTCTCTAGTCTCTTTGTGTCTTTGTCTCTCTCCTTAATGCCCTTGAGGTCAATCCATGTTTTCCTGGAGTGAGAGTAGCTGGTAACTAACCCCCGTTTGTCTTTAAATTTTGGAATATTTTTCTAGATTTTAATTGGTGATGGGAGAAAGAGATCCTCTGCAGATTTTACCGGTGATCTGCTAGCCCTAATTGCTTGGGTAAAGGGGTGGAGACGGAGTCTTGATCGCATAACTTGGATCTGATGGCGGTATTCCTGTCACAGTGAGATTCTAAAAGGAAGAGTTTCTTACTCATCCCTTCTATTCTGTTGACATAAAGTCACCACTCCTCAATGGTAAGGCTACCCTTTATTCTGGAGTGGTTTTGGCCCACCAGTGCATGGTGAACTTTTGTCACAATGAGCTATGAAAACTACTCTTGAAGATTATGGGAATATAAATAACAGTTTGTATCTCCATTAGGGTGACTGACCATCCTGGTTTGCTTAGGACTGAGGGGTTTCCTGGAATATGAGATTTTCATTTTAAAACCATATTATCACCAGGGGTGCCTGAGAGGCTCATTCGGTTGAGCCTCTGACTCTTGATTTCGGCTCAGATCATGATCTCAGGGTTGTGAGATTGAGCCTCATGTGGGGCTCCATGCTCAGCATGGAGTCTGCTTGAGATGCTCTCTCTCCCTGTCCCTCCAAGCCTCCCCACATTCACACAATCTCTCAAGTAAATAAATAAAATTGTTAAAAAAAAAACAAAAACAAAAAACCACAATAATACCAGTCAAATATCCTATCACAGGAAGATAGCAGAGCGTAGAGAGCCGAACTGAGAAGCAGAAGCCCTGATATTAAGATTGGGCTGTTTAACTGACTAGCTGTGAGGCCCTGAGTAACCTTTCTGCAGGTCAGTTTCCTCAGCTGCAAAATGAAAGCTCTGGCTGGAGGGTCCATGGAGTTCCTTTCTGCTTTCACGGCCCATGATTTCAAGACTATTGACTGGAATGGAAGCAAAATTAAAAAAAAAAAAAAAAAAAAAAAAAAAAAGAGCTCCTATAATGTCTTTAAAAAGTTGTATTTCAGCTTACCCAGCCTAGAAACCTGTAAATGCTTCCATCTCTGCTGCAAGCAGCCTATGCTCGTGCATCTTTCTGCAATCTCCTAGAGTTCAAAGCAAGGACACTCAGCCTCCTGTACCCCACACACTCCATCCTGTTTATTGGAACTCTCCTGTGCACTTGGCCCTCCCTCCCATTGCCACGACCTTGGTTCGGACTGCCATCACCTCCTGCATGTACCTACTTGGCTTCTGCTTTCATGGTTCCTAAAATAATAGAATTACATTATTTATATATTCTACGGTTTAAACTTTTCATTCATTCCTTTAGCCTTTCTCCACAAGTCCCAATTAATTTGACCTACTGAGGCTTTACCATGCCTATCTGTACATCAAAAATTATAGGTACATGCTGACCTTGGGCAAATCTTCTCTTTGTGGTAGAAAAATTAACATGCTTCTTGATCACAGTCTTATTTATACTTTTATCGTCAGCCCTAAATTGTAAATTTAAACTAACCCCTCTGCCATTATTGCAAACACAAATGCTGTGGAGTCCTGCTTGTTTTAAAATTTTTAATTAGAACTTATACTTTTTCTATTTTAAGGTACCATATACAATGAAGTAATATAAAACAAAACCATTAAGTATAAAACTAGAACAGAGACCCTCTACAGCAACAAAGGAGATGTCACTTGGCATTTCATATAGGATTAGAATTATTAATAACAGCTAATAATAGGAAGTGACTGTAATGGAGTGCTTATGATGCCCAGCAGTGGCACTTTCCATGAATTATGTCATTGTTTCCCAACAGGGCACACAGAGAAACACTTGAGGCACATAACTCTCATTGATTGTCTGATCAAAGAAAATATATACATTGATTTATAGAAAGCAACATTTTCCTGAGCTGAAGTAAAGGGATGGTTTTATTATGTTGTACTTTTCTGAAACACTTTGATAACATGCAGAAAACTTTTTTTCAATTATGGTTTTGCAAAAGCCACCAACACTTTTCAAAAGAGGGCTTCTTGTTTTGACCTATAAAAGCTAAGTAGTGACATAAAATTGTAACTTAGCAGAATATTGAATTCATCACGAGGGGCTGAGTAATTTTCTTTTCTGATAATCTGCATTAATACATGGATCGAGTTGAGGAAGTGTAGAGTGGAGAAGTGGCCTGCCCATTTGAACATTCTCTTTAATATCAGATGGCTAGGGTAAGCCACTGTAAGTTTCTAGCTTACAGTTAGAGCATGATCAATGTCTTTAAATATAAAGCAGGTGTTCTGTGTTTCTATGGTTTACCTAGGGCCATATCTTTTATGCACCAAATGTGTTGGCAGCAAAGTAGATATTCTCACTTGGTTAAAAACCCAATCTCATTTTCTCCTAGGCAGAAGGCCTACCCACTTGGATATGGGCAGGGACTCCAGTGCTACCTGCAGTAAATGTAGTGGTTTTCTCAAAGAGCTTTAAATATTCTCAAGCACTTGCACCCTCAGTTGGCGAAGGTCCTAGGGTTCTGAACGATATACATGAAGGAATTCATTTAGCACGAAACAATTTTAAAGGCATTTGTTACCAAGAGACCGTCTTGTCTGAGAAGGAACTATATCCTGATAAACTAGACAGAGTGAAATTAATTGTAAAAGGCATTTCCTTATAGCTGAAAGAGTTGATGCATTGTGTGCAGTTACTTAAAATTGGTGGAGTTAATTGAAATGTAATTAATGTTGGGAAATGCCTTTCAATTCAGTGAGTTTGTTTCTATGCTTGATGTTTGATAGGGATTTGCATTTCCTGAAAGGAACTAGGAAGTGAATTGATTTTGCATGAGAATTAAAACATATCACCTGAATTTTTAAAAAAAGTATATTCTCCTTTAGTGTATGTGCGTGGCAGGGGAGGGGAAGGCCATTTATTGGGTGTATCTGTTAACTATAGCAAGTTGTTTGATGTAAATCATTAAGACAAGGAGGGAATTAGGACATAATCTTGGTTAACATCACTTACATGGACATTTGCATGTACTATGAAAATATTTTTGTTGATTCTGATTTTAGCTTTAATATCAAGATACAGTAGAATCTAATATCATGACTATCCTAGATTTTGTATCCATTGGCATTATTGTTCACAATAACAATTAATTCTGAATAGTAGTTATAATTTTCTAGGTACTGTGTTGAGGGGTTTGCACATATGAATTTATTTGATCTAATGTATCCTAAACCTGGGAGGTATGTATTTTTTTATTATCTTTATTTTACAGATGGGAAACTGAAGAACAGAGATATTAACACAGCTAGTAACCAAAGAATCCTGGATTCAAACCGGGGCGCTCTGACTTCTGAATCTCTGCTCATAACCACTAGATAATATTGCTGCCGTCATAGATTGGTGAATTTCATAAATGATCTTAAATTGCTTTCATCTGATATTTCATGAAGATAAAGCACTCTATAAAATTGATCATGGTGAGAAAATTATGGCTAAAATTCTCTTACTCCTCATAAAGTCATTACCTTTGGAAAAAAAAAATATGGTCCTAAAGTTTGTTTAGAATCAATCTGTCATGTTATTTGAAAAGAGTGTCTAGTAGCCCAATAAGCCTGTTGTTTAGAACAGATAAAGCATTTTTCTTTTGGAAAACAAGGCAAACTTGATTTCATACTCCTCCTAAGGGGATTATGATCCCGGAGCTAATTAGAGTACATAATTTTTAAAAATTGGGTTTACTTGGGATAAATTCTTAAGAGATTCCTTGATAAGAACCCTTCTCCTGGGGTCATCTTTTCTAATAGTTAAGCGATTGATCAGATATTTTAAAGGAGATGGAGTTCCAGGCTCCCAGCTGGGCCAGTTCCTGGAACCTACAGAAGGCAGAGAACATGATGGCTGAGTGAAGTAACTTGTCCAGTCATCAACAGAGACAGGCATTTCCATACTGCTTTCACAAAAGTCACGCAATATCTCAGAACCTGCACTTAATTGCCCTTTACAGCTGAGCCCCAAACCTCCCACTGGGGTCTATTGTAATTATTGCACTCTAGGACTTTTTTTTTTTAACTGAAAGAATTTGTTGGTTAAAGGATCTTTTGGATATACCAAATAGAATCTACATTTGCTAGGTTTTAGACAATCAATAGTTATTAAACCAAGACATACATTGGTGAATTCTATTTTCCCCTCTTCCAAGTAATGATATAATAAAGCCGATTTAAGCCTATCTATGATGGAGATTATATATAGAGAAGAAACCTCTCCCAAAAGACAAGATGAGTTAAGTACTATCAAATCAAGTAGAGTAGATTAATTAAAGAGTTGGAAAATTCTCACTTGACTCAGCCTTCATATTTTTGTAATAAATAATAAGATAATTTAAAATGAAAATTATTAGAAATGTATTATACCATCAATAATTTCATTATCAAAAGCACATTCTCTCCTTTCTCCTTTCAACTCCTGGATGATTAAACATGTTTGCAAGTTGCTGGAGGCAGGTAAAGCCATTCTGACAGTCCAAGGAGGTCAGAGTGATATTTTTGAAACAGAAAGGAAAGTTGTCTCAAGTGTTGGGAGCCAGAGACTATGGTATAGTGCCATAAGGAAGCTGAATACTTCCTTCCATTATTTTCTTGGAACAAAATTCATTCATTATTATTTCAACAATGTATATTGAGTCCTTACTGTGTGTGCTAGGCACGTCATACAAGATAGTATGTTTCAAAAATGCCATGGGTAGAAGCAATTAATAGGTAATAATGATAAGATAATTAAAAATGTAAATTATTAGATCATCTTTATGACATCAATAATTGATTTACATAATGTACTTTCTTTCCTGTCTATGTTCAATCAAAAATAGAATAAAACATATTTGGCTACTTAGTGTTTTTTTTTTAAATCATTCTCAGTATACTTACCAATGGGAAAATCCACGACATTAAAACTTCGTGACACAGTTTTTAAAATTCATAACTGAAGACAATGGAAGAACATACCTGAAAAGTTCATAGATGTCATTATATTCTCTATTGTGGAAGTACCCAGATAAATATACAAATCTTGCTTTTTCCCCTATTTGTCAAGATGATCTTTTGACACATTTCCAAAGGTCTCTCAGACCTTTATAAAATACGTCGTATTTTTGAAATGCCTCACAGAAAGATTATGGTATATAAAATACCTCACTGTTTTTGCATTTATTCAATAAAAATGTACTGCATGTTCCTTTTATATTAGCATTGTTTTAGGCAGGGAGCATAACATGATAAAAAGATACATTCTGGTTTTCAAGGGATTCACAATTCATCTAGGCACATTCAAGTTGAGAGTCAGACATGAAAATGAGCGTGGTCTACAGTGATGAAGTGCTATAATAATAGAATAAATAGTGACATGTCACAGAAGCACAGAGGAAGAGAACATCTATATTTGAAATTATTGATATGGTATAGAAAACAACCCTTACTTTTCCAATTAAGTAGCCCAAACATTTGGGATAAATTATTTGTGCCATAGCACAAGGCAGTTTCATTTTTATTAATACTGGACTTTTGAATTTATAATCATCGTTTTACTTAGAGTAAGAAAAAAAGCATGAAGAAATCTGCTATTGGCTTTTCTATTTTGGTCTCTGACATCAAGGACTTTGTGAGGAGAATGTGTGAATGTGTAATGCAGTGTCCATGTATTATGCTTTTCAATTTTTGAAATCAAAGTACTCAATCAGCATTAATTAGGAGATATTGTGCTGTAATTTCCAAGTGCATGTACAATGGGTAGTCTTCTAAATTGTGTGCAATTTTCCTTTTCTTTCGAATTTCCACATGGAGCTTTCCCTATTATATATTAAATTGAGAGGCAGTTAGTTTCACATTCTGGGCATCCAAACATTAGGTTTTTTATATTTCTATGTGTCATGTGTAAAGTATGCCTGCTCCTGAAAAACTTGACCCTTGTTGTTTTACCCACAGCGTAGACTTATGGGCCTCCGGTAACAAACTTGGAACTGTTCCTTTTGGCTTTATAAATCATGTCTAAGGGATTCTAAACCACATTTAATTACACATGACAGAAAAGCTTCATGTGCTAATGGTCTTCTGGTTGACCCACCATGAATTCCTGCTGAAATTTTCATAAGCCTTGGAGACTATTCTCCAGAGTATCCCCCAGAGCATTTCCTGGACACCGATGATGCAAGAGTTTACCATCCCATTGATGGTTGTCCCAGAGCACCCGAGGATGAACACTCCCATTCCCTGAAAGCTGCTCATGGACCATGATGCTACTATCAATGGCTGAAATGTGATGCAGCTTCCCCTGCAACTTCCTCCAACTCAGCCTAATGGAGATTAAGATCCATTAAGAGCTCTTTGCTGCATGCGCAATTTCTATTGATCAGATTGACTCATTTCATTTTAGCCAATGATCCTATTACAAAAGCTGCCTCCTTCCAACGTTTTACCGGCACAGGGAAACCTGCAAATGTTCTCTACTGTAACAGACGGTGCAGAGAAGGGCGCTGGCTTGAGTTGTGTTTTCCAGTCCCCACTAAACGTCCTTCGCAGCATCTAATTCTTACATGTTTTGGGGAGTTATTATCATTCATCCTTTTACTTAGGATTGGTTTAGATGCTAGAAGACCATGTGATTCATTTATAACTAAGCATTTGATCGTGAAACTATGTCAGCCACGATATAGATGGAGACAAAGTTCAGTATGAGCAACACAATAACTTGAAAATGAGGTTTCCCCGAATTGGAAACAGGGGAAACCTGTAAGGAAAGCAGCTAGAGAGAGGAAACGTTTGGTTATAATGACACATTGTATTAAATTAAGTCGTCTTTGTAAGAGGAGGTGTTAAGCTCATGGCAGGCGTTATTGTTTCAGTGGTCAGTGCCAAGTGGAATCACAGATTTTTACAAGTCGTAAAGAATGGACCTTCTAGGAAGAGTTTACGGGAAAAGATGAGTAGAAAGACACATAGGAGTGAGGCTACCCTGAGTGGAGTCCTTATATACCAAATATACTATACCAAATATACTATATGGTAATAATAATGGCTTGCATATAAAATCCCTTCCTATTTCCCAAACATTTTCATTTAGACGAGAAATAAATCCAACTGCTATTTATTGAGCCCCTATCATGTATTCTATCTTTAACATATATTGTGACATTTAATGACTTTAAGAACGCTTTAAACTTTAAAGTACCACCAGCTCTGTTTTTTAGATGAGGAGATAAAAACACAGGGAAGTCAAAAGCCCAAGGTCTCGACCTGAAAGTACCACAGCTTGGTTTGGACCTCAGTCTAAGGATGACTGTTTCTGAGGGTAGATTTTCTTTTGTTTTTAAATCACCTTACACTTCAACTGGCTGGATTCTCCCAATGATTTTGCTCAGTGGGTAAACTATTGTTGTTACCTCTAAAGCTCAGCAGAGATAAGCCATCTATCCTAAGTGTTACAAGAGGAAGATAGTAGGGTTAGGATTAGAACCTGGCCTGATATATCGTATTATCTTCTCATGCAATTTTATAACCACATCTAGATACAGTTGTGGAATATTTATGCATCTTTTTATGCTAGTCAATAATTATGAAAGCGAATTTATGCAGTTGAAATTCATTATCAGTAACCGGAACTCTAATTTTAATTCTTTTACTTTTATCTCTACCCTATAACCCCTATTCTAGCTGTTTGTAAAATAAGAGGCTGTGATATTTATTGAGCTTCTCCATCTCTCTTCAGTAGATGGAGAGCATTGTATTAAAAAGAAAGGATGAGGATGAAGAGAGCCTTTAAAAAATAGTTCTTACTTATGTTGAGATAGAGAAATTCCTTGAATATTTTTCATGACCAGATAACCCCTGATGTAGAGTTGGGATGGGCTCCACGAGGTGATCAAGTATTTATGAAATCTATTTGCCCTAATCACACATTGAGTTTAGGAATAACTGTTTTGTTTCATTTCTTAAATTTAATTGGACTACTTTTGAAAGTCCAAGTGAACTACTTTTCATTGGAAAAGCACTTATTTTAATTATGAAATTAGACAAACATATACTATGTTTTATACAAATGTGTCTTAGTTTGGAGGCAAATTAGAGCTACAATGAATGCTTTTTGTTAAGAATAACAAATAACATTTGATTTTTCATCAAAATTCTCTGAGAAACAAATGAAAAAATACAGAATGCTCTTAAGCAGGAAAAAAATGTGGTAGCTGTCAGTTCCCAAGAATATCCTCACTGCCTAAATCCTTGCTTCTCATAGCTTAATCCTTCATGATACTACCTACATTGTGTCACACATGGGCAGGAAAAGTGATAGTAAAGCATAAGGAGAATATAAATCTTGCTCCGTATATTGAAAAGTTCAGATGTTTTCTGGCAGATGTGCATCTCCTAGGATTGTGAATAGAAACGGGTAATGATTTGGGCTGGGAAACAAGCCAATGGCAGCAAAGCATTTTTCTTGAAAACAGTAGTTGACTGATCTGGACTATGCTATGTTTCTTAGAGCTTCAAAAAAAAAAAAAGGCTTTTTATATTTATTGACTATAAACAGAACATATTTTGCTTATTTCCTTGTGTCTGCATAATATTTCAAATAGCCACTGAAGAATATGTATTTTTAAAGATGCTATATTTGGGCTTTTGAGAGCTTCTCCAAATGATCGAGTCTCTTTTCTTTGAAAGTGGCATTAAATAAAGATATTCCCTCAGCTGGTGTATGTTGAGAGAGAGCAAAATCTCAGAATTAAGAAATATGCTTTGGTGACTCGGGATGTATAGGAGTATGCATGTATGAGGTGCATTAAGAGCCTGAAATATTAGGGGTGCAACTTCAAGGCAACTTGTTTTTCATTCCCATTGCTCAGTCCACGCTGCCTTTCCTGCCCCTGGATGAAATTCAGTGAAGGTCCATTAGAGTTTCTGGATTCTTTAAAATAATAGCAAGTCGTCTGGTACTTCTAATTATAAAAGAAGTCTTATTTTAGTAACAAAATTACCTCGTCTATTGTAATAATGACAACTCAGAACTTGCCTGGAGATTAAAGCTGTTTCCTCCTCCAGTTCGAGGTGGGAAGAAGCTACAGTGAGGACGTGCGGGTTGGGCTGGCATCTTCTCGATTTCTCTGTCTGACACTCCTCTTCTCCATGGCAACCAGCCCTTCTTGGGACTGACTCTGGTTCTTCCAGGGTCGGAGAAAGCAGAGATGGGGCCCCAAAAGGCTTTCCTTGACTTGTATTGCTGGGATCTGGAGTTGACATTCTCTTAGCTTGGTGAATACTTAAATGGAAGAAGTATGGGTATGCCCACCTTCTCACATAGACTGCCTTGTGGAATCCTTGGAAATATCCCTGCATTCACAGGCACTTTCTGGGTCTTTCAACTCAAAGCTATCAACACCCTTAAGGGGGTTGATGTGGAGAGTCACCCTTGAAAGAGTGCTTGGTTATCTCTTTCAGGAGTTTTGAGTAGTTCACCTGGCATTCCTTTTTGTAATGAGGGGGGTCCTTGGCATCTATCTCTCTGTGCTCAGTTTGAGAGGCTTGAATCAAAACAGAGAGAAAGAACATCCTATTAAATATATTCCGTTACATACAAGCTCTGAGGTCAGCAACTTAGTGTACTGGAGCTGTCTGAAATGATCTAGAAGTGGTCATGTTGGGTTCTATGCTCTGTAACCCTCCCAGGTGTGCAGTTAGGTACAGACTGTCTTTATCCCTCTCTTACAGACAAGAAAATGAAGCTAAAAGAAACAGCATAACTTCTGCAGGGTCCAGCAGCTATTGAGGGGGGTTGGATTCAGAACCAAGACATGAGTAGAGAGCGTGAACTTTTAGAAATATACAATCTTTGATGGACATTGGGGAAGGTATGTGCTATGGTGAGTGCTGTGAGTTGTGAAAGACTGATGAATCACAGACCTGTGCCCCTGAAACGAATAATACATTATATATTAATAAAAAAATGTGCAATCTTCAGTCCTCCCCAGACCTGCTGTCCCAGAAACTCTGGGGAGAGACCCTACAATGTGAGTTTAACAAGCCTCCGACGTGATGCTACTAACAATTCTCACCTTTGAGAACCACTACAGTACAATACAGTGTCAGAAAATTGAATTCTAACCTTTGCTTTGGCATTAATCATATATAGAAAGGCACTGAAGTTGTATAAAGCCTGTGTCTTGGGGAGTTGCCCATTGTTGAAAGATCTTTAGCTTTCCTAATGAGGGAAACTCACACTGAAGAGAGTGCTACAGTGGGGCAGATACTGTCCCAAGTGGTTTCCATACAATAACTCATTTAGCCTTCATGTGCTATTGTTCCCATTTCATAGCATAGAAAACCCAGGTGGAGCAGTGTGTATATCTGCTCTCAATTACAGTTCTAGTAAATAGCAGATCACAGCCACTAAGCAAAACTGTCTTCTTAGGGTGAGTCACCACAGTTCTGGTGACCTGACTGTATTTGGGTCTACACTGAAATAGCAACAGAGACCACTGGTTCTTTTTTAGAATTAAAACTTTAAGACTCCTTTCTCTTAGGACTTCTGAAAAGTTGGATGAGAAACACATTTATGGAGGTTTTCCATAAAGAAAGCCATTTATTCATTCTGCTAGATACTCTCAAATCTATTCTGGGATTAAGCCAGAGCATCATGTGAATTTGCATGCTTGTAGATATACTTTTATAAACTGCATTTTAGCATTATGCCATTGACCTACATAGAAGAATGTTACAAGAGACAGTGTTATGAAATGCACTGTATTTACTGTAAGACTATTGCTAAAGAAATTTCTCACCCTGGTACTCCATAACCTCTTTTTGAGAATCTGAATGAGGTTTTTTTTTTTTTTTCTTCAGTCATTGGTAGAAGGAATAAGCTTGTTTTTCTTGAGCATTGGATTTATTTTTGTCTTGTGGCCATAGAGAAGCATATAATCATACTTCTGCCTTTGTGTTATGGGCTCAGCTCTGTCTTTTCCACCCCCCTAGAACCATATGTTGAAGTCTTAACTCCCAGTACCTCAGGATGTGACTATATTTGGAGTCAGGGTCTTTAAGGAGATTATTAGGTTAAAATGAGATAATTAGCATGGGCCTTAATCCATTATGACTAGTGTTCTTATAAGAAGAGAAAATTAGGACATAGAAAAGCACGGAGGGCATATCATATGAAGACAGAGGGAGAAGACAGCGATTTACAAGCCAAAAAAAGAGCTCAGAAGAAACCAATCTTGCCCACACCTTGGTTGAGACTTCTAACTACCAGAATTATGAAGAAATACATGTCTATTGTTTAAACCACCCAGTCTGTGGTACTTTGTTATGGTAGCCCTAGCAAATCAGTACATTTTGTACTGGCTGTTGCAAAGCTACCTTCATGAACCACATCTAGCAAATGCAGATTGAATATCGTTCTTTTTGTGTATTACCCTTACTTCTGACTTTATCTACTTTTTCAATTTCTTTTTTGCTCTTTACCTATTTCCTTATTTACTTCTTGTCATTTCTCATGCTGCTACCAACCTTATTCAGTATCATATTGTGCTTGGCATTCCTATGAACTACCTTTGTTCCTATGGGCTTTGTTGTACATCTGGCTTGGAAAAATGGGCTGGAACTCTTGTACTCATCCCAGGAAGTGGAGAGAGTCATGGATTGTGACTCTAGGCTTTTGATGATATTCTGGTCACGTGTTCTCCTGTTTCTTTCTTTTGTGGCCATGCCTCCCAGACTTTGCCCTGACTCTTGAATACAAGCTACAACACTCACCGTTTCTTCTCGGAGGCGACCATTCTTGTGATGTGTGTCCTCAAGTTGACTCACATGACGGTTTTCTCTAGAGTAATCCAACCAATCTCCCATCTGGTACCCTTCCTGCTTTGAGTTTTTATCTCTCCCGAACGCAGAATAGTCTTAGGGCTGCTCCTATCTCTTTGCAGTAGATGTTTTTGTTTTGTTTTGTTTTGTGGCATATCCTGGATGGCAGCTTTCCTATATGGCTGTGTCTTTTTGCAGCTTTATATCTTCTTGTTTTTCAAAATTCCTCTCAATTTCTTACTCGTTACGAGTTCCTCTTCTTGTTTCAAACACACATATATTTAGTTTACTCATAATTTAGATAAATAAATAATGAATTAAATAAATATTTAAATTTTGTTGCCCATAATTAACTTTTGATTTAATATCTCTTCTACCAATTTTAAGGATTTGTCTGGGGAGAGAGGGATTGTGGAGTATACTTAATTCACCTTGTAGAAGTGGAAATGGGTTTATCTTTTATATTATGACTTCCATATTATTTTGTGAGTTTTCTTACTTTCCCTTTGAAATGAAGTTGTTTATGCATACATTTCTACCTAGCTAATACAACAGGCCATATGCACAAGTTGGATTAGTTTTTTTTTTTTTTTAATCTATCTATACTTGCTTCCTTCAATGTAAAATATGAGAGATTCCTAAGTTCCTGCCAGATAAAGTGAGGTCCAGGGAGACCATGGATTCTTACATCTGCCTTAAGTCCCCACATTGCTGTGGTGACACATATGAAGGACACATATTTCACCCTCAAAATATTGAAGAATATGGTAAATTTCTCCTTGAGGGCCTATGAGATGGATTATACTTTTCAACACAATATCAACATTTTTCCAATATTCTCTTTAGATGTCTCTTCTGTTAAAAACTCACTGTGGTAATTGTTCACCCCCAAATCTCTCTTCTCCATCTCTCCCTCAAAAATCTTGGTTACTTCCTAAGCCTTCCCTCCTTCTGCCTTCCTCTCCTACATCAGGCCCATCCTCTTTAGTGAATCAAATTTCTCTCATTTTTTCCCCCTTATCCCAACCTATTACACTTATCAGCACAGCTGCACAAACAGGATCTTCTTTAGAAGGTGGGTAAGGGGAAAGGCTTTGGAAGCTTTTGCTTTCATATCTTTGTTCCTGTCAGGCAAGATGCTATGGCCCTCATAGACGTATAATGCAACTGATGGGCTCTGTCAGAAGTACTGTTTTCAGTGGGAAATGTACAAAAAGGCAGGAACAAATTGAGCTCCTCTGCTGCCCTGGGACCAATTTGTACAAAGAGACATTTAGAGTCTGTCTAATGATCTTGCTTTTAGGATCCAATTGGAAACAAGTGCGCAACTAAAACTTACTGATTTATAACTGGAGCCCTTAATTCTGGTTCTTGGTGTGATCTAAAATGATGTCCATGTTGATGTGTGAGGATAGTTAACTCATCTGCTTGCCATCATCGTGGCATGCATTAAAATTCTTGGAGGTGAAGTATAAGGTAATAGTTGAGGTCATGGTCTTAGTGCCTCAAAGAATTACATTCCAGCCCTGACTCTCTATTTACTTAATGTGAGAACTTGGGCAAGTTAATTTTGATGAATCTCAACTTCTTCATTTATAACAAAAGAATAATAATACCTTCCTGAAAGTGTTACTGAAACATGAAATAAGGTGATGTACATAAAGACAGTGGAGATCACTTTCCTTGGGTCCACAAATGCCTTAGCAGAGCCTGTTGGGTCCTGCAGGGTCTGATTCCTGGTGGAACACAACTGCTTACCTCCCACACCCCACTTCAATATGTGTTCCACACAGTAGTTACACTTTATAACATGTGCATGCGCTAGGTGCTTTTCTCTGGGGATAAAGACATGAAGAGACATGGCTCCTGATCTGGAGGCACTCACAATTTACCAGAAGGCAAGAGACTCATGAACAAATTAATAAACTTGGCTGTTAAGCATTAACCAAACTGTTAGAGAACGAAAAAGGATACAGTTGTTAATTTTGCTTGGATAGAAGGTGGACGGGAAGAAATATGGTTGATCTGGACAACTCACTGTTTGTGGCAAGGCCACTAATATAATTCCAAAAAATCGCTGCAAAGTGGAAAGTTTTATATAAAGGGGTTTCAAGAAGACTGGAGAGCCCTAGAATCCTGACAAAGCTGGGAGCCCAATGCAGAGCTATTCCTCTTTCCCAGCAAATGTAGCTCCCCACGTGTCCCAAGAAGAGGCTTCACAGGACAGGTGGATGACATTCTCCACCTCTCATCTGGGTAATTGCAGCTTTATTTTATTAAAAAGCCAGTATTATATATGACATAAAGTAGTTCTGAGCATTTAGATCATTCTGACTCCGCTTTGAGCAAGTGCTCTGGGTTCTTTTTATGAAAGATTTTCTTGTCACTGTGTAGCTAGGCATCAACACTAGGTATGGCTGGGTGTTCTCAGATAGAAGCAAGGTTTCTCTGTCACTGGAGATGGTGTAAGTCCTAATGGCCACACTGTTTGTAAACATGGTGCATCTTTCCTGCCTTAATACTTTGGCTCATTTTGTATCCTTCTTCTTGTATTCCCTTTCTACCTTCTCTCACTTCAAGATAAACTTCAAAAAAAAAATACCTGGGTGTGTACTTTTTTCCCCTCTAGTCTACAGTTGACATGAAGCAATGATGGTGTCTGATGATAGTTGTGTTCCTATGGTCACTCACACTCATTAGAAACTTCACGGGCTTAACAGTATAAATGATCTAGAGCCTTAAATTCACGTCTTTGGTAACAAGGATGTCTTCTACCTTTCTGGTACAGGAAGGTACCCTCACATCACATGAAAGATGTATTTCCTGCTTTCAGGGGACAAAGGAGAGTCAGAGTATCCTTCTCATACCAGGTGTTTCTTATGTTACTTTAATTCAAAATAATCAGTATACCAAGGCAGTGTATTTTGGGGTGGTACGTGCTGCTCTCCTTTACTTCAAATACAATGACATCTCAGCTAAAATCCTAATTTTTTACTCTATTGATAAACCATATTGTCTTTTTTGAATGTTCTTAAAGAGTCCTGATTTTTCCAGTGGAGTGAATACACTATAACAATATTAATTTGGTAAGGGACACCTGAAGCTTCTAAACAGTTTGGTGGTGACACAGGATAGGAGATTCAAGGCCCATCTTTTTACCCTATAGTTTGTAATCCTAGAAGATGGAGTACAGAGAGAAAACAAAAATTGTTATGGGGTTATAAAAAATGTAATGAGTAAAATGTATACTCAAAATCATTTCAGTGAAGGTGGATGAGGAAAGGTTTTTGTTTTCTGTTTTTCTTTTTTTTCCATACCATACAGTTTTAGTGTTAAAACCAGATCCACAGACCATGAAGCTAGCTAGTAAAAGGGATTTATTCTCAAAAGCAAGTGTAGTGTACATTCTGGGATCAAAACAAAATCAACCTAAATTCTTATTTATTTTGCCGCACAATAAAAGGCAATATTCAAGATGACAATATTCAGGCACTGTAAGATTTTCAAACACAAAAGATCTCATTATATTTATAGCATAATTTCCTTAAAGAGATGGAAGAAATAAACTAAAATTCAGATCAAGAGGATCTCAATAAAGCTTGAAATTAACAGTTCTTTCCGTCTAGTAATTGTTAGAAAGAACTTCCAGATACTTCAACATTCTATGCCATGAGCATTTCAGTTAAGAGAAGCATTTTTATTTCCAAGTACCACTAAATACCAAGTGATAATATGATGATCCATAAAACACATATGATCATAGAAAAATGTGTACATATCATATGTAACATTTATCAAACCAATTGGTGCTCAGTGCTCTTGCTTTGGAGATCCTAGATTTCAGTAGCCTTGAGATGTTACATATTCAACACCCTTGAGAAGTCCTACTTATACAACTTACCTACTGGATGACCTTGAAATCAACTCACTGAAACCTCAGTCTCCAGATTTGTAAAATGGAGATGGGATCTTCTGTCTGCTCCACAGAATGAGGAATGTATCCGAGTGCCCTTCAGAAACAGGAAAACCCTATCTCTCCACAAGGACAGTCCTATGATTAATGGAAGATCATGGGAAGAGGCGTTCTTGTGCTTGTTGCATCTATTTGCAATTGTTACCATGTTGTATAATGGTGTGTGTAAAAATAGTTAACCTTTAGAAGCGGATGTATCAATGGCACCTGTGAAAGGAGTATTCATTAAATGATTTGAGAACATTTCATTGCCTTCTCTTTACTAGGCAGTGTTCCAGATGCTGGAGACCTAACAGTGGACAAAATGTGGAACTTGTGGTTACACATTCAGTTTTTTGATACGCCTACAGCAGAGGAAGCTAGTCAGGACCGTGCTCCATGTCCCCAACCTAGACTCCTTTTCACATTGACAATTCAAAGTTCGTCTTGCAAAGCATGAGAAGAAACATTGAGCAATGTTCATACAGAGTGTGAAGCATGAGGCTGTGGATAAATAATACATCTCCAAATTCACAAAAGCCACATCCTAATGTGCTTTTTACAAAGCAACGACACAACAATCATGCACAGATGCCAACAGGCACAAATAGCACTTTATATACCATGATTTTCCATTAATGGTAAGACTGTCCTCATGGAGAGATAAGGGCTTTACTGTTTACGAAGGGCTGTTGGATACATTCCACGATCTATGGAGTGGTCAGCGAATGTTATCTCCATTTTACAAATCTGGAGACTGAAGTGTCAGTGGGTTTTCAAAGGTCACACATTAAGTAAGTTACATAACTAAAACTGGGACTCAACTCTTCAAGCAATTTCTCCACCTTGATTTCCTGGGGGCCTCGATATTATACTCTTCATAGGTTGTGCTATTTTGGCATGGGACTGTAATCCCTGGAGATTTTACTTTCTTAAATTATTGCAGTTAAAGTGGCATGTACTAATTTGATAGATATTCCCATGTCCAGAGAGAGTATGGGGGGAGTAAAAGGGGAGGGACAGAGAAAGAGGGAGATGTCCAGGATGGTGAGAATTCCAGAAGCAGAGTCTTGAGTATAATATACAGAATAGGTCGAGTTACTGGAAGCTCTGGCATTTGAATCTGAGCTAATGCCCAGGTTCTGACTTATTTCATTCATTAACAGAGTAGGTGTCAGGTTTCATGAGAGGAGGATGATGAATTGCAGAGACCGTTATCCTGGCCAAATTCCAAAGCCAACATTCCTATAGTGGCAATTTTCAAATGGACAAAGTTAATTCCTTAGAAAATAAAATCAATACTGGATAGTAGTTTCTTTGGATCTTACGACCCTTGGATGGAGAACTTTGTTCACCTCGTGTGGGCTGTACATTGGGTGGTTCATATGGGGAAACATAATATTTTCCCTGAAAGTTTTGCAAAAGGAATTAATGTTCAACTAGAGACAGTGGTCAATAGCACCCATTCCTGAGAACATTTGACACAAGCACATACACAAAAAGCCTTTGGATTTCTAAGTAGTACACTCCATGGAAATGATCTAGACTAAATTTTCTCCACAAGGACTGTTCTCATTCTAATATGATCATCTAGAAGCATGTGGGTGTGAATTTAAGCCATTAAAAAATTTTTTTTAAAGATTTTATTTATTTGACAGAGAGAAGAAATCTTGTTTCTATCTGAGAACACCCAGCCATGCCTTGTGCTGGTGCTTAGCTACACAGTGACGAGAGAGAGAGAGCATGAGCAGGGAGCAGCAGGCAGAGGGAGAGGGAGAAGTAGACTCCTTGCTGAGCAGGGAGTCCAATGTGGGACTTGATTCCAAGACCCTGGGATCATGACCTGAGCTGAAAGCAGATGCTTAATGACAGAGCCACCTAGGTGCCCTTAAGCCATGTTTAAAGAAGTACACATACAGTACATGTACAGACTAGTTATGTGTAAAATTATCCCATCCTGTTACATGATTTTGTGGGATGAAATCAGAAAACAAAAAGCCCTTAGGAAATAAGATTGAACCACCCTTGGTGGTTCTCCTTCTAAAGTGAGGAGGTCCATTTGAATCAAAGGCCAAAAGCCAGTCTAGTTTTTCATCTGAAGTCTGAAAGGACAAGAAGCACGATTGCTTTGGAGAAGTCCTTGCTTTTTATACCATTTCTTGCTTTTTTAAATGCTTCACAATTTTCAAAATGCTTTCACAATTTTTAATTTGTTTGTTTTTCACAAGAATCCTCTGTGTGTTGGAAGGGGGAGGTAATTCTCATTTAAAAGAGGAAAAACTTCTACTTGGGAAAGATAACTATCACCCTCAAGGTCAAAATAAGCTGAAATTCAGGTCTTGGTGTTGCAATTTCAGCTCTTAGAGCTTTAGGCCTATTTTCTTTAGCTACAGACATCTCCCCTTCCCTCTAAATTAGGTGATCCCACTTTGAGCTGGGGTAGTTTTAAATTGCCACTAGGAAAGCCAGTAACTGCAAAACAGGAAGTATGAGAATGTGACAACTCTGAATTTAGCATTAATTATGCTTCAAAGAGTAAGAAGTGGGTCAACAGAATAGCCAGAAGTATTTATGTGTGACGTACTACTCACTGTAATAGCTGACTTTGGGTCCTGGTAGAAGCATCCTTACTTAGAAGGTTTTTTTTTTTTTTTTAAGTTTTTTTTCTTTTTGTTTGTTTGTTTATTTATTTGAGATAGAGGGGGGAGAGAGAGAGAGTATGGGGGGAATAAAGGGGGAGGGACCGAGGGAGAGGGAGAAGCAGGCTCTCTGCTGCTTGGGGAACCCCATGAGGGCTCCATACAGTGCTCAATCCCACGACCCTGGGATCATGACCTGAGCCCAAGGCAGATGCTTAACCCACTGAGCCACCAAGGAACCCCACTTAGAAAGTATTTTTATGAGGATTTTGTTCTCAGTTTGAGCCCTGCAGGAAGATGGAAGTCTGTCTGATTTCCAGAAGCTGACCTAGGATGTTGTGTGTTCCATAATTCTTAACCTAATTCTGGTGGAAGAAGCGCAGTGGTCCAAAGGACTCAGGTGCTATCTAGTAATAAAAACACAGACTGGGGACAAATTTATTGATGATCTCTGTGTAATGGTGTTGGGATTCAAGTAAGCTTATCTGAGGTATAATTTGATGAGCAAACCTAGTTGTAATTCAACATGTTTTTCCCTTTGAGTATAAATCAGGGCAAAGGTATTTCAACTTGGGCTGTACAAGTAAACATTTATAAGATGAACTAAGCTGTATTAGCCCTAACTTTTTTCTTCACTGCAATATTTGTCTATACAAAACCAAAGAAGACTTTAAGAAAAAGCAAAAACCAATGATTTGGGGAGATTTGTTTCAGCTTAGAAGATTCTCCTTAACAGCAGAAACAAACATTTTGAACCAGAGATGAAGACCAAGGTAAAGGGGGAAAAAATGATTCCCTGCTACCCATCATGAAAACACATGCTTAGTCTTTTGGACTAAATTTACGGAGAGACGTTTTATATATATTTTTTCGACTTGCCAAGATATGCTAAACACATTAAACAAACCCAGTCCTCCTGCTCAAAATGTATGAAATTTCTATTCCATTTTTAGGGTATCTGCACACAGCTGACATATCTGTTTGAACTGAAAAATTGCTTCTTGTAATTTCTTTTCCTTCATGTATTTTATTCTGAGCCAACACGTCAATTTTGATTGTAAGTGTATTGTGTCCGTACCACAAATGGAAAAAAAATGTTGATAGATGTAATTATGTTTATCTGAACATTTGATAAAACAAAACAAAACACTTTCAAGATTATCTCTTAAGGATTTTCCAAATTGATTGGAGCTAAAGCTCACTAATATTTTTTCCTAATATAAGAGTGATGTGATTTGTACAATTTTGCCATTTTGAAACATTTATTTCAACATCTGATATTTTAAGACAATGCTACCAACGGTTCTAGAATACTGAGGCTCTACATCTAATTATACACCAGACGCTATTAGTTTTTCTTTCAGTAATGACTTTTTAATCTGTCCCCCCACTTCTTAATGCTATGGTTCAAGCTTTTCTTTCTCCTCTTTGCAGTGTTTATAATAATAGCTTCCTTCTCTGGAGTCTCTGTAACCCCAAGACAGACTCCAGAACCCTTCACATTGCTGTCAGGGTTATCTTTAAAAAAAAAAAAAAACCAAGGGGCGCCTGGGTAGCTCAGTGGGTTAAGGCTCTGCCTTCAGCTCAGGTCATGATCTCAGGGTCTTGGGATTGAGCCCCATATCGGGCTCTCTGCTCAGCAGGGAGCCTGCTTCCTCCTCTCTCTCTGCCTGCCTCTCTGCCTACTTGTGATCTCTCTCTGTCAAATAAAAAAATAAAATCTTAAAAAAAAAAAACCAACTATGGTTGTGTTACATCTCAACTGAAAACTCTATTGGATCCCTCTTGTTTTCAGAATAAGTTCAAGAATAATACAAATAATAACAGAAGCTAAGTTTTCCATACAATTGTGTAACAAATTTGGATGGCAGATATTTGCCATTCTAGTGTTTACACAGAGTAATATCTTATTTTTTTATTAATTTGTATTTCCTTGTTGATCTGTGATGTTGATAATCTTATCACATAATTATTTGTCTTTCATGTATCTTCTTGGTGAAATATTTACTCAAATCTTCTATTTTTAAAAATTCTGTTGAAAGACATCATTTTTGATGGTACGATACTAAATGCATTCCCTTTAAAATCAGGAATGAGGCAAAGATGCCCACTCTCACTGATTCTACTCAACACTGTATTGGAAGAGTTAGGCACATACATGGATCTTGGACGCATGAAAAAAGCAGAAATAAGGAAAAGATAGACTGTTTAATAAAGGGTGGGAGATGATCAGTAATCCATGTGGAAAACAAAGAACTTAGAGTAAAAATGTAATCTGAAAGGTAAAACTAAAACTTTTAGGAAAAAATGTTGGAGCCTATTTTTATGCTTGGGGGGACAAAGAAATATTTCAGAAACAGATATAAATAGTACTAACCTCAAAAGAAAAGAATTAGTAGACTAATTACATTAAAACATAAGACTGTTTACTAAGACACCATAAAGAAAACTGGCAGAAATAGAGAAGGAAAGGAAAATACATCAATTTCACATAAATATTGATACAAAATTGATATAAAATTTTAGCAAATAGAACCCAGCAACACATTAATAGGCTAGTGGTTTTATTTTTTTATTTTTTATTTATTATATATTTATTTATTATATTATCATATCATTATATTACATATAAATATATAAAAATAATATATTATTACTATATTATATATAAATAAATATACATATTTATTTATTATATATTATTTTGTTTATTACTGCTTTTATTTAAAATTTTTCGTGAAATACCAACCAACACAATTTGGAGAGGTTAAAGAATCAGAGGCACAAAAATTGTAAATAAGGAAGAGAAATTATCTACAGATGATGTTACTGTATTTCTGGACAGCCTGGGTTAATCATCTAAAATTCAATTAGAAAAAAATGAGGGAAATTACTAATGTGACTAGCTCTTTAAAATAAAAAGCAATAGCTTTCCAGAACCAAGCCACCAAGTGAGACAAATAAAGAAAACATTGCACTTATAATACCATGCACAAAGATAAATACCTAGTCATAAGCTTAATAAGAAATATGCAGAACCTATATAAAATTTTTAAAATTTTTTAAACTCTATTGAGGCATATAAATGAAAATTTGAATAAACAAAAAGCTGTAACTATTTCTTGAATAAGAAGATTCAGTATTATAAATATATAAAATTTCCCTAAATTAATTTACAAATTTAGTAGAATCACATTAATAAAACTTATTAATTTTAGATTATTTTTGGAGTTAGTAAAGCTAGTTCTAAACTCCAGTAAAGGAATAAATAAACAAAAAAAAAGTTTTAAAATAGAAAATAAAAATTTATGGGACTACACTAAATCTGCCAAATACAAGAATGTATTAATGCAGTATTTTTTGCACTGGTGTATAGAATATTCAGACTGATGGAACAGTATTGAAGTCCAGAATAGGTAAAAATATAAAAGGTAAGTTAGTCTGAGACCACTGAAATTTCAATCAGTTGCCATTGAGCGGAAAAAGTCTGAATGTTTACTTCATTCTTATTCTTAAAATGAATTCCAAATTTGTCAACAATTCAAATCTTTAAATTAAATCCATTTTCCTCTCTGCATCCCCTAAAGCAATTCTGTAAAAATACTAGAAGAAAATAGAGGAATGCTTTAATAATGGAATGGAAAGCTTCCTCTTTCTAAACAAGAGAAATAATTTAAAAAGCATTAGTCTAACAAATAAAATAAGAATTACATGAAACAAAAAACAAATTTGTTGAACAAATACTGTAAACAAAGATTAGAAAATATATTTGTAGTATATATAAGATTCTGAAGCTTAACTTTCTTAATATGTAAAAATTCCTGCAAATCAATAATAAAAAAACTAATTTTAAAATGGGCAGAAAATACCCCACTGATAATAAAACAAATCTAAGAGATGCTTTTTATGCAAAGCATTTTTGCTTTTTTTTTTTTTAAGATTTTATTTATTTATTTGAGAGAGAGAGAGCACAAGCAGGGTGAGTGGCAGAGGGAGAGGGAGAAGCAGGCTCTCTGCTGTGGGGCTCCATCCCAGGACCCTGGGATCATGACCTGAGCTGAAGGCAGTTGCTTAACCTACTCAGCTACCCAGGCATCCCTACATTTTTGCTTTTTGTTGCAAAGATCAAAGTTGTTGGTACTGTACTGTGTAGACAAATGGTGGGGCACTAATCACTCTCACACAGTTTAAGTGGAACTGCAAACTGATGTAAAGTTTTTTGTTTTTTTTTAAGATTTTAAATTTATTTAACAGAGAGAGAGTGCAAGAGAGAGTACAAGCAAGGGGAGGGGCAGAGGGAGAGGGAGAAGCAGGATCCCCACTAAGCCAGGAGCCATGGGGCTGGATCCAGGACCTTGAGATCATGACCTGAGCCAAAGTCAGACACTCAGCCGACTAAACCACTCAGGTGCCCCTGATTCAAGTTTTTTTTTTTTTTAAGATTTTTATTTATTTATTTGACACAGAGAGAGAGAGTACAAGTAGGCAGAGAGGCAGGCAGAAAGAGAGGGGGAAGCAGGCTCCCTGCTGAGCAGAGAGCCCAATGTGGGGCTAGAGCCCAATGTGGGGCTCGATCCCAGGACACTGAGACCATGACCTGAGCAGAAGGCAGAGGCTTTAACCCACTGAGCCACCCAGACACCCCCTGATACAAGTTTCTTTTGAAAGCAATTTGGTACTATCCAAATTTTAGATGTATCTATTTTTGACAAGAAAATCCCATAAGTGACTGGTTGAACAAATAAGATAAATGCAATGGAATACAGAGAAACTGTTCAAAGAATGAGGTAGATTTAAATATGATGATGAAGAAAAATTATCCAAGAAATATTATTAAGTGATCAAAATAAGATATAAGAGAACACATCAAATATATCCTTTATATAAATACTGATATATGCATTCGGATTTTTCTGAAAGGATTCTGTTACTAGTGATTGAATCCACAGGAGAAATTGGACTGAAGATAGAAAACTGATTTACTTTTTATTGTATTACTCAATTTTCTAGATGAAAAATTAAGTATTTTGATATTATAGGAAAATAAAAAGGGAAAAGATTTGGGCATCTGTTTGATAATGGAACTCTAGAGATGATTTTATGGGTATATAGTTCCCTGAGCTTCTCAGGGTCTCTCCTTCAAACATGAACTAACTAGCCAAGATTTGGGGAGCTCTCCTTTGGTTTATTCATTTTCCTCCCACCCATAAGACAATGTCCCACATCATCTGCCTTGCTTTGCTCTCCAATTTTTGTGACCTCTTGGCTTCCTACCCAGATCTTGTCTCTCTCTGACTTCTTATGTGGTTCTTGACCATATATTTTCTTTCTCTTCAGTGGATTTATGGTGGAGTGCTTGCTTGTGGTTTCTTTCTGGCTCTCTCATTCTCATAGACTTTCATCTTATTCCTGGACAGAGCGTTCTTTCTCCTAAGGTTGAACACAGAATTTGCATATAAAAAGAAGCATTGTATATAAAAAAGAGATTTTTAGCAGGTAATGGAAAGTGGAGGGAAAAGGAGTCAATCTTTACAGTATGAAAGTCTGATTGTTTTCCTTGACCTCAGGACCAGTTGGTTAGAGGTACTTTTCTTCATTCTTCCCTGAACTTTGCCAAAAGGATAGAAAGTACACTAGAGTCTCATGGGTGTGGAAAAGACACAGGCATGTGGGACAGAATGCTTAAAAACCTGGGAACAAGTAGAGAAAATGGGTGATTTCTTGGGGTGGGAGGTGGATGAGGAAGGCAGAACAAAGAATCTCTGTAGAGAAGAGAGGCTTCCTGAGAAGAACGGTAAACTAAAGTTGACCTATGGACAACCTACAGAGTTGAGAAAGACAGGCTACTTCTCCTCAGGAGGAGCAGCAGAGAGAAGACTCAGGGATTTGGCCCTCTTCTTGGTTTACAATAGGTGCTTGAACTGGATATGAATGGAAGCCTCCTTCATGATCTTCTGGATTCTTCATGTTGGACCGCAATGTACCACACTCTTTGAATATTACAGTTACAGTAAGAGATTGCAGATTCTCTGCTACATCTTTTCCCATGGTGAATAATAACAGTTAAAATTGAGCATTATTTTTCGATAATGTTGAAATTTACCTCCATCATGTGCTCCTAGAAAACAGTGATAGTTAAGATCCCCTATCCCTTATTGACACCAAAAGCACAACCAACAAAAGTAAAAGTCGGTAAATTGGATTGTCAAAATTAGAAATTGCAGGTATCAGAGGATGCAATTCACATATTGAAAAGGAAACCTATGGAGAAATTATTTGCAAATCATATATGTGATACGAGGTTAATATCTAGAATATATAAAGAACTACAATTCAACAACAATAAAATACAACCCCATTAAGGAATGGACTAAAGACTTGAGCAGATATTTCTCCAAAGAGGATATTCAAATGACCAATAAACACATGAAAAGATGCTCAACATCATTAAACATTAGCAAAGTGGAAATCTAAACCACAGTGAGATACCACATCACACTCATTAGGATGGCTACTGTCAAAAACAGAAAATAGTAAGTGTTGGTGAAGATGTGGAGAAGTTGTAACTGACAGACTCTTTCCTTGACTAATAAGCTTTAACTGGCTTTTCTGAATCCTCTACTCAACTGAGCCTTTACCTTTGAGCTTATGTGTTTGTCTTTGCATTACTCAGTTTTAGCAAGAATCCTGTTTAATCAGTTTAGAATGCCCCACCCTTGATATCTGATTCGCCTCAATATCCAATCAAGTTTCTTATCCTTATTGACCAACCCACCACAACACCCCCCCACCCCCCTCCCCGCCCCACCAGGTGATGTCTGATTGCCCTGTCCTGAGCTCAGCAAGAATCTTGTCAAGTCAGTTTAGTCAGAATCTCCCTTGCCCTGCTGTTTCCTCTTAGGAATCTTCCATTTACTGACCACGATCCTGCCTCTTGGCTATCAATACTCATTCGATCATGATACATTTGAAATTGAGCCTGGTTCTATCTTGAGGTCTTTTTTCTATATTGCAATAGTACCCAAATACAATCTGTTCTTACCACTTTAACTACCATCAGGCCCTGGTTCTCTCTAAGAGAACCCTTGCGCAAACTGTTGGTAGGAACGTAAGATGGTGCAGCCATTGTGGAAAACAAATGGCAGTTCCTCAAAAAATTAAAAATAGAATTACCATATGATCCAGGAATTTCACTTCTGGGTATAGAGCCAAAGGAAATGAAGTCAGGGTCTCAAAGAGACATTTGTAGACCCATGGTCATAGCAGTGTTATTTACAATGTTGAAAGGTGGTTGTAACCCAAGAGTCTATTGAACCAAAAGTGGTATATACATACTATGGAAAATTATTTGGCCTTACATAGTAAGGCATTTCTGACACTTGCTACAATATGCGTAAATCTTGAGGATATTATGATAAGTGAAATTGAAGGAGCAGAGCAGGGCTGGCTCCTTTTGCTTACACCTGCCTTCTTGTGTGTGGCTTCCGCAGGATCCGCCTCTGGGAGAGTCAGAGTGTGGCTCAGCCCTCCCTTGAGCTAATTGGCCCAGACCACCTGTGGGTTGGTTTGGGTTAGCCAATAGGAGTGCGGAACCCCTGACCAGGAAAGAAACCCCGCCTGTTGCCCGCCAAACTTGCGCGCCAATTCTGGCCAGCGTGATAGGCTAGTTCAAACAGTTACTAAGCAACTTTCTGTGTGTTACAATCTCATTAGCCACTGACCCCTATAAAACTATTGTGCTTTTTGAAACTCGCTCTCTTTCTCTACATCACGCTGCTGCCTCGGTGAGTGTGGGAGACTGAGCTCAAGCTAGCTTGAATAAAGGGTTCTTTTGCTTTTGCATCGGACTCAGCTCCCTGGTGGTTTTTGGGGATCTCAAAATCTGGGAATAACAAAATAAGCCAATTACAAACAAATGCTAGACTTAGTCCACTTATTAAAATACCTAGAGTAGTCAATTTCATAGAGATAGAAAGTAGAATGATGACTGCTAGCGGCTTGGGGAAATGGGATAATGAAAATTGCTTAATGGCATAAAGTTTTAGTTTTGCTAGATGAAAATGTTCAAGAGATTGGTTCCACAACAAGGTGAATAACACTGCTGAACTGTACACGTAAAATTGGTTAAGATGGTAAGTTTTATGTTATATGTATTTTACCACAATGAAAAATGTTTTAAAAAGGAAAAAAAAAAAAAAAAGAAACACTGGGTCTTTTGTGTTCCTGGGTCACTTCAAAAAATGCCTTCCTTTCCCATATGAGTTAGATAAGCTAAGGGATGACACCCTTGTTTACCAATGATGAGGCCAGACATGGATCTTCCAAATTTCCATTCTTTGCCTCATAACTGATTAGCTAACTGTTTGTCTCCACTCATCAATTTGAACAAAATTCTTGTCAACTTGCCTCTTTAATGACCCTTCCCCCAAATTGACTGACCACAAAGATATTTCCTGCTCAGCTCTCCAATCATGCCACCTGCTTATCCCGCTTCCCCACATCCAGTTCTTTCTAGCCCTGTTCATTCCTCCTTACATAAGAAACATCCTTCCTGCCTTAGCTTTGAAAAGCTTATGGATCCTAAGGTTGGAATGCTCTTTCCATTGCAATAGTTTCCCAAACTCCTCTCAATACTTCTTGCAATAGAATATTCTCCCCTTCCCTAAGTCTGGATTTGTTTGTTTGTTTGTTTGTGTTTTTTTTGGCATTCTTGAAGTATGAGAATCACATTTATTTCATTTAACATGTGAAATACAGTGAAAACTTATTTGATATATGAATTGTTTCTATACCGTAGGTAATACACATATAATTGGAATAGGTGAGTATAATTGTATAGTATATATGTAGACATATTTTAAGTGTGCTGGCTAAACTGTATTACAATGTTGTCCTAGGTTATTATAATTTTCTTTATAAATCTGCTACTTGAGCAACTGTTATTACTCTGCTTTACGGGCTGTCAGGTAACACTTTGAAATTGGCAGCTTCATTCTGGAAAACATTAAATTTGGGACACTTAAATACCTGTATAAAGGACAAATAAGTTATGCTTAGCTGGTTTGCTTTCCTATGTGGGATTTTATCTCTGTTCATTCTAAAGTTGCCGCCTCTTTATTTTGACTTTATGAAATTACAACTCAGGGTTAAAAACAAATGTTCTTTGTAGTAAAAATTAATACTTTTTTTTTACTGTAACTAGTACATGTTTGAAGTGTTCTGATTTTAGATTCACAGTGTTCTCAGATTTTTTCCTTTTGATTATTAAATTGTGGTTGTATGTTAGGATTCCACATATAGGTCGTGTGATAAGCCAGTAACCGTGTTCATTAACGGAGCCAACGTTCTTACCAAGACACCACCACCAACTTACCTTCAGAAGACATTAACAGAGCAGCAGACTTTTCAGTTCAAGTCTAAATATTTTATTTTGTTGATGTAAAGACTGGCTCATTTGGGATTTTTCCTTTTTCTTGCCTCTTTTCAAATCTCTTCCTGCTTTTAAATGGTAATCTTTAAGGAAGCAATAACGCTCTATCAAAAATAGAAAGTTTCTGTTTTATATGGCCTGGTATTTTTTAAAATGTTCAGACGTTCGCTCACTCGTTTATTGAGTCCTATGTGACCGATAACAAAGATTGTGAGATGGCTTTTGTAGGAATATCCTTTACATTAGCACTGCATCGATTTCTTCTTCTCACTCCCACTCCAGTCCTGTCTCAGCCAGGATGTGACACTTATACAACCATTCACTCCCATTGCCTGTGCATTTGACTAACTTGGCCTGTTCATGAATTTTCAGGAGTTTTTTTTTTTTTTTTAAGATTTTATTTATTTATTTGAGAGAGAGAGAGAGAGCGAGCGAGCGTGAGCAGTAGTGTGGGAGAGGGGCAGTGGGAGAGGGAAAAGCAGACTCCCACTGAGCAGGGCACCCAATGGGAGCTCGATCCCAGGACCAAAGATCATGACATGAGTCTAAGGTAGATGCCTAACTGACTGAGCCACTCAGGTGCCCCTGAATTTTCAGGAGCTTTTATGCTCTTATGTCAGATGCACATGAATCTCAGAGGTATTGGGCATCTTTTATTTCCATTTTCTTTTATTCGTAAGTCCCAAATCACCTAAACTCACTTATAGGTCAAATTCATTATATTCAGAAGGAGTTGATAGTACGTTCTGGAAAATCAGCAAACACCTTTTCTTTGCTATGGACTTAGAAGTTAGAAGGACTTAGAAGTCAAAACACAACTGGTGACCTTTGATGGTATTAGACCTAAACTCCTCACTCCACAACTGAATAAATTAGGTCAAGAGAAATTCAACACTTTTCTGGTATCCTATATGTTATTTAGTGACAGAGCAAAGCCCCAGACCCCTTGGTCATAGCCATAAGCCCAAACAATTGCATTGCCCTAGGCTTGAGCCAGATTAAAGTCAGGCACCTTGCATAGAAAGTAGATCATCAATCTTCCTACTTTGCACACGTGACGGAGGGGAGAAATTGAAACTTGGACCAAAATAATTAGATATTTGGTCTCTCTGGGAAGTTGCAGACTCTGAGACATTTACAAGTTGGTGTCATTCAGGCAGGTGGTACCTAAGTGCAAATAGATGTGGTCTATAAGTCCTTTTATTCAAACTAGATCTATTTTCTACTAAATGTTTTCTTCTTCATGGCTTGAGCCATCTTGATTATAGTTTTTTTTTTTTAAGATTTTTATTTATTTATTTGAGAGAGAATGAGAGAGAGAGAAAGAGAGAGAGAGAGTATGGTCCAAGGGAGAAGCGGACTCTCAGCTGAGCAGGGAGCCCAATTTGGGACTTGATTCCGGCACTCCAGGATCATGACCTGAGCAGAAGGCAGTCACTTAACCAACTGAGCCCCCCAGGCTCCCTTGATTATAATTTCTTAACTTAAAGCATCCTGATTGGCTATCATCCCTTTGGTGGCTCTGTGATGTCAGGTAGATAGGACGCACTGAGGGGACACATTTTCAGTGGCCAAATGATGCTGAACCAGTTTTCAAAATGACGAAGCAGAAATATCATGAATAGTAACACTGCAGACTTGCACTTATGAAGGTGTGCTTTCAGAGAAGTACCGGCTTTAGATAATTAAAGGAAAAAATAAACTTTCCTTTTAATAATCAAAGTTGAATCCTCGAAGAAGAAGCTAGGAAAAACATGGCGCTGGAAAGTAAGACTGCATGAGGGCACTATGCGGTTATTATATCTTCAGCCCTGGGGCTTGGGGGCAGGTAGAAGTATCTGGCCATCTCATGATTTTGGTTGCCTCTTCTGTAAAATAAAACAAAAGCACGGGTGCTCTTTCGAAGACTCCCAACAATAAGTTCTGCGAAATTAGATCCCCAAATTAAGCGGTTAACTGCCAAAATTACGATCTTAACTTAGCCTCTCCCCTCTCGGCTTATCCATGGCCTAAAAAAAGGTGTAATAACTATGTATTCATATTCCCAAACCATATTTTCCCTTTAAATCTGATAAATGCCCAGCCCCTCCCCCCCAAAATTCTAAGCAATGTGATACTTAGGTAGGAGTTACCTTAAATATCCCAGAGTTCAGAAGGTTTATCTCAGACCATCGCCGGGGTTCATGAAATCTTGTCTGTCTGTTCATTTCTCCACGAGACCCTTTCTGTTCTTGCATCTAACTCAGTGTGTTGTGATAAATAATGCAATGCCTTCCCAACAGTTGCCTTAGCCATACGAGGGGTACATTTTAAAAAGAGAACAAGCAGACACAGAAATGGAAATTAACCCCAGGCCTGCCAGCCTCCGTCAGGAATAATGGCGTCACATAATTCCAGGGTTAAATGAGAAGTAGGTGCCTTTTTACTGAGTTCGGCTCTTTGTCCTTGCTTTAGTGTGTCATTGTAGCAACTGTCATGTAAGGTTAATGACAGCCCCTCATTACCCTTGTCAAATATGTAATAATGTGGCCCAACAACGGGTCTGAATGGCTTCTGCTTGTCAGACCCCTATGTTTTGCCTAGCAGATGGTCACTGTGTTTGGAGGGGCCCTCGCTCAGATCCATCACACTGATATCCTGAACACGTGTGTGTGCGGGAAGCATTTTCCCCTGATGGGACAGTGTGTGGCTAGAATACTAATTGAGCACAGCAAGATGACTGCAGGCTTCACCCTCCCTCCTCCCCCAAATCCCTGTTCGGTTTTCCGTTAGGCTCCGGGGGGGAAAAGAGGGAAGATAGGACCTTTCTTGCCTCTCTCCTTTATTATTTCCGGCGACACACAACACTTTTCAGCTGTGATATGCACCCGTTCTCAAACCCTTTATTTGGATCACTTAGGATGCAGCACCCATGAAATTTAGACACATTCTATTCTCGGAGACATGGAAACAAAGGGGGAAAAAGCCTCAGTGAGGAAAGTGGCAGGGGGCAGGGTTTACTGGAAAAGAGCTACAGTCCAGGTGGCAGGAAACTAGGATTCCAGCCTGTGACCTTCTGCAAAGTCACTGCTCCTTCCTCTGATTACTCATCCAGGAAAGTGGCCTGGCTGCAGGAGGTGAGACACATACATGATGCTGGACACTGAAGGATTCTCTGTCCAGCTCCAGGGCTTAGCCCACGGGCCCATATTTCTCATCCTCAGTGAGTTTTTTCGCATGATGTCACTCCCTTCCTCAGAAATGACCAGTGGCTCCCAATTGCTTCAGAAATCAACTTAAACTCTCCATCATGTCAGTGGAATTAATTGCTAGGCAAGTCACTCTTTTTCTTTTACTATTCTGTGCTCATAATTTGGGGGGCTACATATACCTCCTCAGACACCAATCTATCTACTTTTTCTCTATACATGATTTTTTTTTTTTTTTACTTCATGTCTTTGCTCATGCCTTACCTCCCACACGGAATTTTTTGATGCCCCTTCTAATCAGTTCCTCGTCTTGAAAATGATCATTTGAAGACCTCCATGTAGCTCTGATAATCCCTGCTTCTCTAAATATTCCTGATAAATAAGGAATTTTCTTAATATACATTCAAAATAACAGAATTTTTAGACCCATATGAGAACCTACAAAGTATTCTATGCAATCACATCATTTTCAAGAGGAAATAGTTAAGTCTGCATTGGTCAAAGCCAAGTACAAGAGCGTATATGGTAGCAAGACCAGCACCCAGGTCTTTCCACTCTAGCAGAGCTATGGAAGAGCTTGTTGTTGTCATGTGTTCCATTCTACAATGAAGCACAAACCCCTTGAGGGGAGAGGCAGCACAGGGTCTCTTCCGTTTTAGGTCTGCACAGGTCTGTGGGCCCTGGGATGGCTGGCTGCAGGTTGTGGTGTTGGTACCAGTTCCTTCTGTAATCTCCACGACATGTATCACTTTGCCAAATTATCCAGTTGGCACCAATTTCTTATTCCTATCCAACAAGTGACATTTTCCTTTTCATCTTTTGCATGACCTATCCCTGATGCCAGCAAGTCGCTGTGAAGCGATCATCATGAGCAAAATGTTATGTTAGGTCTGATGGGACAGAGAAATCTAGACCCTAGGACAGGGAGGCATTGTCTGCTATTCCCCTGGGCGTACAGAACACGCACCTCCACCTAAGACTTGTGGCCATCTGACAAGTAATGCTGACATAAATAAGAGGGAATTGCACCCAGGCTTTCTAGGATGGAAAAAGAAATAAATCCCCAGGCCTTTCCCATCCAGTCTCTTCAGAGGAAGAGATGATTTCACTTGATTTTAGATTTGGCATTTGCTGAGTGTCTTTTTTTTCCCCTCTCATCAAATATGTGAAAATTTTAGCATAACTGTTGAATAACTTTGTTTCTGAAATTAGATCTAGATGACCAGAGAATACTTCTGTTCTCTTTGATTTTAGATACTCCTCCCTCAAAAGTTTTTCTCATAATGTTTCAGTTAGTTGCATCCTTGTTTGAAACCATATGGTACGTGTTGATGACCTCTCTAGCTTTTCTGGGCCATAGGATGATGTCCTCTGAATATCATCGAAGATATACTCTGTAGTTGTTATTTAGCAATTGTTCCTTACTCTCTCAACAAAAGTTTACTGAACACCCAACACTGCAAGTATTATTCTAGAATACAGAAAGACATAAGACAAAACTTCGGTCTGTAAGCACTCATTATCTCGTGGGAAAGGAGGTAATATAAACAGATAAACCTTGTCATTCAAGGGTATCCTCTGTCTACCCTGGACTTCTCTCATCTGATCCCATCCTCTCTGCTTTTATCCCTGAATCTTACCAACTGTCCTTGGGAGTTCTTGTCCATATTCAGCCACCTTCCTTATATTCCCAAACTCTCCTCTGCAAGCTGCCTCCACCTTCTGAATCCATCTTTGGCACACAGCTGGTCCATAAGGAGATCGTCTTCTTAGGAAGTGTTCATGCTTATTTTCTCAAATGATAACTCATCACAGAGGTTTGGATCGGTGTCCTTCTCAGTCCTCATTGCCAATTCTGGTTATTATTTATGCTCCACCTTATCAAAAATCCAACTCCATCTTACTCCTCTGAACCTTATACCATCTGGCAAAACCACCTGTCTCTCCTCATTGTGCCGTCTGCCAATAATCTCCTGGTAACCAGCTCCTTGTTTGTCACGAGTTCCGGATCCCACAGATAGTCGCAGAGATGATGTCTCCGTTCCTTCTTCATTTATCTTTAGCGACTCTTTCCTGCTTTCCATCTCAGCCACCTTCTCCCGTAGTTGTATTCTGGATGTTGACGTATCAGGAATCGCACTGCATTGAAAATGACAAAACAAAATGGCCCATTCTCCCCTCCCCCTCCCCCGTTCCACCCCCTCTCTCTGCCCCCGCACCGCCCCATCAACCTCCTCCCAGTTCACTTGTTGAAGTCTACACTGGCAGCATCCTTCCATGGATTTCTACCATCTATTTGCCTCTCATTTTCTCCCAGCTCCACTTGCCTTCCCCAGTGAGGATTCAGTGGTAAATCATTGTAATCACTTCCTTGCAAAAGCCCTCAAATGCCTTGTCCCTGTTTTCATCCATCGTATTTTCCATCCACAATATTTCTTGGCAAAATCCCAAACCGGGATAAATCCAACCATCTGTCTCCCCTATGGCTACATCTGAGCAGTTGATTGTCACTGATGAAAATTATAAACTAGGAAGACAGGTTTTCCTTCAAATGTATCGATACTATTTCAAAGGAGTCCTTAATATGGTCCAGAAACCTATGTTAGTCCAGTAAGCTTGCCCTAAAAGGCCATTTCCATCTCTTCCTCTTTCTTCAATCTTGTCTCCACTCTTTCCCCTGAGTATTTCTTGTCCAGTATTCCCTCTCCCCATCTGGATCCCTCCAATTCACTGCTCATACAGCATTTAGGGTAAGTTTAAAAAATGCCTGATGGACCCCATTTGTCCTGACTGAAACCACTAAACCGATGTTTCGTTGTATTGGAACAAAGCATAGACCCCTCAGGGTGGTCTGGCTCCAGTGTAGGTATCTAGCTGTGTTTCTTAAGTCTTAGCCCCTCTCTGGCCAGGTCTCCTGCTGCTGGCTGCCATACTTGCTGCTTTCCCTCTGCCTGACTCACCCTCCTTCCTATATCAGATCAGATGCCACTTTCTCAGAGGGGATCCCCTGAACCCTCCACTCCAAACTGTATCCCCCTCAGCTTCTCTTATCGCGTACTCTTCTTCGTGTTCCTAAGAGCATCATCACAACTTATAATCTACATTTACGTGTGTGATTCCTTGCTTAATTTCTATATCTTCCAAGTGACTCCATGAAAAAAGAAATCTTGTCTGTTTTGTACATCACTGTCTATTCAACATACAATAGATTTATTTCCACATGTCAGGAGCGCAATATATATTTATCAACTGAATGAAAAGTGGGAAGAATGAATTACAGTTCAAAGAGGACCCATCTGATAAAATTGGGTGAAATTTTCATCCTGGACTTTCTGGGTGAATTGAATGGACTTTCAAGGGTCTTTGAGTGTGGGAGAAGGAGGTGGAAGGTTCAGTGTTAGAGTGATGTGGTGTGAGGAAGACGCGGCCGTTGTTGCTGACTTTGACCATGGAAGGTGGCTGTGAACCAAGGAACGCAGGCAGATTCTAGAAGCTGGAAACCGCAAGAAAATATATTCTCTCCTAGAGCCTCCAGAAAGGAATGTAACCCTGCCGACACCTTGATTTTAACCCAGGGAGACCCATTTCAGACTTCTGACCTCCAGAAACAATGCCGAGATCACGAATTTGTGTTGTTTTAAGTCACTGTTTGTGGTAATGTGTTACAGAGGCAGTAGAAAACTAATAGAGAAATGAAGTTATGAAGTAAATTGAAATCAGACTGAAGAGCCCTATTGTGAAGCTCAATAGTCAGGCCTCCATACTTCAGGAAGTAGGAGAGGGCAGGTATTTTAAAGCATGGGAGCGGCAGGGTCCAATTTGTTTCATGGGACCACCCCTCTGTATCAGTGTGGAGGCATTATGCATTGGAGGCATACTGAAAGCAGAGGGACCACTCAGGAGACTTCTAAAATATTCCATGTGAGTGACTGGGAAAACCTGGACAAAGGCTCTACGGGCATTTCTGGGTCACACGTTACTTAACATTTATGTTTTCATAAATTTATGTTTTGTCTCTTAATCGAGAATAAAATATCTTGAAATACAGTGGCTTTTAAAAATGCTGGTTTGTGTCTTCCTGAATTCCTAATAATAACTGGTCAATAAATATTTTTTGGTCTAATAGTGGATTACAACCAGGCCAAGGTCTTTATTTCTCTGGATCTGTGCCAATTTCTTAGACGAAATAAGAAAGGTGGAAGGAATACCAGTTGTCACTGTTCTTCTACTGACTGGATCCATCCTCTGGGACCACAATTTTCTGGTCTGTAAAACAGGCATTAAAGCAATTTCTACTCCCCAAATTTCAAAAATGAGTAGGATAAACTTGAAAACAACATCGATTATTGGGAGAGGCAGCCCTCACTCGGAGGCTCTAAATTCAAAGCAGAATCCTTGAAACACATTGATCGCAACATCTGCCTCTCTAACTTGGGCTCAACTAAAAATCACGGGGACCTTAATTTTCGCCTGTTTTTGAAGAGAGTGTGACAGAGGATTATAAAAAGCTGTGTGGTGGTTTAGTTTGTAACTGCCTTCCTTTTCCCTTGTCTAAACTACTTAAAAAAAAATAGGACAGCTGTGGAATGAGCCAGTTCAGCAATCTGTTTCTTGCCTATCATCTTGCCTCACTCTCTGTGTGTTCCTCTGGGAAGGAATCCTGGGGAATAGATGGCAGGAAATCACAGGCAAATTCTAGAACTTCTTAGGGGGTGGGAATAGGCCGGGAAAGCACAATATACACTATAAAATGCAATAGTGGAGTCAGCTACTCCCTCAGGGCTGATTGGAGGAAGCTGGACTTCCTCCTTGGGGATTGAGGCATTTGAAATTAATTGTTCCCATTTTACACAAATAGTTCATCTGAAATGAAAGGAATGAAACACTCTAATGCAACCACAGGCCTCCTTATAAATATGAATGTGAATGTACACACGTCTACATACATACCAGAGAAACCAAGCAATATTAGTGTTGAGTCAAATGATCAGGTGTCTGCATGCCTGGAGTTTTCTGGAAAGTGGCCCTGTCCCGGGGGAGTGAAAGGGATTGTCTGGTGTCTGCCCCAGCTCCCCAGTCCTGCAGTGTCCCTACTGTGTACCCAACACTGTAGCATTTGGGCACACCCTGCCTGGGGGTGACTGACAACCCCACAAGCTTAAGTATCCCGTTTGCTGTTAGTGACACTTATCTAGAAGGGAAGAATCTCAGGTGCTTCTTGTCCAGAGTAGAGGGACTTAGTTTTTATAACTGTTTTAAGACTTTATTTATCTAGGGATGCCTGGGTGGCTCAGTCATTAAGCATCTGCCTTCAGCTCAGATCATGATCCCAGGGTTTTGGATTGAGTCCTGCTTCTGGCTCCCTGCTCAGCAGGGGAGTCTGCTTCTCCTTCTCCCACTCCCCCTGCTTATGGTCCCTCTCTCATAGTCTCTCTTTCTGTCAAATAAATAAATACAAATCTTTAAAAAAAAACACAAAACTTCATTTATTTGAAAGAGAGAGTGTGAGAGAGAGAGAGAGATTATGAGGTGAGGGAGGGGTAGAGGGATAAACAGGATCCCCGATGAGGAGGGATTGATCTGATGTGGGGCTCGATCCCAGGACCCTGGGATCATGACCTGAGCTGAAGGCAGAGGCTTTAACCCACACTGAGCCCCCAGGCACCCTGGGAGTTAGCTTTTAAAATGCAGACCCATGTGTATGGGGGTGTGATCCGTTCGGCAGCCCCAACTTTGCCCAGAAATCAGTGTACCTGCTTCTTCTCCATTTGGGGGCTAACATTTCCTCACCTTAATATGCTTCTCCCTTCTTGCCCTCCTGACATACCCTCTGACCCCGGCTGTCTGTTCTACACCCTGTTTTGAGGAGACAGCCTGCTCTGGCGTGTTTCTACATCACCACTGATCTTGCTCCTCAATCTGGCATTGTCCCTGATCACTTTCTCCTCTTGAGAAACCTACTCCTTCTTCAAGTCCCCGATAAGATGCCATTTCTCCTCAGAAGCCAGAAACAAGCTTTAATGCCCCAATTTCACCGATCAGGTCAGATTAAATTATTACTCTCTCTGAACCTCTAGACTTCATCATTGATACTTTTATTTTTAGCATCTATTCCACATTCTGACTTGTGTCATTTGTGTTTTTGTCCATCTTTCCCACTAGAGCCTGAGAGTCCCTTGGGGCTTGGAGCTCTGCCGACTTCATTTCTGCAAACTCCACAGAGACTAATGTGTTGCTGGTCACACTGTCAGTATTCAACAAATATATGGGCCAATGAAGTGAACCCGAGTCAGTTCCTGGCTGGCCAGGCCAGCCCTCTCCTTTCCTCCAAGCGTCTTTGTCCAGAATGAGGTGTCCAAAGAAAGGCAGGGGCAGCTGCCTTATAGGATACCAGTATACAGAAGGCGCTCAGATTAGGGAAGGAGGTGGGACTCACATGAAGCCCCCGGGGTCAGGGGCTGGCTGGGCATTGATCTGTCTGACGTGCAAATGCTGTTAGAAGAAAGAACAATGTAGAAATCAATTCATGGACGACTGGTTTGCCAAAAGCAGAAACTAAGAAGGGATTGCTTCCAGTGTTCTTCCTTCCTGACGTTGTATCAGCTTTTGAATTTACAAATTGATGTCAAGTTGGTTTCCAGTCTCAATTTGGAGGCATTCGTTTTTATCCACTCTAGACTATCTGGAGAGCAGGAAGCATTATGTCAAAGTCATGCGCACGCGTGTGTTCATTTTTGTCTCCCTCCTAAGGAGAGAAGCACTTACCAATTTGGGGACGAGGGTTAAAAAGAGCAAGATAATAACAACAAGCAACAATCGCATAGCAATTTGCAGCCTGCGAGCCCTTCAATCTGCTATCTCATTTAACCCTCAAAACAATCTTGTGAGGCTGGTATTATTGCCCCCACTTTGCAGAGGAGGAAACTCAGGCTAATGATGTTTAAGTGACTTGTCTAAGGTTATATAAAAGCACCAAGACTGACAGAACGCTATTTATTCAGAGTAACATAGAGTGAATTGAACTCCGGGATGATTATACTGGAATTTTTTTCCCTCTAATAATATGCAACCCTTACTGACTGCTTACAATGGAGCAGACACTGTTCTAAGTGCTTTACATGTATTAACTCATTTAATCCTCAAGCCACGGCATGCGGTAGGACCGATTATTATTACCCTCATTTTACAGATGGGGAAACTGAATTCCAGAGAGGTTAATTATCCTGGTCTTGCTCACATAACTGATAAATGACAGAGTGAAGATTTAAACTGAGGCAATCTGGCTCCCAGGTCCATATTCATAACCACCATAGTTGACTGCCTCTTGGGGAATGTGGTGCCAATATGAGGCAGTGACTCTAATGAATAGTAATGGAATGCTTTCATCCTTAAATAAATGTTTAATGTTTTTAATTTAAGACTTTCAAAATCAACAAAAACGTTTCAGAGACAGAATCCACCACCTCTCGGATCTCATCCCTCCTCCCCCTTCTATGCAGAGCTGCTGCCCCAAACAGTGCCCAGTACAAATGAGGGTCCAGGAAAATATCTGTCGAATGAATGACAATAATGCCTCCAGTGTTCGATTACCAGTAGCTGCAGAAAATAACCCTACTGACCAGCTGGAACATCAGACCAAACACTTATTTCCAGCTCCTCCTCTATACTCAAACTGAAACACTTCTTTAACTATTCCTATTCACCTGCCCAATATCAGCTTAAACGTCACTTGCTTTGAGAAGTCTTTCCTATCCCCCTGCCCTGCCCCACTACCACCAAGACTGGAGTAGTGTTGCTTTGCAGGACTGTGAAGTTTCCACACTGTCCTCTTACATAGTGTTTGTACTACTCCTGTCAGTTTCCTAAGACTGTGGGGCGTGCGCGTGCACGTGCCTCCCCCACCCCCCCCACACTGTAATTTCCATGGAGGCGAGGATGGTGTGTTTCATTCATGTTGTTTCTCTGGGGACTTGAATTGTAAATGTTCAAATGGTAGGCATTTGTTGGAGGAATAAATGAGCGAGTGAAGCAACGTTAGCAGCAGTCACCCAGACATGTTCATTGATGAATAGGAATGTAGAAACAAAATGCATCGCCTTAGCTAGACAGCCAGTTATTAAAGTCTCCTCAATACAGTTATCCTCGCGCTTGAAGGACTGATAGCAACAGCAGAGTCCCTACACATTTTCTTCTTTCATTTAGAAGGGCTCAGAGAGTGATTACTGTGGGTTTCCAATTCTTGCTTGTTAGTTCTTCTTTTGAGGGTTTTTTGCAGGACCTTGACCTGTTCTGACCTGGATCTGGTTTGAGGTTAGATATTTCTGGTGCTGCCATGGATTTTGCTTTTTTTTTTTTTTTTTGTAGGAGAAGGAAAGTGTAGAAATTAAAAGCGATCACACACACATTTTCTCTTTTTTTCTTTTAAAATTTTATTTATTTATTTAGTTATTTGACAGAGAGAGAGAGAGAGCACAAGCGAGTGCACACTAGCAGGGGGAGCATCAGGCAGAGGTAGAAGAGAAGAGAAGAGAAGCAAACTCCCCACTGGGCAAGAAGCCTGATGGAGGCTCAATCCCAGGACCCTGGGATCATGACCTGAGCTAAAGACAGATGCTTAACCAACGAAACCACCCAGGCACCCTACATTTTCTCTTCTTGATCAAAATTTCCAGATTAACTCCCTCTATGAGGTCTTTCTATTCATAACTCTGAGAGCATTTGGTTGTCAGATTGAGGATTGGGGATATAGAAGGGAGGATGCAGAAGGCCGTATTTCACTGGGACATCTACCAGAAGTAAATCAAATTAGGGAATATCCAGTGAAAGTTTTATCTTGTAAGATCCTAACTTTACATGCTATTAACATTTCAGCCATACTAACATTTTAATATGTATTTGCTTTGGTTTATGTGTATTTTGATTTCTGGCTTCTAAACTCTAAATTTGAGAAGTACCTGGATTGACAAAATTAATTTTCGTGAAGCCATCAACATTGTGTTCCATTTCACTACAATATAAGCCTTGAATATTTCTGCTCAAGTGATTCACTTCTGAAGAGTTTGTGTGTGTGTGTGTGTGTGTGTGTGTGTGTGTGTGTGTGTGTTTTACAAAAGCCAAACTATAAGGCTGGAAAAATTGCAGTTTTCAGTCACTGTTTAAACACAATGCTGCTGTCTGTTTCAGATCTTAAATTGATCTCCAAACAGATAAAATTCAAATGCACTTATTTTCACAGAAATGTAATTCCTAACATCAAGCAGTAATTCAATAAAGAGTCTGTAGAAATTTCTTATTCTCGGTTATAGAATTAGTTGTGTTTGTGGTTTTTTTTCTAATGGTATATAACTTGTAATTTTCTAGGTATATCATTTTTAGAAATGTATCCTACTCACATAGTCCCAGTGGTGTTTTTTTTTATAAAGAATTCTTTGTTTTTTAAGTATCGCTCATAATAAAATTTTATAGGTTTTGTTTGTTTTGTTAAAGATAATTTTATAGTGTAGTGTGATGGCCAAGTGAGAAACTTGAAATGGTCATACTTAGGATCTTTCTCCATCCTTCTATTTTCTAGTTGGCTCTGGTTTTCTGATTTTGTAATAATATCCTTTAATTTCCTTTTAATTCTAAAGAATATTAAGAGAAGAAGGAGATAGAGACTGCTAATCATCCCTCAATGTTAGTTCTTTTCTTTCTACTTAGCAATGGGATCCCCTGAGTTTTTGGTGGCTAGCCTCTATAAAGAATACACTTCCAAGGAGTCCTTGAATGTGTGTGCTGAAGGATTCCATTTGGTGTGGCCAAATGACTACCTGTTGGCCAATAAGACATAAGCAGAAGTATTGTATATGACTTCCATAAAGTGTCTTGTTGATAAGGATCCAAATTTTTTTTTTTTATCTTTCTTTCTTCTCCCAGATTAGAATATAGAAAGGGGGCTGGATACTCAACAGCTCTTTCAGACAATGAGATGAGGTCACATGCTGAAGATAAATAGCAGAGCAATAAGATAGAAGGGATATCCTACCAGCCTTGACCCATCCTCTGCTGGACTTTGTTTGCCTCAGATAATAATACACTTTTGTCTTGTTTAAAGCCCGATGATGCTGTATCTTCCGTCATTAGTTAAACCTCATCTTAAAATATATAAAGAGCTACTGGATTTAATGAGACTTTCATAGTTGTTCTGAGTTGTGTTGTGAAATGGTTTGTCCATGCTGAAGAGTTGGAGATGGATTCATAGATGGCTGGGACCTGTACTCTGGGACCTGTGAGAGGTCTGTGGAATCTGTGTGTCATTCCAGAAGTCATTTCAGTGTTGTCAGTTGCTCTCTTTGGGTATATTGTATATTGGCAAACTGAGTGGGCTACTTCTGACGTCTCCGGCAGGGATAGTGAGGTTGTTTCAGGGGAGAAGTTACTCCCAGATTCCTAACCATCAGCACGTGATTTTCATATTTTGAGCTTAAATATGTCTCCATTTGACCCTAAAGCAAAGATAAACCTTCCCCCAAATCTAATAATTACCTAAGAACATCCAAGTGATCTTAAACACTTAAGCATCTTATTAAAATTCAGTGGAGACTGAAAATGATTCTGATGGCATGACTTTTAGAAGAGGATTTAAAAATTGTTTAGAAAGAAAGCTTATTAACATGGTAGAACAACTTTATGACAATTTCTTAAGGGGCTTCAGTTCTGTCTTTGATGGGACTATTTTCTACTACCTCTTTAAATCTAACAGATTATTTCATTCTGTTTTATCTTTTCATACATTTTTATCTTGAAGAATATAGTGAGATAAGTAAGCAAAAGTATGTCTAAAATATTAGTGGGACTAGGACCATGGTGTGTCATATCAGACTATAAAGAATATAGTAGCATTAAAAAATGATATTTATGTGGCATCTGTATTTTGAAGAGTAACAGAATACTCACTCTTGAATTTGTGTGTGTTTCTCATATACAGATAAGGTTCTTAAAATTCTACCCTAAATAACCTTGGTTATGGAGAATGTCTTAATTTTTTATAATGCAATTTATCATATGAAAATAGTGTTACCGGTTTCCGGTAGAAATGAGTATTTTACACATGTGGATACTTTTGGTCTCCTTCAAAGTAAATCTATACTTGCTATTAATTTTTGTGTTGTGATTGGAAAGAAAAGTTGGAAGTTGAAGAAGTGGTTATCCCTGGCACTCGCCTTTGTCAGGTTAAAGATCCCTTCTTTAGACTACTGGGAATAAATCCAATAGACATAACTGTAGAGGGACTTAAATAAATGGCTCCTTTTCGAAACCATGTAGCATCCAGAGACATGTTTTTAAAAATACTAATCATGACATAAATATGATAATTATACCTCACAATTAAACATTTTGAAGATACATATCTTCAGTTTTCCTTAATATGTCCAACTCTTTAAGGCTATAGCAAACCACAGCAATGACTGGCAAATTAAATTGTGTTCTGATTGCCCTCTTGATCAACTTACTTAGTGTTAGGGAGTTAAGGGTGAGAATGAGCTTATGTAAACTAATTTAACTCTGAACAACAATTTTTTTTATGTTGCATTATTTGGTAGAAAAGCCACAGGCACAAGCATCATTATTAAATTCCCTTTAAATGTTAAAATGAAGGCTCACAGTCTCCAAAGAGAGCTATTTGCAGAGGCTCAGAGAGTGTCTAGGTCCCTCCCTCAAGATGAGAGTTCTCTCCTGAATTACTTGAATACTTGGATTAATCCAGAGAATTGGTGTGAATTATGCAGGTTCTTTTCCTGTTCTTTATTTAGAGTTAGCCAGCATCAAATGCAAAAGATTCTTTGTTTAAAAAAGCAGTTTTGCTTTCTGTGTTTTACAAGGTTGATATCCGCATGGTCATTTATCCAGTTTTTAAATTAGTTGTGCATATGTCATAATGTCTTGTACGAGAAACAACATTCATGAAAGGTAAGTGTGGATATGGAATCCCATAGCAAGCCCATTGAAGGAAAAATTGTGGATGGGATCTCTATATCTAGTCTCCTATCCCATCATTACAGTTTTAAGTTCTATTTTCACATCTTGTGCTTTATTTTATCTAAAGTCTGATTGAGGAAGATAAATTGCGAGAAAACTAAGACATAAATCATCGAGACAAAAGAAAGTGTATTTTTAAAGACTTCTTGGTAAAAAAATTCCATGGTCTCCTATTTCAATGTTTAACACCCTTCATGCTTCATAGCCAACTCTCGAATCCAAGTTTTGGGAAAAAAATCTTTCCTTTCACATAGGACCCAGGTTCCTTTTAGGCAATTGCAAACATCACCTCTCCCTTGCCTTTCCTATATTTTGCTACAATGTGGGAGGTGTAACAAACGAATGCCATGGAACTCAAGTCACACTTAAATACTCAAGTATTTCTGTCTCTCGATTTGCCTGTTTGTCCATCTCTATCTCTCCATATGGCTTTTGTGGGTTGTGCTCAAAATCTCAGCCTTTAGGCTTCCCTTTGGGGGTGCAGCGGGATATTAACTTTGGGAAATCTGGGATCACGTCTTTACAACTCGTAGACCCAAGGGAAAGAGGTGCTGGAGAGAGTTTATGAGTCTACACCGCGTTGGCGTGTGGGAGGAAGTGCTGAGATTTGCAGCCAACCAGAACAAGAAGTGGAGGAGGATCAGTTCCCCAGTGGAAGGTAATGAGGTGCTATTTTCAGTAGGAGTAAGAGAATGCTGGAGAGACAGAAGTAACAGATGTCCACCCTGGGCAGAAAACTAGAAATACCTAGTACATTATATGTTTATGTCCATATCTTTATGTCTGTACCTATATCTGTATCTACTTATCTATAAGTATGTCTCTAGCTATGTCTATATCTATGCCAATATCTGCATCTATGTATTTCTACGAATGTCAATATCCCTGCCTGTGTCTATAACTTTTGACTATGTCTCTATCTGTATCTTCACTGATGTGTATATGGGTTATTTATTCTACAGCCCTTTAAAATATGTTTCTGTTAAGGACGATCCATTATGTGAATGTAGCCACTGGGGATAAAGATTTTTTGAACACCAACAGTGTACACAGGTGTAGGAATATAAAAAAATCAAGTTAAAATGATCCTTGTCCTTTATGTCTTATTTTTCTCTCATCCATTAGAATACATGCAGCTTCAAAGTAGGTGAAATATTTTTACAACATTTTGCACATAGTATGCACCTATTATTTGATAACTTTTTCTTTGTATGACATTGGCAGGAGGAATACTCCTGGAAGAAGACACATTGCATTTCATATAATTTGAAGTATTTTTGTACTGAAGATATAAAATTTCTTACCTGAAATCTTGTCAATTTTTTGAAAGTTGGTGTTTTTAGCCATTGGTTTTCTTTTCATTATTAAGGAAGATGCTATTCTTCTAGAAAATATCCTTGATTTTACTTGCTCAGATGCAGATTATACAACTAATTAGTAAACCCTGGTTCTGGTAAATAAGCTCAAGATTAATGTAGAAAAATATGACGAGGTAATAAAGATGCTTATGTAATGAACAGTTGTTTTATTGTATTTGGCAACGTGTTCTGAAATTTTTTCTTTATTCCAGTGAATGAAATACAGTTTAATTTAAAGTGTTATATAGAATGGTTTGTATCTCTGGTATAAAAGATGATTTATAATGATGATATGAAAAACATATCCATTAGTAACAGCAGTTTGATAGTAGGCCACATATTTACTTTTATTAATATTCACTTTTTCATCTTAAAATGAATTAACCATCTTGATGGTTTGCTCTAGGGGTTACTGTGTGAAATTATAAGTCAAAGTGATTATGGGGCAAGGGGAAAACAGAGTTTATGGCCTTTCCAAGCACTTAAGCTGGTTTCTGAAATAGGACTACATGAATTCTACTTCTGAAATGTTTCTTTGTATCATAGTACCTCACACATTATAAATTTTGCGCTGCAATTGCATATATAAAAATGAGATTCGGGATTTATGCACTTCCAACCACTGTTGGTAACAAGTGAATGAAATATTCTTTAAACTATCTTGAGAATGAAAAAAAGAAAGGGATCATTAATTGAAGTATATAACCAATCCATGCACAGGCTAGAGTGGATCTAATCTCAGGGTAAATAAACCAGAGCCTGAAGGGGCTTCTGATCTCAGCCTGTCTATATATGTTGGTCTGTTCTGCTTTTCCATCTTTCAATCTCTTCACTTGGCTTTTAGGTATGGTGCTCTAAGTATCAAATTTCAGGCTTCTCTTTGTGGTGGTTGTGGGCGGGGTAAGGGATAGAGATATCAACTCTGGGAAATCAGAGATCAAATCTTTCCACCCTCAGACCCAAGAGAAAGAGGTGTTTGTTGAGAGTTAATGAGTTTGCCCTGTGTCTGGGTGTGGGAGAAAGTACAGTATTTGCAGCCAACCAGGACAAGTGAGGGAAGAAGGTCACTTCTCCAATAGAAAGTACCAACGTGCTATTTCCGGCGGGAGAGAAGGGATGCTGAAGAGACAGAAATTAAAAATGTCTGGTTTCAGAGAGAAAATATTTTGGATATTTTTACCAGTTTAGGGTTTCATGCGAATTACTGAGGGCCCCAGAAATTGGTGTTGAAAGTTACTTGATGGATCTGTAAATGCAGAGTAGTGTGATAAGGAACAGAACGTCTCCTGGCATCCGATAAATCTGAATTAGAATCCCAGCCTTACCTCTAGTGCCATGTGGACTTTACTGTAGGCCGAATTGTGTCACTTCAAATTGGTATATTGGAGTCTAACCTCCGGAACCACATAATACGAACTTATTTGAAGATAGGATCTTTACAGAGGTAATACAGTTAAAATGAGGCCATTGGGGTGGGCTCTGATCCAGTATGACTAGTGTCCTTATAAAAGGGAAAATTTGGATAGGAAGACACAGAGGGACAGATGGCCATCTCCAAGTCAAGGAGAGAAACCAGGAACAGATCCTACCATTTCAGCCCTCAGAAAGAACCAATTCTGCTGACACATGGATTTCAGACTCGTAGCTTCCAGACGTTTGAGATAGTGCATTTTGGCTGTTGAAGTCAGCTAGCCTGTGGTACTTTGTTATGGCAGCCCTCTGGAACGAATACAGTCTTGAACATCTTACTGCAATTTGTAGAGTCACTCAATAAAGATTAACATCTGTTTATTGTCCTCTTCCTTCACCTTTTCCACCCATTGTCCTATAATCTGAAAAACTGCTGGCAAATTTTGTGTCCTTTCACCCTTTCAAAAGTGAAATAAGTTTTAAAAATATCGGACTGCTGGGGTGCCTGGGTGGCTCAGTGGGTTAAAGCCTCTGCCTTCAGCTCAGGTCATGATCTCAGGGTCCTGGGATGGAGCCCCCGCGTCAGGCTTTCTGCTCAGTTGGGAGCCTGCTTCCCTCTCTCTCTCTGCCTGCTTTCTGCCTACTTGTGATCTCTCTCTGTCAGATAAATAAATGAAATTTTTAGGAAAAAAAAGAAAAAAAAATATTGGACGACTTCACTACAGATCCAGGTGAGAATTCAAGTAACCTAATAAGAAGGGGGAGGGCTAAAATGGGTAATTAAAGGAAGGAACAATAGCTATTATCATAGATTAACATACTGGGTCTTAACAGATACTTTATTAAGTAGGGAGACCTAATATCTTCCGACTGTAATTGCTAAGGAGGTAGGTTCTAGAGCACACTACCAGCATTTTATTTTTTTTAAGATTTATTTATTTATTTGAGAGAAAGAGAGACACACAGACAGACGGACAAAACATGGGAAGGCACAGAGAGAGAGTTCTTAAGCAGACTCCTGGCTGAGTGTGGAACAAATGCAGGGCTGGATCCCACCACCATGAGATTACGACCTGAGCCAAAACCAAGAGTTGGATGCTGAATCGACCGACCCACCCAGGCGCCCCTACCTGCATTTTAAATCTCAGCTTTACCATTCCTTATGTAATCCTGAGTCATTCACATAGTTGGGATGTATCTCAGTTTCGTTCTTCTGTAAAATGAAAAATAAGAGCTGAATGAGATCTTAGCATGTTAATAAATACAGTGTTCCAAACAGTGCATGAACCATAGGAAGCTTTCACTACAGGCTGACTTTCGTTAATTTACCTCTCTTACTCTCCAGGCTGTAATGGAAGGACTATAGTGAATGCTCCAGGCTGGGAAGGTGTAGACCATCCTACCCCATAACACCCACCAGACAGTTACATTTCTAAAAAGCAGCACTGCTGCATTGGCTTGGGAAATTAGCATCTTAAAGGGCTCTCCTATCCCAGGAAGGAGGCAGAACTTTCTTGGGGCTGCTCATTGTCTCTCAAGGCACAGAAACACAAGGATCTATTTCTCTCTTGGTGAAAACTTCTGTATGAGCATCTCAGGAATTAACAGCAGGATTACCTGCGAAGCACACTAAAATCATCTTTTCCCTGCCTCATTTATCCACGAACACAGCTCCGACTGTAATTTGGGTCCTTTATCTTTAATGCCTGGGCAGCAGTGGAATGAATGCCCTCTGTACAGGCAACACACCTGGGAAATGCTGCCACAGGCTCCCTATTGAAAGCAGCGCATAGAACAAAAGGAAGGCTATGGGGTCTTCATAGAGGCACCGGAAAAGCACCGGCTGTGCTTGTGATGATAATGGCGAGAAGGCCACTTGTACCTGAACGTACATTTTAGCAACCTAGTCTCACACACACATTTCTCCCTCTAAATCGTGCCTTGATCAGTGGGACCATACTTCCACGGCAACCTTGCAGGAAGACAGACTAACTCAGTGATATAACTCCCTGTGAAGTAATTTATAGCTATTATAGCGCGATGGGTGCAAGTCAGACTAAAAGTGGTTTATCATCCTTGGAAATTTTGCCTTAGTGTACTGGCATAATGGAGATTTGTGTGGTCTGTTTTCCAAAATCTGAAGATTATTCTTACATGTGTACTGCAAATAGGTGACAAATGTGATGTATTCACTTGCAAGATTTTTATGACTTATCCCAGTCCTGCATGTAATGCGACATATTTTGCCAATGACCACTAATATACCACAGAACTCAATTTATTTGGTGTGGGGCTGCATTTCGAATGTATTTAAATTTTTGTTTTTAATTTGTTTTCCACCCAGTTTTCCCCTCTGTCCAAAAATAGTCTGTGGGTCAAGCAAATCTGAAACAGTAGCTTAAAGCAATCATCTCTCTTCAGCAAATACGTAGTTTCTCTCCTAAAGTCACTGGTGTGGAGATACATATAATAGCGTACACAGTTCTTACATACGAATTCTGATGCCGCATGGGGTCTGCTCTGAAATCTAACTCTGCAGGGAGACCAAATGATCGAGGCCAAGAAATCAGTCCCAGGTATGCCAGGAAAAGGGAAGAGATTTCTATCATTATGGAATGTATTCATTCAATTCTCTGTAAAATTGTGTATATTTACATATTATATAAGATTATGAATAGCAAATCACTCTTAAAAATTACTCACGCTTCGTATACTTCTACCTTAAATGTGGCATTTCTCTAGGCTTCCTACTTGTCACTTGTTTTCTTAAAATTTTCATTTTCACTTACACACGTAGTTTTCATTTACACGTGAATGTTTTGCAATTTCTATCTTGAGCCTCAGCTCTGCATCTCCAACTGCTTCTTAAACAATCCACGCACAGCACATCCAGCAAAATCAATACCGTTTGAGCTCTTCCTCTAGCCAAGCACTCTGCTAGGCCCTGCTCGGATACAATGAGGAATTAGGCACGGCTCCTGTCTTCTTGAATCTCTAATAACCACACCAACATTGCTTCAATAAGGCCTATTGGAATAAACAAGGAGTGAGTTTAACTAAGCATTCTCAGATCTGGGAGAGAGATGTCGATGTTTACCAGGGGAATTTGGGAAATACTACGGGATGAATAGGATGGAAGGGGATCAGACTTTGACAGCTACAGGAAAGATAGGGTGGAGCTTTAGCAGAGGAATGAGGCTGAGAAACCAGCGCTGTCCAGGGAACAGTGAGAAAGACAGGAGTTGCAGCTGCCACAGGAGCCGAGGGTGGAGTAGTATCAGATGAGGTGCAATAATCGGGTGGGGCTTGCTCTACCTGAGTGGGGGTGGGCGGGGGGGGAGGGGAGGTGGGTGGGGAGAGCTTTGAGTGCCAGGTGGAAGAGGTTGGCCTTCATTCAAAATGCAATGGAAAGACACGGAAGGGGTGTGTGTGTTGGGAAGACATGTCTGAGGACGGAGGGAAGGATGGATTTGAGACAGACTATAGGCAGAGAGATTGGTCGCCAGTTCATTTAAGAGAAGGAGAGAGTTGAGTGTGCACTTCCTCGCTGTGTGAGCAGGGGCTGACCCGTTACCCTCTCTGAGTGTTCTCCTTCAGTCTGTGATGTGGAGCTCAGAGAAGGGCTGCGAGTTTTCAGGGGGAATGCATAGACAGTAGGCATTATGGTGGGTGGCACATACTTAGTAAGCATTCCAAAATTTTGGCTAAAATTATTGTTATCATTGTTATACCTATAGGTTTTGAAAGGCTCAATTCAGTATAGGAAATATTTATTCAAGTAGCCATCTATTCAATCAGTAAATTATTCAGCACCTACTTTGGATATGATCACGAACAAAAAGTTTCTGACTTCTCGGAGGGTATGTTCCACAGTAGAGAGTCAAACAACAAACAGGTGAATGCATAAATACTATGGACCATATATCCTGGTTTGCCTGGAAAACTCCTGGTTTGTGTGTCACCTGCAGTTGTCATCAATAGTGCCTCCTTTCAAAACAAAACAAAACAAAACTCATAGACGCTGAGTACAGATTGGTGGTTGCCAGAGGGATGAGGGGGAGAGGTATGTGTAAATGGGTAAAAATGATCAAGAGCTACAAACTTCCATTTATAAAATAAGTAAGTCATGAGGATGTAATGTGCAACGTGGTGACTATAGCCAATAATACTAATTGTCTATTGGAAAGTTGCTAAGAGAGCAGATCTTGAAAGTTCTCCTCCTAAGAAAAAAATGTCATGTAACTCTATAAGTGATGCGTAGTAACTGGATTTACTGTGGTAATCATTTTGCGGTATACAATATACTGAATCCTACAGCCTGAATGTTATATGTTAATTATACTTCAATTTAAAAAAGATTTTAAATAGTACCTCCTTTCAGCAGCATAAATATCTCTTTGGCCGGTAAATGATATGGTGATTCCAGACAGAATAAATAACTAAGTAGAGCAAGGGGAAGAGGAAATCCTGGCACAGGTCTGGGGGAGTTACATTTTTTAATGGTTAATGAGGGAGGGTCTCACTCTTATGGTGTCCTTTGAGCAGGGATCCGAAGGGAAGAAGTGCAGCATGTGAAAAGGGCACCATATGAAATTTCCAGGCGGGGGCCAAGACTCTGAGGTGAAAGCATGCTTGGCATGATCGAGGACTAGCAAGGAGGCTGACAAGGCTGAAGGTGAGTGAGGTCAGAGCGGCCCAACCAACTCTCTCTTTCGGGGCCACAGCAAATATAATAAGGACTTTGGCTTTCGTCTGAATGAATTGAAAGGTAAGGCAAAATTTGACCAGAAGAGTCACATGAACTAAGACATCATTAAAGGATCACCTGTGCTGCATAGGATGGAAAAGGTGAAGCAGAGAGGTGAATTGGGACAATGTGGTGATACCTGAGGGAGGAGACGATGGTTGTTGGAAGCATGGTGGTAGCAGTGGAAAGGGTTAAATATGTACATCTTTTGAGAATATAACTGGCAGAATTTGCTATGGGTTGGATGCAGGTGGAGAAGAGAGAAGACATAAGAAAGACTCCATGTTCTTGGGCCTGAGCATTTGGAAGAATGGGGAGTTGCCATTTAAAAAGATGAAAGAAAGGCTACAAACATACTGATTCTAAGGGATACATGAACCCCGATGTTTATAGCAGCATTATCAACCATAGCCAAACTATGGAGTGAGCCCAAACACCCATCTGCTAATGAATGGATGAAGAAGATGCAGAATATTACTGAGCCATCAAAAAGAATGAAATCTTGCCATTTGCAACAACCTGGATGGAGCTAGAGTGTATGATGTGAGCAAAATAAGTCAGAGAAAGACAAATAACACATGATTTCACTCATATGAATTTAAGGGGGAAAAAACAGATGAATATATGGAAAGGAAGAAAAAAAAAGAGAGAGAGAGGCAAACCATAGGAGACTTTTAACGACAGAGAACAAACTGAGGGTTGATGGAGGCAGGTGGGTAGGGGGTGCACTGGTTGGGGGATGGATATTAAGCAGGGCACTTGTTGTGTTGAACACTGGGTATTGTATGTAAGTGACGAATCACTGAATTCTACTCCTGAAACCAATATTGCACGGTCTTTTAACTGACTAGAATTTAAATAAAAACTTGAAAAAGACACAAACAAAAACCAAACAAACAAAAAGGATGGCCAAGAAGCAAGAGGGTAAAATTCGGTGATAAGGAGGGAAATGGGGAGCTTGATTTTTATTAGATCTCTATTACAGGTCCAAGGGGAACTAGAGAGTAGGCAGTTGGATTATAGGAGTTTGGAGTTCGGGAGAAGTCCAGCTGGAGATATAAATTTGGCAGTCTTCAAAATGGAAGTGGTATTTAAAGACACAGAGCTGGATGAGAGCAGCCATGGGGTGAGTATAGTCAGAGAGGAGAAAGGGTCCAAGGACTGAGTCTGAGTCTATCCGCCTCAAAGGCTGGGCTGAAAAGGAGGAACCGGTAAGAAGGAGGACCAAGATGGCGGTATTCCAGGGGCCAAGTGAGGGATAGACTTCAAGCAGGGAGTGAAAAGCTGTATCCAATGCAACGAATAAGGCAGGTGAGTGACAAGGCAGGGAGCTCACTCCCAGGATCAGTTTTGCTGTCGTGAAATGAGCACCAAATATATGCTAAATGCCGCAAGCCTTCCGATATAATTTCTCATAGTATTTAATTTCCACAGCCCATTCTCATCTCCCAACCATTCCCCTAGAATTAGTGATCAGGGGTCACTGGGCAGGTTCTTTCAGGCAGGTATAATTTTAGACACCGGGAAGATAACAGCTTCTTTTTTTTCTGAAGAGCTCCAGGAACAAACTCTCTACACCATCCCCTGCCAGCCATTTCTGCGTTTGATCAACGTGAAGTTGAACACGTCTTTTCTTTATATTTAACTCTATCTTTAGGCCCATTTCATCCTGTCGGGTCCTCTGCCAATATGGAGAGCAATCCATCACCATCACTTTCGTAAGAATGCCCTTTGTGTACTTGGGACCAGTAATCAGATCACCTCTTAACCTGCTCTTCTTTAAGATGAACAGAGCTGCTGCCTTTCATCTTTACTTAAAGGCCCTACTTTTACCCTCTTCACGTGTATGAAGATAGCATATTAAGTAACTAGGGACTTCTCTAGGCTTTCTTGGCCCCTCGTCTTGCAGACATATTTTTTAATGATGTTTATCATCCACAGGCATACTTTGACCTAGAAGAGGCAAAAGAGTGAATTTTTCTGGATCTTATATTCTATCATAGACCTGATCTTAGTGGTGTGTACACCCGAGAGAGAGAGAGAGAGAGAGAGAGAGAGAGTGTGTGTGTGTGTGTTCGTGTGCCGGCAGTGAAGAGAGAGGGAGAGAGGGTGCGGAGAAAGAAAAGGAGAGGGGTGGGGGGAGAGAGAGAGAGAGAGAGAGAGAGAGAGAGAGAGAGAGGAGACAAGGAAGCCAGAAAGCACCTGACTCACAGTTTAGCTCAAAGAGAATCATTTCACTTCCGGTGGCTGCTAGCCAGCCAGTGCGGTTGGCTGGTTGTTGTCATTTATTAGCAAGATTTCATATTTCAGTATACCTGAATGCCCTTGAAATGTCTGAAGGATTTGTCTTGCTTCTAAAACAGATAAACCAGAGCTTTATTGGAGGAGCTCGGCTTCCAATAACCGCTATTCCGTTTGTCCTTGTGTCCATCTCCCAAGCCTGGAGCTTTGGGCCATCAGAATAGGGACAAGTGGGCAGAAACACAGCCTTAGAAGGAAAATACTCCAGATCTTTGGAGCTTCAGAAATCCGGGGGTTCTCAGTGAGGATATTACAACATCATGGCCGAACAGGGGTCTCTAGCTCATCAAGCTTCTGCCAGCCGCAGAGGGCTCTTTATTCGGTTGAGATTTCACCAATTTTACATCTTTCCACATTAATTATACCCCACACATTTAATTCCATTCTGGCCACTCATCTTGGCTAGCCCGCTGATAGGTTAATCAACATCTAGGGTTTCTAAACTACCTGACTTTAGTTTTTCCATATGTAACACCGAGTATCCCCTAACTGTGAACCGAAAATGCCCTTTGGTGGACGTTAAGGAGAATTAAGTCTGTGTGACAAGATGCTTTATTTGTGAGGAGAATCCACACAGGATAGGAAACTAAGGCACCTTACAAAGAAGATTTATAATTGTTTCGCTGCATCCTAATTGTATGCCCTAATTGTATCTGTGTCCACAATCACCGATGCACTGATCCAACTCGATATTCTGAAGCCTTGATTTTCTCAAAGGTTAAAGCTGAAAATAAAAGCAACACTGCTTTGCAATGTGTATCGATCCCGAGTTTATAATAATGTCTTTGGCATTGTGGGGGAATCGTTGCTTATCCTGACAACCACAGTTTGCTTTCAGTTTTAGCTACTGAGGCTAGTAAGTGGGCAGGTGAATGTTCTCTGGAATGTTCTTCTTCCAAATGATTCACATTTAACTACACAAAATATGTTAAAACGCTGGAGCTCCGTGTCAGAAATTCACAAAAGCAAGAGGGAGAGAATCCAGCTCCTCTGTTCTTATCTCACTCATGCTGACTGAAGAGGCCTCTGAAGAGCGGGGAGGCAGAAATGAAATTTATCACTAGATAAGCCTTCCGAGATAAGGGTGATGGTATATCTCGTAGATGGTATTTTCCAGAGGGCAGGGTGAGACTCCCAGACCCTAGAATCACCACATTTCTCCCTTGCTGAGCCTGGAGCTGAAAAATAGCAAAGCATGCAATGGTGCACAAATGTGCACTGAAATTTTTAAAAAATGCTCACTGACCTTTAGGGAGCTTTCATGCTTTTTAAGAATCTACTGACCTACAGGCAATTACTGAGCATAAATGCCTAGCTTCTGCTGGGAATTCAACTTTGGGCTTTCGCCTGCTGCTTCTCCTCTCCTTCCTGCTTTCTGCAAGCAACCATGTTCTGCAGCAAGACCCCAAGGGTTTCAGCCTACAGGGAGAGAGCATGGGACTAGCCTCTCTGCCGGGGCTGGCTCCGTACCGCTGTTTGCTTGCAAACATTCAGTTACCAGCAAATGTGGAGTCAGCTCTGCTTCTGTTCCACTTAATTTTCTTCACCCCATGCAGTGGGCTTTTCTCTTCTGCTGCCCCAGCTGTTCTGGCATTTCCCAGGATGGCAGAGTCCGTCCCAGCTGCAATCTGTGCTTCCTATGAAGTTCTTTAGTCGCCTCCTTGACCTCAGCTTCCCTGCCTAGATATTTCATTTCCTGAGCCTTCCAAACCAACGCTGCAAACTTAGTGCTGGCAGCTGCAGCAGCAGCAAATCACAACAACATCAACAGAAACAATGGTGTGGCAATGACTCAGGAGTCAGACCTGGGTTCGAATTCTGCCTCTTATCGTTGCCCGATGCAAGACGCCTAACCCTTGTGCTAGCCTTGGCTTCTTCAAAGGGAAGATGATGCCAGTCTGTCATAAGGATGAATTATGATAGCATGTGCAACTTCTAGTCCATAATAAGGCCCTCCTAGCCTCAGTATTCACCTGTTTCCCTTCCTGAAAGCATACCCTGCTCAAGGTAATGTTCCGGGGTCAGTACACAAATGTACAAGAGAAACAGCCGCCCTGCTTCATGGAGCTTCTCAACTATTTGGGGGTTTGAGCCTAAGTGTGAGAAAAGTTAAGACCTGATCCAGGGTTTATAAATGAAGTTCAAAACGTAACAGTGGGAGAAAAACCACAAGGCAGAGAGAACTGATGAATTATTGGGAAAGACGGTGCATTGTAAGAATTCACTCTGGAATAATCAAGTCAGAGTTTGTGGGAATGATGCAGTCTGAACTGGGTCTTCAAGATGAGTAGAGTTTTAACAGAATGGAGGAGGGCACGATGGGCAGAAATGGTCCTGAACAAACAGCATGGGGAAGTACAGGTGTGTGGGGAGAAGAGAGTTCCTATTTTGGCTGGAGCGTAGAGTTAGTTCTGCAACAGTGGGAAAATTAGCTGACAAGAAGCATTGGGACCGTGGTCTGTGCCAGATTTAGCAAATAACAAATTTAGGATGCCCAGTTAAATGTGAATTTCAGATAGACAACAAATATTTTTTTTAGTCTATGTCTCAAATACCACACACTTAAAAAAAAAAAAAGTTTGGGGGCCCCTGGGTGGCGCAGTTGGTTGAGCGACTGCCTTCAGCTCAGGTCATGGTCCCAGAGTCCCGGGATCGAGTCCCACATCAGGCTCCCAGCTCCATGGGGAGTCCGCTTCTCACTCTGACCTGCTCTCTCTCACTCTCTCTCTAAAAAAAAAAAAAAAAAAAAAAAAAAGTTTGTAGTTTATCTGAAATTCAAATTATCTAGGCATCCCACATTTTATCTGGCAATCCGAGGTTAAACACTAAGCCAAGGATCCTGTCCTTGACCTCAGATCACTGAAGGTTTTAAAGAGAGGAGGGAATGGATATATAAAGCATTCTACTGGAGATAAAGTTGATAAAATGCCAGAATGGCTTGGGGAGAGAGGCAGGAAGATTGGCCCTTGTGTATTCTTCCCCACTTTAAACCCTTGCTCTCATGTACATACATATAGTTCTCCTAATAGCTTAACAGCCAAAAGTGTATTTGTTTTTTTCCTGAAATTTAGAAAATGATGGACTATGAGGATGCTGGATGAAAGTTTAGTGCTTAACATGGAGATGTTCCTAATTAACATCAATCCAGGCTCCAAGGACTATTAATACAACCCATAGAGAGCTGGCATCAGGAGCCCCTCATCTATCATCGGTGAAGGGGATCATCCCCAGCTCTTTCTAGAATTCTGTCCGTGACTGTTAGTGATGAGAATGTTTCCTGGAACACTACTGCTTTGTTTTGTTTTAGAGTCCACAAAGACAAGGAAGAGGTTTAAATTGTAATGCTCTCTTGGATATTTCTATAGACCAACTTATAAAACACTAGCACATTTTTAAAATTCATTTTTAGAGATTTATCTGGTTGCCATGTAAAATTAGGGTTCCATATTGAATGCCTTTCACTCTCAGTAGAAGAAAGAAAATCTTTAGATTTTTTTTGTTTTGTTTTGCTTCGTTTTTGTTTTTGGATAAAGAAAATTCTAAAGTTATGATTTTAAGACAATTTTCAAAATGGATTTTTTGCTTTTTATCAAATTTATAAAATTTGATCTAATTTGCTAAAATTTAGCCTGTTGAAAATAATAGTATTATATATTTGTTGATTTGATTATTTGCTCAAGTGATTTTACTAAATATTTTCACTGAAAGAGAAGGGACCCAGGGAACTCTTCTAATCCTGAAATGGATTTTAGAAGATTCTGAAAATACACATGTATACGAAAATCTTTCTTTTTCCATTGATTAAATAAGAAGTTAAAATATGTATTTGCAGAATCCTATTAATTAAATAATCATCCAAATGCTCACCTTTGTCCCCTGGTGCAAAGACAGGTAGATATTAATATCAGATGTTCTGACCCTACGGCCAGTTGAGATTTTAGTCTCAAAACATTTTAATAAGGACAGTAGGTGCATAGACCTGGCAATCATTTTTTTTTTTTTAGAAGTCCTGGTGACTCTTATTTTAGCCATCGATAAGTAGTCTTTGCTCCTCAATATCAGAAGTTTGGGGTGGCATTAGGCAAATTATTTTTAGCAGGTAATGCTTTCTCACAGAAACACTTAGGTGTGTCCCCAGAGAGATGTTATTCTTTAACTGCTTACTGTATCTTCCAAAGGCAGTGTTGTTTCTTGAGATGAGGACATTCAGGTGCAAAGATGCAAATGACAGCAATGTGTCTCTACCTGATTCTTAAGCTAAAAGTCAACCAAGGAAACCTAATCAGTCAAAAATGCATGCAGACCTTGTGGAGACTCATTCTACAGGATTAATCTAGGTCCATCAGTTCAGAATATGAGCTCTAGATCACGGTGATAGCCAAGTATGGGAAGATGCTGATGCAGGTCTCATTGCTGCAGGAGCTTGCCCGTGCTGAATACTGGTCATGGACATGCACTTCTCATCACCCAGGAGACAGCAGGGGTGAATCTGCTCATCAGGGAAACACACCTTTCCCAGCTGCTGTGCTGGGAGCTCAGGAATTTGAGACCAGGTGGCCAGAATCATCTGATGGATGTAAACTAATCCTTTGAGTTTCATTTTGGTTGAAGATTTTGCTCCTTCATTTGGTTAGAAATTGTGAGTACCATTCTCTGTCTAGTTGGAATCCTTATCTTGCAGTCACTAAAGACAATTCTTGAGAACCATGCAAATGAATTCGAGTTTTGGAAAACTGGTCTTCCCTCCAAATCCCATTTCTAATTCTGTAGATTAGTTTTGAAAGTATTTTTGAAATGCTGTTCAACCCTTTTGACCTTCTTCATCCCAATTTAATTGTCTCAAAACAGTGGATTGGTTTTACCCGTATTTACCAATGTTGACTCCTCTTATTCTCTTTCCTCCTACAGAATAAGAAAATGTACATAAGTGCCTGTAGCAAATGCACACGAGAGTTACTCCATATAGATTCCCATGAAATCTAAAGTAAGAAAGATAAGCAGAGCAGTAGTTAAAGCTCATTCCCACATTCTTCCTAAATTTAAACTTATGGGCCGTTGCTTACTTTCATGACTACCTAGGTTTTGTTCCCCTGGCTTGTGTTTCTTCTTTCATGCCCTCAAAAAAAAAATATATATATATATGTATTATATAAACAGATATGTATTATATAAACTTTCAAGTTAGTTTTATTGCAGACTAGGTATGCTCAGATAAGTATTAGAGAAAAGCTTCGGTTTGGCTTTGGGGTAAGAAGATCAGCATTTCCTTTCATGTAGAGAAGGTTTCTAAAGCCTACTTTCTGATATCTTCTTAAATAATTTGGGATAATTGAGTCTTTCAAAAAATAGACCTAGTGCCCTTTGCCTGGAGCTAGCAAAAAGCCTTTTTTGGAGATGAAGTAGTTTGCCTTTTTTTTTTTTTTAAATCCATATTATATAAGCTAAGGGTCTTTGGGAGAGACAGGCTGCTGTGCACATGATTTTTTTTTTTCCTTAAGATAGATGACCCACCAAAATTTGCCAAAAATATGATTAACATATGCATTTTCATGTGATTGAGAATTCTATAAATTCTTTTAAGGTTCTCCAGCTCTGGCCGTCTGCCACATGTATTGAGGGAAATTTCATGAAGACAATGCATTAAAAAATTAGTTACTCAATACCAGCTAGGATGTTTCTTGACCCAGGCAAGAAGTCAGCCACGTTATCCATGAAAGTCATTCCATTAGCATGTAGAGCAACACTGATTTTTATAAGAGATGAAGCTAAATGTGTCGTGCTCCCGATCCAGGAAGCAGGGCTGTGTTGGATTAGCAAGGATAGTTCTCCGAGGGGATAAGGATGAAGCTCAGGGTAGCCGCCAGAAGGATGGTGGGAAGTAATAAGAGACAGGCCACTGTTGAAACCAAACGGGAGTCTGGATAAGTTGAAGAAACCTACAGGAAAAAAAAAAAAAAAAAAAAAGAAACCTACAGGAGATCCAGAGGGAGGTTTGCCACACAAAGGATCCCAGAGCTGTCCAGGACAGGTGGTTTCCTGGTATGCCAACACCCTTCCTCAATTTGATAATCAAAAATGTGCTGAACAAAAAGCCTCCTATTTAAAAAAAAAAAAGAATAATAATAATCCCTAAAAGTTCAGGAATCTTCTCTCTGGATTGCATCGTTTTTAAATATAGGAAAATGTTGTTGTTGCAAATGAATGCATAAATATTTCAATACTTTAAAAGCTCCTAGAACCTATTTAAATGATTACTTGTCAAATGGGTACATCTTTTGTCTCCAGATCATTCCTACAGGCTAAAGGAAGTCTGTATTAATTCCCTTTTATGAAAACAGCATCCAAGTGTTTTACTGGGTGATTAGTGTAGTGCTGTAGAATCCGCTAGTTTAACATCGTTCCCCGAACTAATACAGCCCAGATTGGAGTTTCTGGAGTAAAGGTAACTCGTGTTTATGTATTTTACTGTTTTGGCACAAAATTGCTTTTGTTGTGATGGGAAACCACACGTAAACTCGCGTCTTATGCCTTCTAAAATAAAAATTGTTAGCATAAAATAAAAAAGGTTAGCATTCCAAACATTTCCTGGGCTCCTAAGAAAAGCAACACCATGCAATCTGAAATCCTTCCAATAGAGGGCTCTATGGGTTTGATTTAGAGCAAGAAAGAAAGTGAGAGAAAACTACTTGGGTTTAGGTTGCTATAGTAAATTCTGTATTATCCTTAAAAATAGAACTGATAAAAATGGAGTCAGTTGAGTTGAACTGGAAGAATCATCCAAAGATTAAATGTAAGGTCTACTCTTACAAGGCAGAATTTCATAATTCTTCGAATCGATGTTCTTTTCAAAAGGCAAAATATATTTTACCATCTCTAAATAAGAAGTAGGCAAATTAGAGATAGTCCATGCCTTGAGATACTATTAATATTACCTCATTTGGTTATATCTTAAAAGAAAAAAAGGAGTTATTGCATTCATTCTCTCTTTGGAGACATTTATCTTTGCTGTTGTCAAATAATTTAGTGTTGGTATAAGGAAATGTATTATGTACGTAAAATGCATTGTAAATATTTAATACACAAAATATGTGTTCGTATGCACACAAAATGCAAAATGTTACTAAAATATTTTATAAAAACAAGTGATACTGTTTAGAAAGGTGAAATACAAAGGCATAAAAATAAGCTCTCATGAAATATATTTCTTTACTTAGGCATACTATGCAGTCTACTTTTTCACGTTAGGCCTAGCTTTTTATTCTATTTTCAGGCCGGAGAAGCTTACAAGATATGCGTTAAAGTAAAGCAAAGAATGAACTAAAACAAATTACTTTTGGACTACAGATCTTTGTCTTCTGATTTTAGGGAATTTTTTATTTTTGTCTGAGCTCCTTCGGTGTTCTTCGAAATGCATAGGCTCATTATGTTCTATGAGCAGGCAGCTTTTAAAAATTTTAACTCATCCTATTATGTGTCTTTGAAAATGTTTATTTCATTTGGTGTCGGGATGCTTTGATGGCAAACTAATATGCAATTTAAGTAAATAATTTTGAAGTTCGGATACATTTCCTTAAAATATATTTACCTCAAATTCCCAAATTGCTTTTAAAATATTCTCTAAATGTCATTTAGAAATACTAGAATCTTTTTTCTTTTTTTTTAGGAATACTAGAATCTTAAGAAATGCCTATATTTACTACCAAAATATTTCCTTCTAGGACTTGAATATACATGCAGATTATAATTTAATATTCCGGGTAAACCATTGGTATATAAACTATGTATAATAACTTTATTTTATATGTAAGTTCTTATGTAATACTCTATTAATAAATTCTGTATTTATAATCTACATTTCTTCAAAAGGCATATAGTTATTTTTAATATAATGAATTTGACCTGCTAAGATTTTATGTATGATACTTTGATCTGATAACATTAATTTAAAAAAGCCTTATTTATTTTGAATAGCATTAGTCTGTTACCAAGCAAATAAAATTTGATTTGACTGTCTGTAAAACCATGTTTTTTATTTACAAAACATTTCGTTAAAACAGAATAAGTACAATTGCAATTGTTCATATAAAAGAGTTTGGTTAGCAATTATATTTCCATTTTTTTCCCCTTTGTGAATTGGGGAAGAGAGACTTCTAATAAAATACGAAGACTCAAACCCGATTACTTATGTTATTTTAGGTATTTTAAAAGTAAAGATTATTTTTTATATAGTTTTCACTGTGGATAAATATGTTTTCTAATTTTTGCTTTGTTTTGTTTAAAGTGAGACAGGAGCATGAGTGACGACTTTCAAGAGATTTCCTAATAAAGATTCAGTAGCAGCAAACAACTTTGGCTTCATAGGGCTGCTATTTAAATATTGTAAGATTTTACCTGTATTTCCAGAATTCTTTCTAACATATAAATTCCTCCAGAATATTTTCCTCTTCACATGTAGGGAGAATTATTTGGTTTGGCCTATTTTTTACTTGTCAAGAATCAACTTAACATCGTAGGTACTCTGCCCTGAAAGTGTAGAGGACAGAGTAAGCATGGAGGGAGCACATCTAGAATTTTTTGCTAAAATAATTGTCCTTTTTTGTTGTGGGGTCTAGATATTTACATAACTTTTCCAGGTGGTGGGTAACCTTCACTACAATTTCAATCTCTTTATTTAAAAGATGATCATTTCAAAATACATATGAATGCTAAGTAAGGGTAAGGTGGCTATGTTTTAAGTTCAATTTCAACTAAAGTTAACAACGACCTATATTTAAGCATACTTTATATAATGTCAATAACATGTATATACAGGTAAATTAAACAAGGAAGTAGTAAAGCTGTGTACCCCATCGTGTTTACAGCAAGGCATAAATCTGCATTATTTGCATCTGTGAGTATAGCTTTGTATGGTTACATGAAAAAAAAATAACAAAAAACAATAATATTTTCTAAAATCTGAACGCACAACTAATGGTTTGCTTTGCACACCTGCCAGTTTGGGTTGCTATGAAAGCCACCCTGGAAATTCTCCTTTCTTTGTGCACTATTTTATGCTTTTCTTTTCTTCAGGGCAGATTGGTTCTGCCTGCACTTTATTCCTGAACCCACGTTCATTCAGAATGGATTGGCAGACTTAAATGGTCTATCTACTGCGGCTGCTGCTGACTAATAATGGCCCTCCCCCAACCCAGCTCCCACCCCATCATCCTCGGATGATTCTCTCTCCCTTCCCCTCATGTTCCCTCTCTCCTCCCTCTCTCTCTCTCTCTCTCTCTCTCTCACACACACACACACACACACACACACACACACTCACAGGCACCAGTGGCCCTATTGTCAACAAAGAATGCATAATGGTGAAGTACTCAGTGGTAATTTGCGTGATGTTTTGCCTTACGTGTTTTGAAAGTATTTCTGGAGAGTATAAATAAATGTGCCCTAAACTCTCCCCCTTTCTCCATGTCGAGGTTTGGAGCTAAGCTCATATCCAAAGGGGCAGCCTCAGAACCACATCGGCCGAAATGCTTTCGGGGAACAAATGTGTGGCTCGATGGCTTCCTCCGTTTTCAATAATATTAGCGCCGTATAGATTTAATAACCGGGTGATTGAAAACATTTCGATGATAGGGCAGTTTCTCTGATCTGCAGAGGAGAGCATCTGATTTGTTCGTGTACCAATTAATTATTGAAGCAACAGAAAAGTGCAGGCTACTATGTATGCTTCCCTCCTGCAAAGAGGCAGTAGTGTGTGTGCGTGTGTGCGTGTGTGTGTGTGTGTGTGTATCTGCGCGCGCAGGGGCGTGCGCGCACTCTTGGGCTCGTGTTTATACATACGTGTATATTTCTTAGAAGAGAAACTTGGCCAGAAATTTCTTCATTTTGACCTTGAAAATTATTGGGAGATTTTTCTCTCTGTGTGTCTGATAGGGTAGTATTTTGATATAACAGGACACAGTCTTTTTTTTTCTCTCTCTTTTAATTTCTTCTTCCTCCACACGACATAAATGGGCCTCACAGCCAAACATCACCTTTAATTTTAATTTCTATTTCTAGCTTGTATTTTATTAGCACCTTTTCTGTTTTACAGTCTACTCACTGATATGGCACCAGATCTGTTGTGAGCAAACAATACGGTTTTGTTTCATGTTCCAATAAATATTATTCTACTGTGTAGTGCGTTCCTTATATTTTGTGCTTGTTTAGTTTGGATAGACTGGGGGGGGTTCGAATAGTTCATAACACTCAGACTTGAGTTCTTTTTTTTTTTCAGAGTCTAGGACTTCCTAAAGTTTTAAGGTAAAGGGAGAACATATTCTTGGGTTATTGTAAAATTTGTTGCTTTGTATTGTGACAATAGTGTTCATATGCCTGACATCCTCATAATAATATTAAGCTCTATTTTTTAGTGTGATGTACTTTATACATTTGTATAAATGTCACAGTCTGTAATCACTTCCTTTGTCATCGACGATTAATCTAAAAAAATCGAATAATTCACTGCCCCTTGCCATTTACATATCGTCTGCTGCCATCTGCTCTTCTCAGCAGCAGTAAATGATGGGTAATTAACTCAGTGCCTTTGTCTTTCCCTTGCTGAATGTCTGACACATATAGATTTTCCTCTGTGTGCGTATGCATGCGCGTGTATGTGCAAGTAAGGGGAAGAGGGAGGGAATGAGAGAAGAAAAAGCAAAAAAAAAAAAAAAAGAATGAATGATAGTGCAAATACGGACGTCAGCACAAGATCATTTCAAGACAAAAAGCCAAACAAAGATATTGGGTCAAAGAAGGGGCCATATCTCATGACCTTAAGCCTTCTCAGGCTGAAAGGAGGAACTGCTGGAACAATGGCTGCCTTGCACAAACAAGAAGCATTTTTCTAAAACCTCAGTGGTCAAGGTCAATATGCAAAATCAAGTAAAGGCTCCATAAGCCATTCCCACCTCACAGAGTGCAAAGAGATCATGTAAACGAGACTAAGTGTAGGGTACCCACAACCCACATAACTGTTCTAATTGACTTCTGAACCGGGAACCAGAATCTGTATTTTGAGAAATGGTTATAGAAAGAAAATCTGTTGATCTTGACATATATACATACACATATATATTTTATAAAACTGAAAGAATCAGGGAAAACTTACAAGGGCTTATAGGACTGTGGGGGTGGTTATACAGATATGCTTATTTTAAAGGGAAACAATATCACTATCTTGGATTTACCCAAACTTCCTCTTAAATTATTCAGTTCCTTCTGGTACGGCCCAAGAGTGCTTTAGAAAGGAAGCCCATGCTACTCCGAAGACTTTATATATAATATTATTCTAATAATTCTTATTGGGAACATAATATCTTATACTGTATGAAAATTATTGGAAAGGTGGCTAATTTTGATAGTAAGACAAAATAAAAGAAAAATAATTACAAGATAAAATTTAAGGAAGGTCAGAATCTTTCTTGCTCAACATAGTTTTCATGTTAAGTAAAGCCAGCCTATAGGCTGAGAACCTATAAGTTTGCCAACATCATTTTCACATGGCATTAGTAAAGCTTGCTTCAATTAGAGATGATATATTTTTGCTGTCTGTAACTTAAAGGAAGATAAATGCAATTCTTGTTCTCAAGGATTTTATCATTTATATATGTGTGTGTATATATATGTATACACACATACACATAAATACTTAGATTATTCAAATCAATCAAAGGAATAGGTTGTAATAGCTAATAAGATCCCAATATTATATTAAGATTTTTGTCACTATGTGTTCTCAAAGTTTGAGTAATCTTTGACCTCCTCTTCCTCACTGAAAGGCGTGACCAATACAGAGTCTAAAGAAACTCTTGGGGCCCATTTCAGTCTGTGTGAGACTTTCTGTGTTTTATTTCCATCATGCAGTCCTAGCTCTGTGCCTCTACTTTTCTGTCTGTCCAATGGCTTTGGAAACATTCTCCTGTTTTTTCTAAAATAATAATTTAATGAAAAGCAATTCTGCCCTACATTTAGGCAAACTGTATTCTTAATGAGACTGAAATGCATATGGTAGTGTTTATTTCTAATACCTCAATAAGACTATTATTATTTCCATGAGTTGTGAATGTTTAAAAACATCTATCTTTTGGCTTAATTTTGGTATTTGTGATTAATCTTTGCTTCGGTTTCTATCAGCACTGGACCGCTAAAGGTTAAGTGACTTGTTCGTAACCATAAAACAGTAGGACATCACTGGAAGGCCACTGAATCATCGAATTACATTTTCTATATTAGTTTCAAATGACTTGCAGAGACAACTTAATACATACATTGTGTGATAAAATGGCTAAAAAATGCATAATTACTCAGTCACTTAAATGTAAGAAAGGAACATTATAAATATATAAAAATGGACTCCATATCTCAGAGCTATTGTGTTAACTGTGTGAAGTACATGCACTTTATGAAACTATTTAAATTTCATAAAAATTTTATGACTTACAGGTAAATTTGTCAGCATCTAATTGAGTAAGAGATTCTTGAAAGCTTTCACTGCAATTGTTAATTCAGCATCATTGTTCTCTCAGGCTGTTACGTGACCCAACAGGCTGGGAGAACAATATTGCTGAATATAATTGGCATATGTCAGCAAAATATAATTAGTAACAAGCCTCCTTCTGAAATGCTCTTTTTGTTGGTTTAAAAAAGTTAAATGCTTCTTCTTGGATTAAATTATAGCTTGGGTTTCTCTTTCATTTGATTTTGGTAGGTCTTAAAAAAAAAGGTGAATTAATTTAAATTTTGATATGAAAAGTATGTATTGATTTCCTGTGCTATGCAAGCACTGTGAAGACTTGTCTTTCCTTCAGTGGGTTTTTAGTTTAATTCTGGGTGTGAGAGCTTTGAATAGGAAATACAGGACAGTATATTATCAAGGGTCATCGTGAATTCCCTTCCATTTTGTATCAACCCCTTGCCCATCATCCCCTGATGACAGGCTATTTCTCCAGGATTGTGCTTGGGTAGTTACTAACACTGAAGGCACTGAACTAAAAAAGGTATGAATTGGTTTTTTGTGGGTTTTTCTGCACTTTTAATTTGTTTTAATATATTTTTTTATGTCTAGTTTTTTGAATTGTTTATCTCAGCACCTCCTACGTGTTTAACTTCAGGGGTATTACAGCTAATATGGGTAATGGAGGAAAATATGTTATAATTGTCTTCTACCTCACAGTATAAAAAGAAGATGGATATTGTTCACCATGGGTGATTTTTGGAAGGAAAAAATAATAATGTAATATATAACACTTTTTTGATGGGCACACAAATATTTGCCAAATTGTTCTTTTTTGGTCAGGAAAAGAGCTCTGCAAAATATCTTTAGAATCCAGGATTGGAATGAAGCATCATTTTAATGAGAGGCTGCTTTAGTGTAATGTTTAGAAATGTAATCATTTCACTTGAGAATGTTGTGACCGTGGTTGTAGCCAAGTCTGGGGGAATCGTCCTACCTGACTCTGCCCACACTTTTTTGGGATGGGCCAGGAGGAGCAAGGGAGATGAGGATACAGATGATTAGCCATTCATACTGTGCAAAACCCATGCAGTTGACCCAGGGAATACTACACAGCAGAGATAGCTCACAGTCACATCCTCATTGTCAAGGTCCTTCTCCCATCATTAGCCTAATCTGGCCCTACACTCTGTAGTCTTTCTCTCTGATCTTGGATTGAAGACAACTTCCCTGCCTCCCAGGCAGTCTGTTCCTACCTTTCTTGGCCTACCGTTCTCATCTCCTTCTACCCCTGGGTCCTGTGTTTCTGGGAGCTAGTTTTCCACTTCTCGGTCCTCAAAATAAGCCATGACTATCTGGCATTTCTGTTCTATATCTTTACAGCACAGGAATAATTTTAAACACAGAAGAGCTCTGCATATGGGACACCTGGGTGGCTCTGCTGGTTAAGAATCTGCCTTTGGCTCAAGTCATAGTCCCAGGGGCCTGGATCAAGTCCAACATCTGGCTCCCTGCTTGATGGGGAGTCTGCTTCTCCCTGTTTGCTGCTCCCCCTGCTTGTGTGCTCTCTCTCTAACAAACAAATAAATAAAATCTTTGAAAAAAAAAAAAAAGAAGAGCTCTGCATATAAAATGGATTTGGCGACAGAGGGAACAAGGTGGAAAATATATCTACACAAATATCTACACAAACATAGTCTACTTCAAGTCTCATCAGCAACTATATTTGATTCAGATTTTTGGTCTTAAAGACATATGCAATGCAATACAACCTATCAGGCTGAATTAGTTAAGTTTACTTAAAGGTCTGGAAAGCTCAGAGACTAATCACAATTATAGATTTATTGTGGTGATTATTCTGTAATATATGCAAGTGTCATATCATTATGTTGTACACCTGAAACTAATATAATGTTATATGTCAGTTCCACCTCAACAACAACAAAAAAATCACAGTTCCTTAAAGGAAACTCAGAGGTAAAGGCCAATAACAAATTCTGCTTTTTCAGAGGTACTTATTCATAAGAAATAATATAGACAGAGGCCAAATAAGCTCATTGCAAATAAGCAGGCTATCACAGAGGGTGTAGTAGAGCAGCAAGCTCTAGGTAGATCAAGTGCTAATGAAATCTAGGACATGGGAAAATTTGATGAGTGCCAACCAAACTTCCCAAACAGATGAATCAAAGGGATGACTGACTATTTGGCATTACCAAAGAATGATGTCCTTTATTAAAGGGCTTTCAGCAATTACAATAAAAAATTAGTGCCCCTTGTTTATGAACATATGATATGAGTTCTTCAAAATAGTAGTTTACATGTTATCTTTGAAGGAGGCAGATTGATAGAGTGGGAAGAGAGAAGGACTGAAGGATTCAGTTTTCTCATCTATAAAATGGGCCCATGATTTGGAAAAAAACATTCTGGCAAAGTAAGGTTGTCATGAAGAGACTGAGTGGCATGGTTCCTAGGTATTTTCTTCCCTGTTTTAACCGAAGTTAAAGAGTTAACTCCAATTTGTGTTTTCCAGTTTGTGACTTGCATGTGATTTATTTTTTATTTCATCTTTTCTTAAAACTTTTTATTTTGTGTGATTTATTCTGTAAAGCAAAGGCATAACAGCTGAAACAACAAACAAACAAAGAACTTCTTGTTCTAATGAATTCCAGAAGTACAGTATGACAGATAAAAGAAGATAAGCTTTGGAACAGGTAAACCTGGTTGGAGTCCTAACTCTGGTTCTGAGAGAGTAAGGCGAGACAAGAAGCATACACGCCAAGTAATATTTTAGAAAGATGATCTTGTTGGGCTATGAAGGATGGGTTTAAAAGAATAAAATCTGGAAGCAAGAAAAACTTTAGGGGACTTTTGAAATAACCTGGCTATGAAATAAGGTGCCCAATTCAGGCAATGACAACAGAATTTGAACTGAGAGTACAGATTTAAAAAAAACATTTGGAGAGTTAGAATTTATAGGAATAAGTATTGTTGAGGTTTGTGGGATGAAGAAGTAGTCAAGAATGATGGCTCGTTTTCTGATGACATTGACTAAAGAGAAAATCCAGGGAGAGGAGCTCTTCTGGGGAAAAGTCTGATGACTTCCCACTGCACGTATAGGATTTGAAAGCCAACTGGATATATTTACACAGGGTCTGCAGTATATAAACAAGATCTGGGTAATATAGGGAAAAACAAACAATTTCTTATGTCTGAAAACATAGAAGTCATTAGAAACCATAGCACAAAATTAAGACCTTTTAAAGGGGGAAGGGTCTGTGAAGTAATTAAGCCTGAACGCCCTCAGGCATTCATTGTTATGTAATGAATTAATTTTATTCCTCTGCATCTAGAATGGTATCAGTTATATAAAACCTGTATTAGTCAGGGTTCTCCAGAGAAACAGAACCAATAGGATGTATCTATGGGAAGAGATTTATTATAAGGAACTGGCTCACATCATTATGGAGTAAGAGAAGTCCCAAAATGGGTCATCTTGAAGAGGGACACCCAAGAAAGCCGGTGGTGTAACTTAAACTGAGTCCCAGGACCCAAGAACTAGAAGTGTTCCCAGTAGAAGACTGATATCCTAACTCAAGTAATCAGGCCTGAAGAGATGGATTTTATTTGCTTTGTTGTTCCATTCCATCCCTCAATGGGTTGGATGATGCCCACCCACACTGGGAAGAGAAAACTGCTTCAAGGCATCCACCAATTCAAATGCTAATTTCATTCAAAAACATCCTCACAGATAACACCCAGAAATGACATCGAGCCAAATGTCTGAGCACCCTATAATCCAGTCCAGTTGACGTATAAAATTAACTATCACGCCAACTTTTGGTGAACTGAAAAACGAGTCAACTCATTTTTTGTGTGGGTTTTGTGATTCATATAAAAAATCCTAGTTAAGAAGGGTGTGCGGGGGGCACCTGGGTGGCTCAGTGGGTTAAAGCCTCTGCCTTCAGCTCAGGTCATGATCTCAGGGTCCTGGGATCGAGTCCGACATCAGGTTCTCTGCTCAGCAGGGAGCCTGCTTCCCCCTCTCTCTCTGCCTGCCTCTCTGGCTACTTGTGATCTCTCTGTCAAATAAATAAATAAAATCTTAAAAAAAAAAAAAAGAAGGGTGTGTGGAAGGAACACCAGATTCAAAGCCTTGATGAGCATCAGTGATACTCTTGAGGAGCTCCCAGCTCTGTGTGTAATATGAACCCGCTAACCAATAACATTAACAACGAGATAGGTAAGTGTAACAGTATCAGGGCTGCTGAGCAAGTCAGCTTCTAGTTTTGGTCTCTCCTCCCATCTCACTCACTGTCTATTTCTCTCTGTCTCTTATCCTCCCCCTGTCTTGGCTTCTTTATCCAGCTGGCACTCTTCATAACATAGTTCTGGGCAGCTCCAGGGTATTCTCATCCTCAATTTAGCAATCCTCTTGGAAAATGCGCATCTTTCCCACCAGCTCTAATAAAACTTCCTGAAATAATTCACACTGGTCTGGTTTAGATCTTGTGCCCCTCTCTGAAACAGTGTCTGAAGTTATGGGGAGGAAATATATCGATCACCTGGGCCAGGTCACAAACTGCTACAGGAACGTGAGGAGTTCAACAGAACCACATGGACTGGGAGCAGGGGGATGAGGATGTTCACCCAGGATGCAGTTGTCATAAGAAAGAAGCAGTGATATAGGGGTGCCTGGGTGGCTCAGTGGGTTAAAGTCTCTGCCTTTGGCTCAGGTCATGATCTCAGGGTCCTGGGATGGAGCCCCGCATCAGGCTCTCTGCTCAGCAGGGAGCCTGCTTCCCCCTCTTTCTCTGCCTGCCTCTCCGCCTACTTGTGCTCTCTCTCTCTGTGTCAAATAAATAAATAAAATTAAAAAAAGAGAGAAGCAGTGATATAAAGATATGCACCAGAATAGCGCAAGGAATCAGTAACCAGTATTTCCTTGGAAGTCAAAGGAAACTTCATGGTGAGCTGGACAGTACTGAGTTTGAGTAGGATTTCACTAAGCTCATACAGCAGTATTTAGAACGGTGGACGTTCCTGGTGAGGATAGTATAAGTGAACTATAAACCTATTTTCTTGTGCTGAATGTGGAAAATATAGAAGGCCAAACTTCAAATTGTAGCCATATGTATAAGCATAATAATAAAATAATAAACAACATTAATGAATAACTAATCATAATACCTATGACTACAAAAGTGTGATACCACACGCCCTTTTGTATCCTTCACCTTTGGGCTGTGAAACTTTGACAGTGTGCACTAAAAATGAGATGATTTTACAATTTGCAAAGGAAAATGAGTATGCAGAAATGCACCGATTTTGGAAAAGCAAACCTAGGCAAGCTTTGATGGTTGGGACACAGAGAAGGCAATATTACCCTCTAGGCAGATTTGTTTGGGGAACACTTTTTGTAAGCTGAGAAGAGTAGAGGGTGGAGGGATTAATAGTTTGCTATAAATTTATAAGAGACTAAGTTTCTTCAGAGAAAAGAAAAATCAGAGGGTGGGCAGAAAGACTTACCAAAACAAAACTTTCTCAAAGGGCAGAGGGCATCCCAATGAACAAAATGGAAAATTATACCTCAAAATTTTTTACCTAAAAATGGAATTATTAGGATGTGCTTAAAAGTATAAACAAATAATTGCAAAAGCAAATTGGATCATTTACATTCCATTTTGAAAATGCCCTGAAGTTTTGAGGAAAAAAAAAAAAGTAAGAGAGAATGCTTCTACCTAATTTATTCAAAAAAAACTTCAACTTGAAAATAAGAATCAGAATTATTTCATACTTAAAAGGTCAAATGGTTTGGAGCAAAGGATACTGAGAAAATGTTGGATTTCAAAGTGAATTGTTGAAGTAATAAGGTGACAATTGTGAACATGTCAATTTTGTATAACAATGGTTAATAATTTTATAGGGAACTTTGGAGAGTCACAAAAAAGTAAGCATAGGTTTGTGCTTTTAAGCTGTTTAAAATAAAGGTAATTTTGTGGGGAGGGTGTCTTTGTGCCAGTGACTCATGTGCTTTGTGACAGTGGAGTTAGACAGTTTTTACATATATTAATTGAATCTGCAATCACAAATTTGAAAATCAATCTTCATACCCTATAAATACCACAAAAGATTTGTGACACAAGATGTACTCATCCACTTACTTATTAATCATCCATTCAACAAATATTTCTAGTAAACCCTTTGTATCAGGCACTTTTCAGAGTGCTGGGGAAAGAAGAATCAATAAAATACAGCCCCTGATTTGAGGAACTCAGTCTGTTGAGAGTGGGAATGTGTAAATACATAATTAAATCCTTCATCCATGCCTGAGGAGTTCAATTAACTTTGTTTCAAATGACAAACATTAGGATAATTTGGTCCTAACAAAATGTTACATTTTGTTTTAGAAGTCCTAAATGTACCACCATTTAACTATTTTTGAAACATTTTGTCATCTTTCTACTGTTAATCCTTTGTTTCTCTCTCTCTCTCCCTCTCTCTCTCTTTTCCATGTATTCAGGGCTACACTCTTCTAGAAAGGCATGGGCAGGCAATATGAAATTGGGCAGGAAGAGAGTGAACCATCGATTTCCAAAGTTTGTTCAAACTCTGGGTACCCTACTTTTAAGTAGATACTAGAGATACTTCACCCATGGTGAACAAGGTCAAGTTCCTCTGGGCAAGTCCTAGAGAAGAGTCCTGACCAAACCTTGGGAATGGATTCCTCTCTCTTCTCCTGTCCAGTATTATGTCAATGCCGCCTTTCCAGAAGAGCATGGCCCTCAGTCTATCTATCTGACACAAGTAAAACAAGACAGTAAGTTGCAGAAAAGGAAAAGAAACAAAGAAAGAAAAAGGAGACAGAAACAAAAGATTAACTGTAGATAGAAATTCAAAATGTTTCAAAATAGTTAAAAGGCAGTAAGCTTAGTGCATGTGCACCGTAGAGCCAGAGGTAGAAATCACAAGAAGATGAAATTGTTAGGAGAAAACTGAAGGCCAGCCAGTAAAAAAAAAAAAAAGAAGAAGAAAAAGAAGAAGAAAAAGAAGAAATCATTTTTCATTTTTTGAGGGCAGAATGAAGACAAAGATTCCAATTGTAGGCAGCATTAATCGAAATACAATATTCAGGTCATAGGAAATAAAGTCATTTTCATTTCTGAGCACCATTTTTTAACTGGGACAGTGACAAATTCCACTGAATAGAAGAGAAGGCTACGAATAAGGAAAATTTAAATTTCCTTCCAATTCTAACTGTTGGAATCTAAGTTAATTTAAGATTTATCATATATGTTAAATATAGTCCCTAAGTAAAGGAGAAGAAAACAAACACCTCTTGCCCCTATCCCACTATATCTCTTTGTGTGAAGGATAGATTCGATAACACCTTATTAAAAGAACTATAAAGGTCCGTCTATATGAGTTTGTAACTAAATGCCATCCTGCAGGAATCATTTCCAGGTGAAGATTTAAGCCAACAGACAGTGGAAGTTTGAAGATCTAGAATTGGAATAGAACAGGAAGGAGTTTGGAGGACTGTGAAGACAATCACCTTTTTTTTAAATGCATATTTCTTCCAGCAAAAGTAAGTATTTTGCCTTAAAGAGTGTACATGATTATTGGCTAGGCCATTATACTTTTAGAATTGCAATACAAGGAAATCATTAAAGATTTACGGAGCTTTCTGTAAGTGCTCATTTCAGTGTTACTGATAATAGTGAAAAAAATGGAAATAGAGTACATGCCAAATGTTGGAGAATGGGTTAAACAAATCATTCACACAAAGCAATGTATAATGATCAGTTGAGATGGGAAGCTATTCAGACTATGTTGTTAAGTGAAATAAATCAGATTAAAATTTGTATGCATATTATTTTTTGCATTATTTTATCCAAAAATATGGAAGGAAAGGATTGAAAGAATAATATGGTAATTGTGGTTCGCTCTGGATGTGGAAATTATAGGTCTTTTATTTTAAATTTTTCCTTTTTTGCTTATTTTCTAATTTTTTTTCTCCATGAAATTAGATTGCCTTTGTAATAATAAAAATGTATTTTGAATTAAAGATTATATATATTTTGGGCACCTGGGTAGCTCAGTCAGTTAAGCGTCTGCCTTTGGCTCAGGGCATGATTCCAGGATCATAGGATCATGTCCCGCACTGGGTTTCCTGCTCAGTGGGGAGTCTTCTCCCTCTGCCTCTGCGGCACTCTTTCCCTCTCTCTTGCTCTGTCAAATAAATAAATAAAATCTTTTTTTTTTTTTATAGTGGCACTGAGCCACCCAGGTGCCCCTATAAATAAAATATTTAAAAATATATATATGTTTGGTATTTAAGATGGAAAAGATATACATATTTCTATTAGGAGGTTATATATATATTATATACATATATATATAAATTTAAAATTATTTTTTGTATTTAAGATGGAAAAGAAATACATATTTCTATTAGGAGTTTTTATATACATATAAGATATATAAATATATATAATATTTTATGTAATATATAAGGGATATATAAGGTTTTATATTTATATATGTATATAAGGGATATAAATCATATAAAGATATATATGTGAAATAAAGACAACCTCTATTTCCTTCATGCCCCAACATGCAATCCAAGACCAGGAATGGTGAGTCCTATGTTCCAATCAAATCCTCTGCCTTGAATGTTTTCTAACACCTCCATGGTTAGACTCTTCTATCTTTCAAGACTTGGCTCCAATGTCACATTCATTAAGAGAAACTCTCTAAGCACCCTCCTTCAAGTGTCTTTGCCCAGTGGCTCCCTCTCTCCTTTCTGTTTATTTCCCTCAGAACACTGATCACGGTCTGTTGTTTTCTTACTTAAATGCCGACTCCTTCCCCAGAATGTAAACTCCGTGAAGGCAAAAAATTTGTCCAGGATTGTTGTACCTTCAAAACCTAGCAGAGGGCTTGACCTTTAGTGAATACAGAATGAATTACTCATGAACATTGCAGCAAGAATGACAGACATTAAGACTTCTTTCAAAAAAACTGGAGAGGAGCACCTGAGTGGCTCAGTGGGTTAAAGCCTCTGCCTTGGGCTCAGGTCATGATCTCAGGGTGTTGGGATTGAGCCTCACATTGGTCTCTCTGCTCAGCAGGGAGCCTGCTTCCCTCTCTCTGCCTGCCTCTCTGTCTACTTTGATCTCTCTCCCTCTGTCAAATAAATAAATAAAATCTTTTAAAAAAATGTTTAAAATAAAATAAAATTAAAAATTAAAAAACACCACCTGGAGAACCAGTATTCAGTGTTAAGTGGAGAAGACTTACTTCAAGATCTTACTAATATGAATGTATTATCAAAACATAAGTTTTTGTATAACTACATTTACATACCTATAAATTTGTAAATGTATACACATACATATGCATTTATAATTTATACATATTTAGAAGATGTATACATATGTATATATGTATACATGTAAATAAAAATTTCAAACCTATTTAAAGTAGAGAGAAGATAGTAATAAATCTCTTCCATGGGTCCATCAACCACCTTTAACAGTTATGAACTCATGATTAATCTTGTTTCACAAACAGAACCCCTCACTTCTCTGTCTGGGTTATTTTAAAGCAAATTCTAAACATTATTTTTTCCTGTAGTTTCAATGAGTACTCTAAAAAAATTAAGAAAACATAATTCCATAATTGCACCAAAAATTAACAATTCCTTCATGTTTTAAATATCTAGTGTTTTAAAAATGTATATTAAAAATTTTTTCATTGAAAACATTTGTTCTTGAATGCTCTTCCACATCTCAGTTTTTAAAAAATTAACCTTTAATTCTTAAGTTCCATGTAGTCAGAAATAGAGACTATTATTTTCCCCTCTATTGGGCAATTTTTTAGCTTTCAAAAGTAAACTCCTTTTCAAGTTGCCTCAGGATAAAATAGCCAGTTTTTTCTTGTGCATTATCTTTTGGGGGTGGTGGTGGGGGTTCTCATGAATCTTGTGATCCTTCTTAGTCTTCTCATTTTGTTAATCTGCCATCAGATGATAAATTGCCTTCCAAGAGTAAATGATCCTGAAACTCTGTTTTAATGAATAGTCTGAATTTATAGATAGTCAATAAATATTTGTTGATTTTATGTTATTCTGATATTTGGTGATTGTGGATAGCATGGTTTCAATAACATTTATGAGTTACTATACAAGAGTAATTTTGATTTAGCCTTATAAGAGTAATCTTGCCTTTCTTCTCCAACAAGCTGCTAGAATTGTTGGAATTTTTTTTTTTCCTCTTTATAACCTTAGGCTGGTCCAATTTCTTAAAGCAGTTCTAGGTAATGTTAAGCAATTGATTGTGTTGTGAGTTGTTAATAAGTACAAGAAACATGTATTCTTCACAGGGTTGAATTTCCTGGCAGAAAGGCACAATATGGTGGCAAAAGAGTCAATTCTAGCGAGTTGCTGTAGATAAGGCCTCTTTGTGCCAGGTTTCCCGTTTTCAATAAGTTGCCTTGTTGTTCCTCAAGTCAAGATGCTCAGCTGAAACGTCAGTGGGAGAGTTCCTATGTGTGGTTCACTCATTGGGCAAGAGTGTGCTAACTACCCCTTCCAGCTGCAGCCAAAAATATATGCTAGATATCAGCCAGTGGATCACCAAGCCCGGTCTTTTCTTTTCTCCACTTCAAATATTGCATTCCATCTATCTAACATGGTCACATATTCATCAGCTAGCCTCAGACTAGAGGATAAAGGAGTGATGGAAACATCCCTGGAGACTTGGAGATTTGCCTCTGGTTTTGATGGGATATTATTCTGAGGATTCACACATTTGTTGACCTCAATGCTAGTGAGGTCAACAGGACAATGCGGTGTGTATTGATTTGCTTCAATTCAGAAATTGCTCATTTATTGTTTATATTTATGTAAATAAAGCACTCGTCTTTCATCTTCCAATTATAACATGTTACTGAATTAATGTGATTAAAGATGAAGCTGGACTAATGTTAACAGGGTCTTTCTTTCTGTCATAAAGTGCAAAGGAACAATCATGTAAAATTAATATATTTCGAAGGAGGTGACTATGAATCGCAGTGTCAGTGATTATAAACCCCCTCCTCTTTTTTCCCCCTCCTGTTTAAGCCAATTTCATGCTAAAATACCTTGACATAGTTTCTTTTTATTCCAGGCTTTTCTTCCTGTTCTATGCCTGCATCTCCAAATTATATTATGTGGTAGATTCTTCTATAAATGGGAATATGATATCTTTGAGATGAACAAGGTTGGCAGGAATTTAGCGTCCGAGGAGTTTTGAATAGGCATGTCTGTTATTTTTATTGAAATATTTTCAGCTATCTATTTTTCTTAACACAATAATAAGGAAGACATTGTCTGGAGTAGGAATTATCAGTTCATACATTTTGGCAACTGAACTGCTTTTTCCCAGGTCATTGCTTTGTTGTCTAAGCTTGAAATCACATTTTGGAACCAATAATATGGGATACTCACAGCTATGACCCAAAAGATAAATCTTTTTTTTTTTTTCCCCTTTTTACTGGGGGAAAGGAAAATTCAGTTTAGTAATGAGAAGGATTGTATAGTTCTTGCTCTAATCTATGTAACAGAGCCACTGAAGCATAAACAAATGTATACGCTATATTTATAATTGGTTTGATATCTTGACTTTTAATATTGTTTGAGACAGAAATCATTTCCCTGAAACATTGCAGTAACAAAGGCCTTCCGTATCTGTTTCACCTCATCCCTTATCCATTCAGTATAAAAATAAATTGAGAAATGTATTCTGTAGGACGGAATTTATGGAAAATACAATATGGTTGATATTGTGGTCTATTTCTTAAACTTATCAAGCTAGTCCACTACCGGAAGACATTTACAGTGGGGACAAGAGATTCATTCCTAAGCATTCCCTTTGGCTGCCAGGTAAGGGTTATCCAAGAACTGACAGCGGCATAGCATTTAAGGGCATCAGTCTGGTACAAAAAATGAATATAGAAGAGATGGAATCACTGGGTATTGAGCAGCGGGGAAGGAAATGATTTGTGCTTCCTGCTGATGTATAAAGGTATATTATGCACAATAAGAACAGCTTAGCTCCCTCGGCTCCGTGGCTTACCACACTCTAGAACTAAAGGTACATAACATACAGGATAAGTTTATCTTTCACATGGCCCGGGCAATTATTTGGTATTGATTTTCTGAAAGTTTGGTCTTATATGTCAGCATTTTGTTGGCAAACTTTGCAACATAATCCAATCAAGTCGGAGGAGATGAATGGGGGCAGAGATAAACCCCCACAAGTCAGTCCTCTGCATGGTCCAGAGGTAGCCTCCCTACATTAAGGATGCCCTTGCAACTGCGCTCTCTCGTCAGGGGAATTGTAATCTTGGGGAATCCCGGTGCCTGATTGCGGCTCTCCTCCCAATTGTGCACTTTTGACCCGTGTATTGATTCTGTCCTCTCATCAAAAGGGCTGATGTAATTCCATGTGCTAGGATCACGCAGTGATTTGCATTTAGGGGCTGCAACTGTGAGCTGACCCCAAACCTTTCAACAGAGTGAAAGTAGCCCAAATGGCAGATGTGTTTCCCCATAATATTAAAGTCTATTGTGCCATTTGGTAGGTTTTTTTTTTTTTTAATCATATACAGAAAAAGGGCATATGTCACCTACCCCAGATTTTGATTTAATTCTAACCAGAAATGGAGAAATTCTTTAAATCATAACAGGGATCAAAGGGATTTTATTGATTTCCACATTCAGATCAATAAATGACATTCCTGTTTGTTAAAGTCTAACACAAAATGCTAAAAGCGTCTGAATATTTTTTCAGCAATGCCAGTGCTTTAAAAAATTATTGGGGTTTTTTTTCAGGGTTTCATTACTAACGTATACCCGTAATGAAGCTTATTCATTGACTATCGATCTAAATATATGAAATAGAAACACCATTTAATAATTTTCTGAGGAAAATAATATATTTCATTAAAAAATCCAATGCAAGAAAAAAAATCCAACGCAATTTAAATATTGACCGTTATATTATTTTGTTTCTCCTCCTCCTCCCTCCTCCCCTTTCTCCTCCTCTCTGTCCCCCTCCTTCAAGTAGGATGGCAAACGGGGAGGAAATTACTTCTGAAGCATAGACTCCTAAAGAAAACTTCATTAGAAATTGATGTAAATCTATAATTACTTGCATTGTGTTCTGCTTTCCTATCTCTACTTCAGTTCCTATTTATTCTTCTGTATTAATTTTGATCAACAAATATTTACTGAAAACTTACATATAGGTGCTAGAAATTCAGTGATGAGAAAAACAGATACGGTACCTCATGGAGCCAATAGTTCAAATGGAGAGGCATCAACAAATAATAAAAATAATGCTGAATATAAAAAGAAGGGAACAGTTTATATTAATAGCTGACATTAGAAATTATTCGATGAATGGGATCCAGTTATTTGGAAAAATACTGAAAGGAGCTTGTGGTGGGAGGAGTGAGGATACTGAAGGCACTAGGTATGGATGGAATATTCCCTGGGCACCAAGGGAGTGATTGACCAGTTGTCCTATATAGAAGGAGCGAGAAGACGCTTAGTGGAGATAGAACTGAAAAAGGGAAGGAAAGCTGTGAGGTGCTCTGAGATCCTTTAAACTCGAAAAAAACTCAATACAGTGGGTTATTTGTGCAAAAACAATAGAGCAGCTTCCTTTTGTGCCCAGATCAGTGAGAGGTTAAATCAAGGTGGCTCAGGAGGACAGAAAGGCTGGGGCTTATTAAATGTTCTGGGATTTGAAGCAAGTATGGGGATATTCTATATTCCCACATACTAGGAATTTGGAGGTTCAAGCCAATAGTCCATAATTTTCTTATTTTTTTTTAAATCTTCAGTAAGTGCTGTGAAGATAAATTATAGAGAGTATGAAAGAGTACAACAAGGGTGTTAGTTTAGATGGGAGCAGAGAGGTATGACCAAATAAAACCTCTTTTTTTTTTTCAGATATTGGGGACATTTGATTTCATTTTGAAAGAGTTAGGTCTCTCTGTGAGAAAATAATTGCCAAAATGTCTGCGTTTACAGAAATATTAAATTAGGAAATACATTTAGATTGCACAGCCAATTTATAGTTTAAAATATTTCAATAGGGGCACCTGGGTGGCTCAGTGGGTTAAAGCCTCTGCCTTCAGCTCAGGTCATGATCTCAGGGTCCTAGGATCAAGCCCTGCATTGGGTTCTCTGCTCAGCAGGAAACCTGCTTCCCCCGTTCTCTCTGCCTGCCTTTCTGTCTACTTGTGATCTCTCTCTGTCAAATAAATAAATAAAATGTTTCAATAAACCTGTAAAGCAATCCTGTGGAAAAGGAAGGATGAGACCACCGACATTCAGACAGTGACTCACTAAGGGTCAGGGGTAGTAAGTGGCAAAGGTGGAACTTGAATCCATGTCCCTATAAACTCTGTGCTCTTTCCACTAATTTTGTAATACAGCCTTTGAAGTTGTAAAAGCATTCACCAGCGGTTTTTCTTTAAACTGTTGTTGATCCCAATACATACAAAAATATTCAATTTTTTAAAAATAAAATCAACCTTTTTAAAAAATTTTTCAAGAATGTATATATTTAATACATTGCAGTTTAATTCTAGAGGTTGTACTTGTGGCTGCAAGAGAATGGGAACCAGTTTCAAATGGGCTGTCCCATATGCTTCCTATTGGTCAGGAGCAGCAAGTAAAGCAATGGCTCTTTATTGGTGGGGGAATCTAAATTTCCACCTCCAGAAGCCAGGCTAAAAATAGTAGCAACATTATGGAGGAAAGTGACAATAGTCTGCCCTGGAGATAAGCTGCTACAGAGAAATGCTATGATGTCATTAAATAATCATGTTTTGACTCTTGTCTTGGGGGAGGGTGGTTTAGAAATCCTAAGATGAATCCTCTGTCTCTTCCATCATATTTCTGTGATTAATATTTTATGACAGGGGGTCAGTTCTATGAATTACAATCGACAACATGATTGTACTTATTAATCATTATTTAAATCAATTATTAGATAACAGATAATCAAGTGGAGGACTGCCCTTTATATAAGTAGATGATGCTGATTATCCAAGTTTATGACATGTGCATTGCTCACTGATTGTCATTGGTTATTTGTAGTTTAGTTAGGACACAAGTCACTGAACTTGGACTCTAAGCTCAAAGATAAAAAGCCAGCTTCACCACTTTATCAGGGGCCCTCCACCAGGTAAGTTTTTTAAATGTTCTAGGCTTTAGGTTCATCATCAATAAAATGGGGTAAGTGATGCTTTTAAAATACTTTTCAGGATAAAGTTAGGCTACAAATATGAAATAAAGTAACGCAGATTTTTTTTTCTTTTTGCCTCTGTTTTATTTATAGGGGAGATGAACAGACCAGATCAGAGATGGTATCAGGAGTAATATGGATGGAGGGTAGACCAAGAAAGAATGCTATCATCTCCTTCGCTCCGCATCTAGATATTAGGACTCAGACCCCAGGATAAAGGTCACATGCACATGAATGTCCTGGTCTTCTCCTCATCGGTGACCTTCCACATTGCCACTTGATTACATTCTCTTTAACAGGAGTTAGAAGTTTTGATTGGAAATGAAAAGTTGAACCTACGATTTCAGGCCTGAGGCCTTCTTAATTTATCTCAATGCCACGTGTCCCTAACTTTCTTGTTCGTTAAATTCACCCAGTGTTTTTCAGAAAATTGAAGTCTGTGAGTGCAACTTTGCATGTAAATGCAATGTAACTGCTTCATCATGGTAAGAACTACTTGCAAGAAAAATTGGAGGTTTTTTATTAAATAGCACAAATTTCCCCTCCTCTCCCTGGAAGTTCTCTAGGATGATTTGAAGCTGCATATAGACTTATTCATTTCCAATGATAATAACTTCGGGGAAAGTTAAATGGCATCCCACTTTGTCTTATGGGATCTTAGATATTAACTGTGGCAGAGAGCCATGATGATGAGTTATAAGTAGTTTGGGGATTGAAATCAAGGACATGTAAGCCAAGAAAGGTGGACCTTTGTGAGTGTGCGTGATCACACTTTACTGTCTTCTCATATCAGCTAATTTGTTTTACTTTCAGTTTAGAAGTCTCTTGCATGTTGATTGTCATCTGTCTCTCTTAGATTCCTTTAGAGAAAAGAGAAAATGTTCTTAAAATTATTTTATACATCGAAAAACATTACCTTTGACAGCCAGGTGTCTTAGGAGTGCATTTTGATTTGCTGCTAAAAAGTGCGGGCCATGGCTATGAAATTAGTTCATTCTGAGGGTGGATATATGTCAGTATTTCATGCATCGATTCCTACTAGGATGAAATACAAAAGGGATTAGGAGATGTACTAAAGATTACAGCTTTTCTTCAAGATTAAAATCTTTCCAATAATTTTTTAATGAGAAAAAAAACATTAGGAGGCAAGTCTAGCATTTAAAATAGGATGCGAGTATTGCAACATGTGACCCATACTTGTTCATGGTGTCAAACCTTTGCCAGGGTTGCTGTTATGTACCATGACCTTGTATATGTGTGAATGAGCTATATGCTGTAATTAGCTTTGGAGACCAAAAGTGTAAGTATAATGTAAGATGGGAATATATTTCCTGAACTTGAGTAACGATTTGCTTTGCTTTTCATAACTTCAATTGTTACCATTTAGTATTTACAAAGCAGATTTTTTAAAAGATTTTACTTATTCATTTATTAGAGAGAGAGAGCATGAGAAGGGAGAAGGTCAGAGTGAGAAGCAGACTCCCCATGAAGCTGGGAGCCGGATGTGGGACTTGATCCCGGCTCTCCGGGACCATGACCTGAGCCGAAGGCAGTCGCCCAACCAACTGAGCCACCCACGCACCCCTACAAAGCAGATTTTTAAAAGATCCCACATGGCCATCTGAAGCATCTTTTTGGTTAGAGTCGTCAGAAGGAAAGCCCGCGAGACCTCGCAGTGCTCTTCCCATGTCACAGGTGTGGGAGACGAGGTCCACAGATAGTGAGAGAGCAGATGTGCCCTGGGGGCCAAAAGGGTGACCAGCAAGGGCACTGGTCAATCGGGATCTTAAAAAATTGTGGAGGAAGCCACACCTCCGGAGTGTGAAAATCTGTCTGCCCATCCCCCAGCATGCTCAGAGCCCTTTTACGGGTTTTGGCTTAGCCTCTGGAACCATGAACATCTGGCTTTTTTTTCCACCCATCTGAAACAGCTCCAGTCCTTGCTCACCTGAGAGGAGGTTAGCAACACTAATCCAGCTGCATTCCCCTCCCCCCCGCATTTCTCAGGCGAATCGATATAAAGAATATACAAATTAGAAACACTCCGACCACTCCTGAATGGTTACCAATGAATATTTTCTCTCCTTACTGTCTAATCAAGTTTGCCAAGTCTTTAACCCTGTCCTATATTGCATTGTGGGTACATTCACAAATGACGATTTTTTTCCTAGGGGTTGGTTTCTGCTACCTCAGTGTACAGAGAAACTGAACACTTCAGTCTTTCCACAGTGACGGGTAACGTGCGCGATTGTTTCCTGACGGTGATTCGGAATATTGATGCCTTAGAGAAAGAACTACATCGAACAGGCAATCTGCACAGCTCACAATCTACACAAAGAGCACTGGAGATAAATAAAGTGTCAACCGGGCGCTGGAGCTTTGTGCAGAATCATTTTCAAATTTTCCTTTTTGAATTATTAAATAGACCATGTCAGAACAACTCTGATTATTATCCAATCCATAGGCTTCAACACCAAGCTTTTATGTAATATCAAGTGACTGCGGCGATCAATTGGACCAATCATAAATGTGCGCTCATTCTGGAAAGGATTCAAGCTCTCCGCTGCACTGCAGCATCTTATGCAGATCCGGAAACACCTGCTGCATTGCTTAGAGAGGGGGCTACCGCAGGGTCTGCCTTTAGGAAGGTGCGGAGGCTGTGAAAATATATTTAGTTCCTTATCGAGGACTTTAAGCCTAAGTCCATCTTTTTGCCATTTGAAAACTGTTTACGTAGGATAGCTGGATCCCGATTATCTGGCTATGCATCTCTGCGGCAGAATGATCTACCTAACCTATATTGTAAATAAAACGTGATAATGGGCAGTTCTGAAAACCGGAGCAGAAAAAAATCAAGCGTTGTTTGCGGTTTCTTGAGGAAATACAGTATCTGCTGGAAGCAGAGACTGAGCTATGCAGGCATGTAGCCACGTGTCATTTATAAAATGTGATAAAATGATAATCTCTCACCTACACTAATACGCAGTTTATCTAGATAAATAACTCTTCGAATGAATACTGTGGATGCCTTTAGGGTTTTAGGCATTTAATTAAAACGGAACAAAAATATTAGCTGTCAGCTGTGGGATTTTCAGCATCTTCTTTTGAAAAGGATATTCTTTAGTCTGAGAACAGATTTGTGACATTCACTGGGAATAGACGTGAGGTGGTATTTTTCTAATCCTCAGGAAAGAAGAGGCTCAAAATGCACGGTATAGAAATCTGAAGATGAAACGGTTTCCTGAGGATGCCTCTGTTTCCCACCACAGCTCCCTCCCAGGGCCTGGGACGGAGGGAGGAATTCAGGGAGCCTCTGATAATTGCCAGTGATTGGAGGCAGCCCTATGGCTTGGGCACTTTCCCCATCGTGCTGGTGCCTTGCCAGGATTCACGATGACTGCAGATAGCAGAGGGCTTTCTTCCTATTGCCTGTGTGTGATTTTGACGTTGGACACAGGGAGGCAGGGCGAAGCAGTGGCAGAGACCAAGCGTAGGGAAAAGCCCAGTGGAGGCCCTGGAGCAAACTGCCTTCTAGAATGCAGAGATTAGAGGAAGCTCCCCTGCTACCCACTTAACCCTAAAAATACATCCTAAGCTGCAATGCAAGAGACTCGTCCAGAAATGACTCCTTTTAATTATTCCATTGTCTACTGAACATTGATATGAGGTTTTCTTTGAGTCAAGTTTTCTGGGAAAACACTGGCTACCTTTATGTGACGAAAACTCTGTCTCTTGAAATACATAGATTGGACACCGTGTATACACATTATGTGTATTTCTTTTGTCTATTTTTACCCTATCTTGTAGGGTTTGGAATACAAAAAAAGAAAAGAAAAGTCTTCTATTGTAATGCGGTGGGGCCCTATTTTGTTGAACAAATTAATCTGGGTATTTGTCCACAATTTTGATAATAGATGACATGCTGACAAAGCATGAAATTATTACTATAAATGATAGTGGTGTGAGATTTCTCTTTTTTTCCACAGAGTAAGTTCAGTGTTTAGGTAACCTGGTTTAGTACATTTTCAGCACCCTTGAGAGAGATAAGGAAATGGTCTAAACACTTGAGAAAAATGTAATTTGAGTAAGGAGTTAGATTTTTAAAATCCCTTTTAGTTCTTGCTTGGAATATTCATTTTTCGCTGTGGTCTTACTTTTGGATCTGGAAAGTGGACTGTATCTTAATAAAATAAGGACTGTTACAGGACTTACTATAGTTCAAAATATTTCACAGATCTAGAACAAAGATGCTGTTCAAATGGGCAAACGTTTGATATGTTGATAATAGGTAACAGACTAAAGGTAATAGGTCAGAGGGGTGTGTGTGTGTGTGTGTGTGTGTGTGTGTGTGTGCACGCGCGCTCCCTTTCTTGTCATACCTGGAGGCTCGTACAAGAGTTACAATCAAAACAAAAATAGAACCCTTATAATTCAAGTGGAAGAGAAATTTAGGCAGTCAGTTATTAATAATCCAAATCAATAAGCACATTGTTTTTTTCCTCCAGGTATGTTTTAGCCATCAGTGTTGAAAATACCAGCTCCGAAAGATGTATTTCCACATTTCAAAATCGTTTTTGGGGGGAAAATAGGGAAGGGGATTCTATTCTATATATTTTCCTCATGGGCAGTGGAAATAAGCTTTTATGATTCCATACTCTTTAAGCCTTCCTCCCCTCCCCCCTTCATTTGATCACATTATTCGCACAAAGAACCAATGAGCCGTATGCCATTACCTTAAAATCCTATATTAATGAGACAGCTACAGTTTTTAATCATTTGAGTTAAGCCTTGAATATTCTGTTTGTTAATATAGTGCATCCATTTAAAATGAGGACAGGCATTTTATTGTAATATTTTATTTGCAAATAATGACTAAAATACTGATTTTTCTCTTTGTAAAGTTGTCAAACATTCTGAAGAAACATTTTATTTTTGAGGAGTTAATTTTCTCTCTAAAAGCATGGGTAAAAAAAAAGATGTTTCTTGCAGAGTCAGTTAAAGAGATAAGAGCCCTGGTATTTTGTTTTTCTGGCAAAATTTTATACATATACAAACTGTGTAATAAGCCAACCTTGATTACTTAACAAAAATCGAAAGCATTTGAGATAACACTTAAATGATACCTAAACAATGTGTATCCTTAGTATCTTCTGGAAATATAATTGTGTGAACAAAAGGAGGAAGTTTTTGTTTTTGCTTAATCTTATCTTACATTGTTTTTGTTTATGAAAATGGCTCAGAAAAGCACTTAAGATAAAGTTCATATAGCACCATAATTTTTTTCTTCTTTTTAGCTAATAACTGCTCTCTGACTTAAAATATGACATGCAGGCCACCCTGATTCCACAAATGTCGACATCATATGAATTAGAAAGTGGTCTCACCTTTTACAATTCCTGTATAAAAAGGCAGCCACATATTTAACCTCTTGAAAGTTGCCAAGCCATTTATCTATGGGCTATTTGTTATTTTTTTCTTTTATAATGTTTTTCTTATTTGATGAAAAATCTAATATATGTTAGAATGCTAGTCAAAAAAGAAGCTAAGCTCTTGAATTTTGAATGCTTCTTACTTAACGAATACAGTGACTTGTAAAGTATAAATTTAAAATAAGAGGAAAACTGTTTTAAAAATGCAATTTGGTACTGTTTCCCCAATACAAATGATATTCACAAATGAAATCACAAGCAAAATTTAGGAAAAATTAAAAGGAATTTACCCAAGCAGAGTTTTCATAACTAATAAAAAATACCAGAGAATTTAATGGAGGTATCGCATCCATATCGCTGAACCTATACTTTAAAAACAAACATAAGACACGGAGGGACTTTTCCTTGACTTCTGTTTCTCGCATCTCAGCAGCTACTCAATCTAGGATTTTTTTCAGCGTTCATGTAGGAGCCACTGCCTGGCATTTTTAAGAAATTTGGGGTCTAAAAAAAATAAAAATAAAAAAATAAAGAATTTTTGGATCTGCCTAAAGCTAAGTCACCGTATCTGGGTGGATGGTAATGTTACTTCATTTTGCATGTGAAGAAAGTCATTTTTAATCCCCCTGAGATTACAGATAACATCGAACCGAGAAGTTGTTTGGGAACACTAGGCTCCCACTGTCACTCTTCACTTGAAAAATTCAGCTGACCTCCCTAGTTTATTTTAACCGGAATATACACAGTTACCCCCTCTCCCCCAATCTTGTCTTGACCTCCCCTCTTAGCCACATACAGATGCCCTCTTACTTGGAACCTTTGAGTCGACTTCTTTTTTCTTATCATAATGATGATTTCTGCATAAATAACAAGTCAACCAAGCATTTGATCCTATTAACTGGCCAGAGTTGCCCAAACCACGAAATTTTTGCTAAGCTCTATCTGATGCATTCTTCTGTAGAAGCAAATATATTTTTCCTCAAGTAGTTATTAGATACTTTATTTTAGATACTGCCTTTTTTTTTTTTTTTTTTTTTTTTTTTTTTTAGCAACAGAATCTAAGCAGCCTGATTGGAATTTCAAATGATCGTCACACTGAATTTGAAAGTCTGTCTTACACAGAATGTAACATTTTTCTTATATTTTAACCAAATAGAGGCAAGAAAGTCTTTTTTATCTTTTTCTAGCCAAACATATGTTCACTATTATTAATTCAAATAGGAGAAAGATCATTCCACGTCTTTGGCTATTAATAAGATTTTTCAGTCTTTTGCTAGGTTATCAATTGCTTCTCTCAATGTTCAGTATACCAATTTTCCTCACTTCCTGACCTGGTTTGTTCTTAAGGGATAGAAAATCCATGTTGTCACTCGCCAGAGCACGCAAAAGCCGGTTTGTTAGAAAACAAGGTGTTGCACTGTTTGGTTGTTTATTTATTTATTTGTATGCCAGAAAATGAGTCTGAGTTACATAGCGTGGTTCCCGTTGCCTGTTTGCTTACACTTAGCTTTCCTCTCTTTACACACGAAGAAGCAAACACCATCCCTGTCAGAGGATAAATGAGGCAGAATTGGTGACGTGTGTGTTTGTCAACATAAGCAAGATCAAATGATTGCTCAGCAGGAAGAAGCCACGGGAAAGCCAATGATTTTTGACTAATTAGCAAAATAATAATAATGTCTCCCTAATGATTACCTTGTACTGGCTTGTGGCCTTTATCAGACAGAGCTGTTCCATCAGTGCAAACTGGTGTTCGGAAGACAAGTTAGCAATTTTATTTGAAATCGTGGATGTGCAGCATTCAGAGAAATCTTTGGAAACATCCTGTCCTTCTATATCATTGAGCAATGGAGACAGAACTGAGCCCTGCTTTTTTTGTTTCCCGTTGTCCTATCACCAATGAGCGCTTCAGCTAATACTTTATAAGAAGCAGAAATGTGTGCTTTTCAGGACCATTTAAAATACAAGTTCAGGGGCGCCTGGGTGGTTCAGTGGGTTAAAGCCTCTGCCTTGGGCTCAGGTCATGATCTCAGGGTCCTGGGATCAAGCCCCGCATCGGGCTCTCTGCTAATCAGGGAGCCTTCTTCCCTCTCTCTCTCTCTGCCTGCCTCTCTGCCTACTTGTGATCTCTCTCCTCTCTGTCAAATAAATAAATAAAACCTTTAAAAATAAAATAAAATACAAGTTCATTCTATCCATTCAGGGTATTTTGCCAGAGGTGTCCATGAGGAGTAACTTGGTTGCAGATAACAACGTTGACAAGAATTTTTTTTTTTCTCTTGCCACACGCTAGCCAAAGTTAGAGTGTCCGTTACCATGTGTAGCCTTATTTTAAGTAATCTTTGATGAAACTTCAAGAAGAAATGAAGGTAGACCTAAATTCTTAGTCCTGGAAAATGTCGTTGGAGCTTCCATTTTCTGTGAAGTTCGGTAGGCAATCCCTATTTATAGGAAACGGCAAAGACAGAAGTATGTCTCAGGTCGCAGGGCGTGTGCGGAGCTCTGTGGATTATCTTGCCTGAGACATATTCACAGGATTCCTGGCTCAGGACAAAGCTACATATTTCTCACTTTCCTGGGTGCCAGATTTACACCTTAAAAATAGAGATCAAGGATGAGTGAGCTTGGAACCAAGGGAATATTGTCTAGGAGAACTTAGCTTGTCAGATGGTGTCTAGGTTGGGAAATGCTATGTGGACCTTGCTGATTTGGGCATTAAAACGGCCCAAATTGTGGGGCGCCTGGGTGGCTCAGTGGGTTAAAGCCTCTGCCTTCGGCTCAAGTCATGATCCCAGGGTCCTGGGGTTGAGCCCTGCGACAGGCTCTCTGCTCAGCAGGGAACCTGCTTCCCCCTCTCTCTCTGCCTGCCTCTCTGCCTACTTGTGATCTCTCTCTCTCTGTGTCAAATAAATAAATAAAATCTTAAAAAAAAAAAAACAGCCCGAATTGTATTAGATTTTCCCAGGAGAGCTGATAAAACTTTCAAATGATCATGGGCCAAAGTACCTCAACAAAATAAAAAGCAAACACGATGATAAAGTTACTTATTTATTTATTTTTTGACTAGCAAGCTACTTCTTTGTTTGCGTTTAAAAATTTTTACCCTTATCGCTTCTCGGCCTTTTGGCTAAGATCAAGTGTAAAAATTTTTACCCTTTAAAATAATATAAATTGTTATCTTTCAGTTTTTTTCTACTGTGGTCATTTAATTGACATATTTAAATAACAAAGCAACCCTCCCATCCCATTTTCTTTCTATCCAAATCACCAAGTAAGAAGTTTTATTGTTGGGTAAGCGTTGTTTGTGTTTATTTATTTTATTTTTAATTTTTTTCAAGATTTTATTTATTTATTTGACAGAGAGAGACATCGAGAGCAGGAACACAAGCAAGGGGAATGGGAGAGGTAGAAGCAGGCTTCCCATGGAGCAGAGAGCCTGATGCGGGGCTTGAACCCAGGACCCTGAGATCATGACCTGAGCAGAAGGCAGACGCTTAACAACTGAGCCACCCAAGCACTCCCTCTTGTTTATGTTCATAGCAGCTAATAAAGGGCCCATGGTTACCTTTCCTTTATTTTTATTTTTTGGCACCTGAAGTCTGCTTAGGAAGTTCTTCTAGGAGTTCTTCTAGTCCCCTCTCTCTGCCAAGATCTCTCGCAGCCCCTTCCTTAGGAGCAGTGATTTCTCTAATAAGAACCTGAAAAAAGCAATAGTAGTATTTTTCCTTTGTCTAAACCAGTAGGGAAGACTAATAGGGAGAGACAGGGAATGACGAGGTGACAGCAGTGATGGGGGATGTGGTAATGAGGGGGAGGGCAGGGGAGTGGGGTAGCAAGACAAGAGCGGTGTTGATAATGCGCTGAGGCGGGGTTGCGGGTCAGAGGGTAGAGACCACTTGAATGAATCACACGGCTGCCACCACCAAACAGATGCTTTGAGATTCTCTTAAGTCTCCATCAACCTCAATGAATTCTTCTATGGCTCTCCAGGGCTGCACTGTCCAATAGCGTAGCCAACTAACCACTTGCAGCTGGTGAGCACCTGAAATGTGTCTAGTCAAAAATCACATGCTTCAAGTACAGCAGACATACTGGATTTCAAGATTTAATATGAAAAACATGAAATATCACTAATAAATTTTGTATCAGTTACATGTTGAAATGATAGTGTTTAAGACGCTTTTAAGATACTTTTTTTTTTCTCTCTTTAAAAAGGAGCAGCTCAGTCAGGTAAGCCTCTGCCTTTGGCTCAGGTCATGATCCCAGGGTGCTAGGATTGAGTCCCGCATCGGGCTCCCTGCACAGTGGGGAGCCTGCTTCTCCCTCTGTCTGCTGCTCCCCCTGCTTGTGCTTTCTCTCTCCATCTCTGAGCAATAAATATATAAAATCTTTTTTTAAAAAATGGCTACTAGGAAATTTAAAATTACATCGATGGCTCTCTTTAATAATCATGTTTTTTAGTTTCTGTATTTGATGCTTGACATCTGCGCCTTGCTGACTCTAAGGAGACTGCCTCTTCCAGGACTAGGCAATTTCTAGAGATAGCAAAGGACCTGCATATGAGAGCATCTTCCACAAGCAAAACAACCAATTCAGAGACCATACCCCCAGCAACTTTTTTTTTTTTTAAAGATTTTATTTATTTATTTGACAGAGAGAAAGAGAGAGAGAAACCACAAGTAGGCAGAGAGGCAGGCAGAGAGAGGGGGGGAAGCAGGCTCCCTGCTAAGCAGAGAGCCCGATGTGGGGCTCCATCCCAGGACCCCGAGATCATGACCTGAGTTGAAGGCAGAGGCTTTAACCCACTGAGCCACCCAGGCACCCACCCCCTCCCCCCCAGCAACCTTTTTTTATAGGGTTGCATACTCTAAGCCGCTATTCACCTGCCCTAATCATCCCAGGGCTAGGTACCAGACAACTAGGGAGAGACCCTATGCCCCAGAGCCCATGGAAATAGTTCGAATTAACCAAATTTTAGACTGCCTACCCTGTTTCTTCTACTCCTCCCTGCACAAACCATAATAAAGGCTCATGCCCATGTTTTGCCCCCTTCTCTGGGCCTCCTGACTGCCCTTGGTCTTTCCCTGTGTGGCCCCAGCCCCATGGAATGGTATGCCCCATCTTCTTGGGAACTGTGACTATTACAAACTACCTTTTCAGTGGTGGTAATTTTCTGATTTGTTGGCCTTACCATACTATAATAATAGTAAAACCTACATGTAAAGACACTTGCATATTATTTCTATGGGATAGCACTGTCAGAGCTCTGTTTTCTCCAAGTGTGATCCAGTAATCATGTCAAAATGTGGAGAATCATTCACAAAATTAAACCCCCAGATTTCTGGGACCCCTTCGAAGTAGCTCAGCTTCCGAAGCATAGTATTAGCTCAGTAAATCTCAGCTATTATTACTTTGACACCATAATGACAATAATGCTAATAATGATGATAATGAAGTGGTTTATTTCTGGTTTGAGATGATCATTTCTTCTCTCTTTATGGTTAGTTTTGTTCCTAGTGTGCAATATAATAAAATATATATCTCTGTATGCAATGCAAGCTAGCATTTATTGTTTATTATTGGCCAAGCTCATGTTAAGTGTTTTATACATTATTTCATTGAATCCTTATGACAACCAATTGAGTGACAAAGTAATTTGCCCAGAGTCACACAGCTTGCTAGTGCTAGTGTTGGAGCATATATTTATTTTTGAATGATACATAATTTGTGTGTTTACTTAACACGATCGTGCCCAACACTCATTCAGAAGGATAATAGAATGCATATGCACAATTTAAGAATTATCATGAAGCAAACACATGTGTGCGCACGACCAAGAGGAAGATATGGCTCCTCCTTGATTGTGTTTCCCCTTCCTCATTCGTCAGAGGCAGCATACCTTCACTTTTCTGGTCATCATCTAGTGGCCATTAAGACAAAGTCACTAGAAATACTCTAGTTTTTTTTCTTGTCCCTGAACATTTTCAATGATGTGCATCTTTTCTTTGAAAAAAAAATTCACTGAACCTAATATTCACTAGTATTAGTTAGCTGATGTTAACTGATATTTGACTAATATTTTTAATAAGCATTAGGCTTAAAGGGGAGTTACAAAAATCATAGAGTCCCCACAGACCTCATATCTTGCTTCTCTTGGCATTAGCATCTTACTTTCCCATACAACTACCAACCGGGAAATTCACGTGGGCAAGTAATTATTAACTAATCTGTGGACCTTTTTGACTTTCATCTGTTTCTTCACTGATATCCGTTTTCTTTTCCTGTTCCAGGATCTTTTCCAGGATCCCACAAGGCACTTAGTTTCTATTTGGGGGGACAAAGTTTGAACCCATTTCTGTCTTACTACAGAATTCACAAGTGCAGTGTTTCAGGGAGATTAATTTTGAGGCAGCATGTGAAATAGATTTTAGGGCAGAGAGCTAAAAGCAGGAATGTCAGGAGACTCTTGCTATATTACGATTGCTTAAGGCAGAGAGCGGCTATGGCAGTGAAGGGCCATCTATGTGTCTATTCCTTTATATAGCACACACTGCTTTGGAATAATGCATTCATCTTTCTCCCCTAGAAGCCCTCAAGTTCCTTGAGGGCAGGAAGCACAAAAGCTAATTCATCTTAGTATCTCCTTCAGGTACTGAGGAGAGTGACTGGCTCTAGAAGCGATTTGGTGAAGGTTTGTCAAATAAATTAGTATGAATGAGAAACGTGAGCTGAGGGGAGAGCTAGGAACCACAAAAGGGATAAGCAAAGGCAAAGGGAGAAGAGGGAGAGCAAAAATAGAAGAGAGAGACCTGAGGAGTTGGGGTTGGGGGAGACACACAGAAGGTAAGGCATTGACAGGGGAAGACAAAGAAAGGGAGAAGCCAAAGGAGAGGAAGCTAGGAGATTTGAGGGATAAGCAGCTAGGGCAGGGGGATTGTCTTCCCATTGCGTTGGTCACTTAGATTCTGTACATTATCATCCATCACTTAACTTTAAAAACCTTGCCTCCTTTATTTATTGCTGTTCACAGCTCTCAGACCTTTCTTTATCATTTTCTCCCTCATCGCACTCCTCCTGCACAAGACGCTTCTAAGAGTCTCCAGCCGCAGCCAGGGGATGTCACGTGATGCCTAAGCTTCACTGTCACCGGCCCACTTCAGGTGCTCAGCCCTCTACACCGGCTTCCTGCCTCAAAGGCCTTTGCACTCGCTGAGCCCCTCTTTCTAAGATTTCCAGCTCCCAGGTTCTCACAGGATTGGCTTATTCTCCTTGAAGTTTTAACCCCACTCGATTACCCTCTATCTCACAATGTTGTTTTATTGTCTTCAAAGTGCTTAAGGCTCCGGGAGTTTTCTTGTTTGTTTATTTGCTCACTTTGTTTTCATTTGTCTTCACCCACTAGAATACTAGCTCCAGGAGAGAAGCTCCAGTATTATTTACCAGGAAACCTCCAGCACAGGGAACAGGGTGAGAAGACTCTGAAGTGAGGGACACATTGTTTTGCAACTGGACTCAACTTAGTCATGGAAGGGCGGGGGGGG
>CM052798.1:107971328-108092645 GCA_028533885.1 Nasua narica
GCTTCTGAACTAAGATAAAATTTCAAGTAAATTTGGTATCTCAGGCAATTCAATGCTTCAGTTTAACACTTTTTGGATGCCTGTTAATCGCCAGGTACTGTAGCAGAAATGGCAAATATTGAAAACAATAAATTTCTGTTCTCTAGGACAGAATGGAACTGATTGCCAAATGGAACTGTTTGATAAGCAAATGACTGGTTGCAAAGCAATTTCTAAGAGCTATAGAGAGGGCTATGGAGGGGAAGAGGAAAGACCTTAAAGGCAACTTAATACCCACTTCACATATGCAGATTAACATTCTCTGATAAAGCTTTGAATGATGATAACAGGTGTTACTGGGGGGCTCAAGTGAATGGGGCAATACTGGGTTGACATTAACCAGTGGTCTCTAATGCAGGACTTAACAGAGTCTTTAACTTACTAATACATACTGCTAATTTATGTGGGGTGAGGACATTGGTAAGCGTCATTGCCTAATCTTGACCACAGTGCCTTTTTCAAAGAGGATCTTGTAAAACTAGTTTCCACTGAACAAATTTTGAAATTTCTTCACAATACATTTAGTTTAAGAATTCTAAAAAATAACTTCTTGGTGTTCAGGGTTGAGGATTTCCCACTTGAAAGTTTGAGGAATGGAACCAAGAAAGCTCTTCCATCCTTTCTTTTCTCCATTATCATCCTAGGACTTCAAAGGACTTTTTCATCCTTCAAGACCCGATGAAAGTCCCATATTCATGAGAAAGAGTTTGTGGTCTAACTAGTGGAAGATGCCTGAGAGTTTTAAATTTTTTTTAGAAATTCTACCTGAAAGAATGATAAAAGATTAAACAAAAAAGCCTATCATACTAGCATCTTGTGTCTTGTACTATTCCCTATGAAAAGGAATTAAGATTTCTTGAAGAAATGGGCTGAATTCAGGGCTGGGCCACAGAAGCTACGGGTTGAATTGGGACCATCTTGTTATCTAGAAAATAAGTTAGTGCCCACCCCCTGCTCCAAATAAAGAAACTGGTGGGCCATATCACAAAGACATGGGAACAACTCTAAGTGACCCCTATTAGCCACATCTAAGACAATCTGAGCGTGAAAACAATTAGTACAGTAATAAACCATTGGAAAATGAAAAAAAAATTGTAAGTCCGTGTGAAAAATAAAGATAAATAAACAAATGGAGGAAAAGGCAGGGTTCTTACTTAGAGTAAATCTCAAGTGCCTACTCATAAAAATAGAGGAAGTGTTGGAGTTAGAAAAATCACTATTTTGCAACCATCTTGCTAAAGATTGGATCAGACAAGAGTCATTGATCCAGAGGGAAATTTTGATGAAGCAAAATATCTGTATGGTATTAAGTGTCTCTTGCACAGATTGCTTGTAATTATAACAGGAAAAACAGTACAAATAGTATACTAGCTATATTATAGTTATATACGGAGTATCATATATATATATATTTATACACAATTTAATTTTTATATAATAAGTAACTCTATAGTAGTCGTACATAATGGTGTAATCAGACAAACCTTGGCTGGGTGATCCAAATTAACATCAGGGAAGGGCAGATGCACATGATGTGCCTCCAGATATGATAACTTGAGGAGGACCCAATATCACTTATGTATTATTTCAGCCTGGAATGCATTCGCTGAATTTAATCATAAGGAAACATCACATAAACCCAAAATGAAGACTATCTCAATGTAAAAAAAAAGACTGTTTCCTTCAAACTTGTCAATGTCATAAAAGACAAAGAAAGGTTGTGGAAATGTTTTAGATTAAAGAAGGCTAAAGAGACATAATAATAAAATGAATTACTTAATTTTAGACTGAACCTGGCACTGGAGGGGGAAAATGCTGTGAAGGACATTGTTGGGTCATTTGACAAAATTGGAATACAGACAGTAGGTTGGAAAATAGTATTCTATCAATGTTAATTTTACTGAGGTTCATAACTGTACTGTAGTTTATGTGAGAAAATATCTTCTTCTTAAGAATTAAACACTGAAGGGGCACCTGGGTGGCTCAGTGGGTTAAAGCCTCTGCCTTCGGCTTAGGTCATGATCTCAGGGTCCTGGGATGGAGCCCCGCATCGGGGTCTCTGCTTGGCGGGGAGCCTGCTTCCCCCTCTCTCTGCCTGCCTCTCAGCCTGCTTGTGATCTCTCTCTCTGTCAAATAAATAAATAAAATCTTCAAAAAAAAAAAAAAGAATAAAACACTGAAGTATGTGGGGATAATGGGCCCTAATGTATGCTGCTTATCCTCTAAAGTCAGAAAAAAAATGATATGTATCTGTATCTATAAATTTATATCCACCCATCCATCTACCTACTTACCCATCTCCTTACCTATTGTATTTATTTTGATCAATCTATAGATCAATGGATCTACTGATCTACCAATGTCATCTAGCGATCTGTCATCTATGATCTTTTTCTTTCTTTCTTCTTTCTTTCTTTCTTTCTTTCTTTCTTTCTTTCTTTCTTTCTTTCTTTCTTTTCTTTCTTTCCCTTTCTCTATCTGTTGCACAAATGAAAAAAAAATTGAGTAAAATTTTAATAGATGAATCATATACATGGTATAATGGTGTTCTTTGTACTATTTATATTCTTTCAAATTTTCTGTAAGCTTAATATTATTTCAAAATATTGAATTTTTACAAATTAACATAGCACCAAGTACAGTTTAGCTGTGGCTTGGGATTAGCCTCATGTGTTCTGGAGTTATACACACCTGGTTCTAAGCTTGGCCTGACTACTTATGACTTCTGTTTTCTTGGATAGTCCCTTAACCTCTTTATGCTACAGTTTCTTTATCTGTGACATGTAATAATAAAAGCACACTGTACATGACACACAACATTGTTCAGTAAGTGTTATTTTTATATGATGAGTATTTAGTAGTCTCTAGTTGATTAAAAGGACTCATGGTTGAACCAGCTCAAATACATTGACAGAAAGGACACGGGATTGGATTAAACATGTTCCTGAAATCTCTTTGATTGTTATAATCCCTTGCTTCTTTAAATAACTCCTTGTATTTGATTTAGAAACAAAAAGTTTGAATTTTTAATGATCTTTACTCTAGAGCAATCTGTATTTATTTAAAAAAAAAAGTCCAACTGAATAGTAGAGTTGATTTTCAGAAGAGCCTTCAAATGAAACAAAACTGGATTTTTTTCCCCATCAAACTAAGCATGATTTATTTCTGTCCAAATTCAGCCAATAGTTCCTATAAAAGAGTGAAACCATACTGCTGCTCTAACAGTGATACTTTCTAAGTTCATACATCTAGTTACATTGGCAAAAAACTGAGTTGTGTAGCATCTGTTTTACTATTTTACTTGGTTTTCTCATTTGAGGAATGGAGTCTTAGGTCAATTGAATGAAGACGTTCAATGTCACCCACTTATAAGTGATGGAATTCAGACTGTCTCCTGGGTCTAATGAGTTGCCTTCGTGTCAGTTCTTCCTTCCTCTTTGGCTTCTGAGCACCTTCAGCAAACTGCCAAAATCAATTTCAGTTTTTTCCTACCAAGATCTTCCCAATCCTCCAACTCTTTTTGGCTCCAACCTTCTGTTTTGGCAACTGTGAGAATATTCTTCTGGATATGGAATGGAAAGAGATCATTTTGGAGTTTTGGAGTCAAGCAGAGTTGGATACAAAATCTGGTCTGTACCACATTCTTACTGCATGCCCTCAGCAGGCAAGGCAGAATAATTCACATTGAAAGCGTATCTCCGGGGGTGGGGTGGGGGTGGCGCCTGGGTGGTTAAGCGGTGAGCTCTCAGAGGTTTTGGTTCAGGTCATAATCTCAGTGTCCTGAGATCGAGCCCCATGTGGGGCTCAGCACTCAGCAAGGAATCTGCCAAAGATTCTCTCTTCCCTCTCCCTCTGCCCCTCCCGCTGCTCATGCTCTCTTTCTCTCTCTCTAAAATAAATAAATAAATAAATGAATCTTTAAAAAACAAAAGTATATCTCTGGGGTCAGTCTTCTAAGGTTAGAATCCTGTTTGGTGGGATCCCCTTTGTTGGGCAGGTAATTTTACTTCTTTCTGTATCAGTTTTCTTATCTTTAAATGGGGATAATAGAGCTCACCCCATAGAATTGCAACGAAGTTTAAACAATATAATTATGTGAAATGCTTACAATGGTACACATAGCACATGACCAGTACCTTTCCAAGTTTCAGTTTTCTTATCAAAAATTGAGGGTAAGCTTATTTCATATGTTTAACGTAAAGATTAAATAAACTACTGCAAGTAAAAAAAAAAAAAAAGAACTCAACTCCGTACCTAGTTCATTACTGACCATTCATTCATTCACTGAATATGTGTTTATGGACCGCCTATGTTATAAGGGCTGGACATTCGGAGAAGACTCAGATATACGAGTCTGTGGTCTACTGATCTGTGTGTAGGGTGGGGGGAGTGAGTTGTTGTCATAAAAGATAGGGATTGAGTATAGGCCTGATCTCTAAATCTTAGTAAAAGCATGTTTTGTTTTTTCTTATCTCTCGTCCCCACTTTTAAGGCTATCTAATTTCCCTTTGATTTAGAATTTAGATTCTCATTTTCTTTTCCACAAACATTATTTAAATGTATCTAAGTCGGCATTTAGCTAATAAGGAAAAGGAACATTTTGGGGGCATTTTGAAGTTTGCAAAGGGCTTTCATGTACGGCTCCTCCTTTGGTCCTCCTCTGACGCTGTGAGGGACAGACGCAGGCCCATTATCTTCATGAAAGCTCCCACGGAAACATGTCTGCCACACATTCTTAGTGATTAGCAAAATAAAAGATTTTAAAGTAAAAATATTCCTGTCTCTTTTCTTCAAAAAGCAAACAGATTCTAGATGAGGCAAGGACAAGAGCTGGAGGAGGAAAATTGGCAATTTTTTCTTTGCATAATTTTTCTGACAAAACAAAAAGATTTCTACATCATTTTTGATGACACACTGTACCCATATCTTTGGAATTTTTGCAAATTTAGCATCAATCATGTACATTTTCCAGTCATTTTCATTGAAATTTCATTCTATTTATCTTGTTGGCAAAGTGAAAGGCAATTTTTGTTTGCTAACGTTGCCTTTTCCCTTGCTACATAAAAAAATGGCAATGCTGACAAGAGGAAGGCTTTTCTTTTCTCCTGCAGGGAAGCCCCCAGTGTGCTCATTTGTATGTACAGTCTATCATTACTATTTTAGCATATTTTCCTTTTATTTATAGGTTTGAATCATTTATTATTTGCTTGCAAACAGTTTGCCAAGGACTCTTAATTGGTACGTATAGCAATTAAAACTTTATTACTTAAATAGTTTTGGGACCAGAAAAGGAAAGGTACCAAAATCAGCATAATCAATTTAGCTATAAAACACTGCATCTGACTTTTTATTTTATTTATGACAAGGATTTGGTTCTAATGCTTTGTAAGTAGCATGGCCGCTCTCTCTAGTTCTACATAAATGAGATTCATGCCTAATGTGCCTCCAATTTTCACAAACAATCCCTCAATACAGTTTTAACTTCCATTAAGGCTGTGTCTACCCATCATAAAATGAATGTTTGGGAAGGAATTACTGGTGCATGCAGGGTGTTAGTTTTTTAATAGGAGAGTCGGTTTGGGCCCTACTAACCTCTTCATCAAAACTTTCCTTTAGAGAAGTAGCTTTCGGCATTTTTAGGGAGTATTTCCAGAAAAAAGTCACATCAAGTCCATTCCCCATTGATGGAACTTTAGCACTCTTTGCTGTAGACAGAATTTTACAGATAGATGAGAAAGGATTTTTCATATAAATGTAATGGTTTGGAAATGTTTATTCCATATAGGCAGAGCATCTGTTAGTACCTTCTATCCCTCGGGAAGATTTCTGAAAGGCTATAATGAATAAAATGGAGAAAGTTGGAAATTTATGGAAACCCAAAACTATTCCAAGAATGATGGAAATTACTTTGTAAAGTTCTGATGAGTAAGTAGTTAGAAAGTACACACACACACACACACACACACACAAACACACACGCGAACACACATAATGACTATGTCGAAAGGACTGGAAATGAGTCAGGCATTGTGCTAGGCCCTTTCACCTACAGTATCTCATTTAATCCCCACATAATTCCACTGAAAAAGGTATTATTATTATTATCCTATTTTTACAGGTAAGAGGGCAAATAACATACATGGAATAATTATAAAACTGATGAGTTAGATTGAATATAAAATAAACTGAGAGAAAGAGAGAGGTTCGACAGGGGAAGAACAACTTCTTTAATGAGGGTTGAAGATGTCAGGAAAGAGATTTTAAGCAAGCCTTGACAGACGACTGCTGCTCTAGAACCTACTCACTGTCCTAGAGTAGCTCAGTTCTCCTTCATTCCTGGAAACCTGGATATCTGTCTTCATCAGCCTCCACACTCTAACCCCTGTGAATTGTAGTCTATTTTCTACTAACCAGGACTGACTGAAAGATTTTCTATGTGCACTCAAGAACAAGATTGAAAACCCATACTGAAACCTTAAGGGTTTTTTTTTTCCTTAGTACTGGGTTGGCTCTCATGATAGGCTTCATTCTAAGGCAGAAAGAGAAAAGGACATCAGGATGTGTCCTCTACATTTGTCTACATAACCCATCCCATCCTCACGGCTGCCGATGACCTCGGAATGGGTATGCTCATGCATGGATGAGAAAAATGAGGTCCAAAGAGAGTGGGTAACTTTCTCTTACTTGCTCCTGTGGCAAGTAAGAGAAAAAACTTGGATGCAAGCCCATGTCTGTCTTATGCCAGTGTCTGTGAACTTTTCGTTAAGCTCTGTCAAAAACCATTGATGAAGGGCTGGGTGCCATACAGTAAACCAACCAACTTGTTCCTCACTGCCTGAGAGAGAAAATGTGGAGAAAATGGGTGTGAAAACATAGATGGGCCCATGTGAGACCCTTTCCCAATGATGGTAAGGAAATAAAAAATCATGTAGCCTCAGTTCTAATGATAGAGATTAAGGACCCTGTGGAAATCAGTAGGAAGTAGGCATCTTTCCATACCAAGATGATGAGATTGATTGTTCAATGTGACAAGGACTTTGAGTTTGAAGACTGAAGTTCACATAGCAAGTGGCATATTTTGGCAATAAGCAAGAGAACCGCAGATATATATTGATAGATGTAAGACGGGCAATGTTATTGCCTGGTTAATATCCATTCTCCTTTCTTCCTTTCCTCCACATTTGTTCAAAATGGTGATGTATTTTGCCTCCCTGAATCTGACGTAGACTGCAATTGGTCAGAGCCAATCACAACTGTCATCTTCCTTGCTTTCCCAGTGTCCATGACATTGGGGCAGCCATAAGAGTCAGTTCTGCCAATGGAATCTAAGAAGAGGTCTGTTTAGATTGTCCCTGGGAAGGTTTTTCTTTTCTTACAAAAAAGAACAGACAGAGTTTGCACCACTTTCACCTCTATTCCTGTTTGGAATGCAGATGCGCCACCATCTTAACTGTAAAAGGACAGAAATGTCCTGCCTGCCATCATGGAGCTGTTGAACACACATTGAAACAGCCTGCCTTTCGGGTTTTTGTTGTTGTTGTTTTGTTTTATTTGTGGGAAAAGCTCAACACTATTTTGTTAAGATACCATATTTCAGTACTTCGTTACTTGCAGCTAAGTACATTCCTAACTGGTAAAGGACAGATTATACCTATAATATCAGCGACAGCCATTTAAATGAACAAGTGATTAAAAATATTCCATTAGGGAAATAATATTTGTGCTAATCTAAATGATCAGTTCATCCATCCCCTAACCTAAATTGGTTTAATATGGGTCACATAGTAATAAAAATATGATAACTAAATACAAGTCAATAGATACCACATAGGTGAGAGAAAGCTACTTACAAGTCTTGGGGAACTTATTTCAAATTTATTCTTTTCTATTTTTAAAATAAAATATGCTCTGAGTTGACACTGTTCCTTCTCTCGTCTTTTATCATGGCATTTTATATATATGAAAAATTTGTCACGCTAATTATCCGCAAACAGAAAAGCACATCATCACAGTGAAATCAATCCTTTCTTGATCCTGCTCAAATTTAAATGTAGCCCAAATGACACCTGACAGAACCATGCAGAGGTCATGCAGTTCTTGCTTATGAGAGACGTTAATCAAACAAATGGCATTTGTCTAATTCAGCAATTTTATATCAGAAAATTTATCTCTTAAACCTTATGAAAAAAGAAGATTAAGTGAAAATAGATACATTTAGTGTTAAAAAGGCAAAACTCTAGAGATCAGGGTTACTAAGTTATTATTTCAAAAATCTGGCTCTAAGATTGACAGGTCATTTTGAGTTTCCTGCTTTTCTTACACTTACTTAGAAAAGCTCTCTCCTTAGTTGTCTCTACTTCACTTTTTACGATATCATTACTAACAGGTTAGTAGTTATGGTTTTTCCTACCAAGTATGGTTTGATACTTCTGAGAACACAAAATCACTTTGATAATTCTAATAAGACAAATCATTTTCAGCTTTCAGGGGAAAATGTCTCCAGTTTGTTTTTTGTTTTTGTTTTTCACTCAGAGAATGAAAAGTTAGTGGTGTGAAAGGCTGCTTTCTGCAGCGACCATGGTTGAGAGAATAATTTGTTATGTTCCCTCTTCAGTAATTTTTATTTTTATCTGTTTCTTTTCCCCCTTTAAATATCTAAATGAAGAAAATAAATGATATTTTAGGAGTAAAGAAAAAGTGAATTTTGCTGAATCCAAATGGCAGCCCAGGTGGCTAGACAAAGAGCCCAAATGTTTTCATACAATTTGAGTTCAGGGCATCAGTGAAATCACCCACTTCTCCAAAGAAAAGCTTTCACCTGGGATGAATTTTGTTACTCAGACTGTGAATAACTTGTTATAAAGCCACATTTTTATTTTGCGAGTCCCTTCTTCATGCTAAGTCTTTTGTTGGTCACTATTTAAATAGAAGAAATAAGCAGATATCATCCAAATTTTTTCCCTTAGAATATTTATTTTTTTCAGGAATCAGATTGGAGTTCAACAAATTAAGGCACAGAAAAAATTTCCCTAGTTACCCATTCATACACAGCAGCAGGTGGATGGGTTCAAGTGCACATCAAACTTGCAGAGAAATCAAGTCAGAAAAGCACCCTTATTTGGTTAAGTGAATTATCCCTACGTTCATACATTAAAACGACACAGAGAAGCACTCCTTTCTATATTTGCTAGCCTCAAAAGCGTAAAAAAGAGTTTTCCTTATAAAACACGTTTGACACTTCCCACAAAGTCTTCGAGTCCCCACAGTGAGGTACTCACAGGGGGTTTACAGAGAATGAGATAGCATAATTAAGTCTTAGGGAAGTGGGGTCATTTAAAACTCGTATAGGATGAACAAATAGAGGTTGGGGTTCGAGCCAAAGGAAAACTCTGATTCTTTTCATTTAACTCCTTATTAACCACAAAGGACTTTAATTCTCACTTTTGTGTATCCTGTGGCCTAAACGAAGAGGTGGTAGCAGTTCTCAGAAAGATAAAAGTGTGTGTGTGTATGTGTGTACGTGAGTGTGCATACGTGTGCACACATACATATATACGCACATGTGTCTGTGGGTGGTGGGGAGGCCAGCTATCGTTGTCCACTCCCTCCAGACTAAGATCTTTGTCTCTACCTAAATATACTGGAGATTAAATGCATGGCTTAACAATATGGAAGCCATTTCTATATTAATTACCTCCCTGGATTGGCTCTGACAGTTAAATTTGAAAATTATTAAATCGGCAAATAGACTACAGACCTTTTTTTAAAAAAATATATATATATTTAAGAAAGTCCTAATTACCCAAAGAGCCATTTGGGGGTGGGAGGAAGGAGTCTTGAATATGGTCCTGGACTGGAGTGTTTGACAACTCATTTTAACTATCTTTCAGATAAAGAACAAATTCAAAGATTCAGTCACTTGTGCTTACAGAAGAACATATGGCACGTTATGTTGGAGGACAGAGTAACCCTCAACATCCCAGCCAAATTTTAGTTAGAGTTATTATAGCCTCTTTATCTTACGGCTCCCTGTAGTCTTCACTTCCCAAGCGACAGGGCTGGATGAAGAGATGATTGTGCATAAAGTGGTTTGTGATCTTCCTAAGGGAAAGACTTGATAAAACGTGGGCTCTTCTCAGGATCCAGCAGATGTGCAGACTCCAGCAAAAGCCCTGCTCGCTCGAACGCAGACAGCCATGAATCACACACTGTCATTGTAGCGTGGGGCCCCGACCAGCAGGGCTGGGCTCTCAGGAAGAGGCAGTAGCTCCAGGCGCTCACCATCCCTCCATTCTCTCCAGACCTTTTTTTCCCCCCTTAAATTAGGCGTGGAGGTTAGCTTTGCAATGAGCTTGGAGTTGGAGCTGAAGCTGAGGGGGAATTGTCCTAGCCCAGGTATCTCCTTCTTCTTACTCACCCCAAATGAAAACACTAGGATGGAGAGGAAAAAGCGCAGCCCTGATTTTGACTTGGTAAGCAGCAGCCCCCTCACTTGTTGGCCGAGACTCAGGGAAGGGACTCAGACCACTGCTGAGAGTCATCCTTAGGAGCAAAGGAATTTCAGCCCTGAAACAAAGACCAGCAGCAGGGCAGCCTCTCACAGAGGGCTGTGTTGAGAAACCACTCCATAGAAAGGGGAAAGAAGAGGCATGCCATCCGCCTCAGGGCCACATTGGGCTTTTCTTCCCTTCCAGGCAGAAGGGAAGTTGGCTGTCCTCCAAGATATAGCTTCCTTTAGGAACATGGAACTACCTGCCAGATTCAGGAAGTGACTCAGCTTTTAGGGGGCTTCTTCCAGGTTATACTTCCTGTATATTTGCACCCAGCATGGAACTGTCCAGCACCTGCCATGGGCCGGGCTCCGTGCCAAGGTGAGAGGCACGCACGGAGCTGCCCTCATGGAGCTTCCAACCAGGGTTGAGTAACCAGAGACACAGGGAGAGCAAGACCCATGGAAGCCCCACATAGGGTGCAGGAATAAAAAGCTATACTTGACAGGTATTCTAAGGAGGGCGTCTCATGGACCCTCACAACATTGTGTAAACATCACTTTGGTCCCTTGCAGAGTCCCAGGCTTGGTGTTAGCATTTTTGAGAGCTAGCCAGAGCTTGGCTACAACCAGTACATCTGCTGCATTGCAGGAAGAGCTTGAGATTTCTTGAAGCTCTTTCTTTCGCAAGATCACTGTCCTTGACTTCTGATTTCCACATAGGTTTCCAGTGCTGGCATCAAAATCCTCCCTGTGCGTCAGCAAGCAGGCAGGAAATGAGATGCCCCACTCCTCTCCAGCATAGGAGCAATAATGCATTGAGAGTTTTGGTTCTAAAAAATAAAAGGAAGAAATCAAGATGATGCCGTAGATAATGTAATGTTCCACCATTTGAATGAGATTTGAAATATTCTTCAGGCCTGACTACAGAATACTGTGCCTCCCTAAAAGCTCAGATTCACACAACTCACGATGGGAACACAGAGTCGTGAAATTCCAGTGTCGTTGTTGTTGTTGTTTTAATGTAATGAAATTTTATTAACATTTGTCAGAGTCTTTAGCTTTATTGATGTTTGGAATTGAATTCTGGAGAAAGTTCTCATATTGGAGGTTGCCGTTACGGCTTTATCAGCTAATACTGCATGTGTATGTGTGCACGTGCATGTTTTAATATATGTGATAGCAATAATGAAAAAGAGGAATGGAATGTTGATACATACCAGCTCCCAAGAGAGCAAGGAAGCACGGCAAATATACACAGTGGCATCAAAGCAACATTTCTTTTGAACTAAATAATGCAAATTAGGTTTACCTCTATCCATCTCCCTTTTCATTGGAATGTATTTTCAAAGAAATGAAATATGGGTTGTCCTTGTTTTCTTACTAAAAACTAGGCCTCACTAAACAAAACCGAGGTTTTGAGGCTGTCAACACTTCTTACAAATGATGACATTTTTTGTAAGCATGTTAAATTAGAATGGAGACGATCCTGGCTAATTTGGGTAGCTTGAGCTTCTGAGGGCTTGCTTTGCGCCCTTTCTTTGCTGTGGAAACAAATTCGTATTGACTGTCTTCTCCCCTTTCTCATTCAGTTTTCATCATCACATCAGCTGTGGGCCCCGCACTCACCCTCACGTTGTCTTTGTTGTGTTGTTTTCTGCAGGTTTGGCTTATTTTCCCTCCCCTTCTCTTATCTTCCTGTACGTATTCTCCACGAGTTTATTTTCCATTTGGAATCTATTTTATCCCTGCTATGGGAGTATCGATCCTCTGTCATATAGACCACCTGCTTCCTGGTGTCCCCTCTTGACTGTCACACGGGTGATTATTGCATGTAGGTCACTTTTGATTATTCCAATGTTGGCTGTGGTTTTCCCAGCTGATGCCTTGTAGCCTTCCCGTATATCATCAAGAGCATCCAGAAGGCCCCCTGGCCTTTTGCTTTGGCCAGATAATTCACTCAGAGACTGGGACGGAAAAACAAAAAGCAACCACATTTTCTTATTCATGGAAATTTCACTTTTTGGTTGAGGATGAGGACTAGCAAAGAAAATAACAAATAAAGATGACTTTTGCACATTACCAAAGAGAGAGCAAAAGCCTATATATTTTCAGGCTTTGACACACACACAGCCATTTGTGTGGACATGCCCATAGCAAGGGATTTGATGGATAGCTCTCCACTCCCCTACGCCCCCACCAGATTTGCACGCCGTTCAAGAATTGGGCTGCGATCGTTCTTCTCTAAGGTCGAAAGGCCAGGCAACCACAAGCATCATTAAAAATGTAGGGTTATTTCAGGAAGGTGTAAAGTATGCTAAATCCGATGAAATATATTTTCAGACAGATCTAATCTGGAGAATGATGCCTTTGATTAAGGAAACTTGGGAAAAATCATCTTGCTACTCAGAAAAATCATTTTAGGTAAAATAAATCAAGAGCACAGATATTTAATGGGCTTAATTAGTCACTTTGAAGTCGTGGGAGCAGCTGCACAAGTGTACCTTCCCAAGTATAGAGGGGGCGAGACGTTCTGTCCTTCCTCGCGTCCACTTTCTTTTCAAGGAAGCTAGTATCCATTCTTGCATGCCGGGCAACTCCTGACGTAATAGGGGAGGATGAGCAAGAGATGTATACAGGTCCATTCCTCCCTGAGCTCCCTGGACCAAATTTCCTCTTCTCCTAATGGCAGAGTGAACGTATCTATGTATCACAAAACATCCCTCCCACTCCTGCTCAAGAGCTCATCACATATTACAAAGAGCAGCAACCTTGTCTCTGTGGAAATACCCTGTCTCCTTCCACACTATAACCTTGAAACATGGAGTCGGGCAGAGAGTTCATCATGCTTTCCTTTTATCTGCCTCTTGTTCTCTCGCACAGAATCAAAGGGTGTTGAGTTGCCAACCCACAAATCCCTGACCATTCCCTGGCCAGGGAAATGTGTAATACGAAAGATGAAAGCTGATAGGAAGGAGGGTAGGGAAACAACGAATATCTTTCTTTCAGCTACCCTGGGCAGAGCATCACGTGCTGATCTGAAGTTCCACACACCTATTTCCTAATTAATCAATAATTAATTATTTAGAGGGGCAGAGGGAGAGAGAATCTCAAGCAGACTCTATGTTCAGTGTGGAGCCCTATACGGGGCTCAATCCCATAAGCTTGAGATCATAACCCCAGCTGAAATCAAGTCAGACACTTAACTGACTGAGCCACCCAGGCACCCCTCAAGATACCTATTTCTTGCTTCATGGCTGCTTATTCAGGGAGAGTCATGGCATCAACTTCCTCATTTCAGCCTTTCTAAAAGTAGAGGGTGGCTATGTGAGAATTATATACTTTAATGCGTGTGTGTGTGTGTTTTAATCGTTAAGAGGTTTAGGGACAATACAGGTAGTAAAAATTAATGATAGCAACAAAAGTTTTGAGTAGGAATAAATCAGATACTGTGCCTTTAAGAGCCTCACAAATGTTTGCTTTGAGCATAAAAGCCTTTGAAACCACAGGTTTTATTCCAGTTTATGGAAAGTGTTGATCCAAACTGGTATCTTCTTGATAATTCTCAGACATGAAAAATCGTTTTAAAGCTCAAGTTAAATGGTTTGTATATAATACACTGTCCCTTGAATAACTCTGCTTGAATTAATTTCAACCAAGAACATTGCCTGTTATAAACAGAACTGATGTTTTCAGTACCAAAATTCTCTCAGAAATATAGGTCTTTTGATAAAGCAAGAAATGACATGTCATTTCCTCTGTTAAAGGCTTACATAAATCCCACTTTGTTATTCTGTGGATTTTCTTTCTGTCTAACATACTTGTAGATGCTTAGGCAAAATCTACAGCCATGGAGCATAATGATTGCAGTCAAGTGTCTAATAGTTGTTTTCCTTTGTTCTGGTTTCAAACTAAGTCTCTGCCAACGTCCAAGTCTTTGTATTTAAATCACGGACTTAGTAGCTGCATTGGGGAGAAGCAAAAAACAAAACACTGTGAAACTTGAAACTGAAGAGATAAAAGTCTTAGTGGGAAGTCTTTGAAATGTTTAAAGTGGAGAAGTAATGTGAACAGATGTGATTTGGGGGAAGATAAGATTAGTTGCAGGATAGAGATTTCAGCTGGAGGGGCGGGGACCAGCCTAAGGTCTGGCAGAGTGGTTAGGAAAGCCTTGGAGAGCCTGACTGGAGGAAGGATAAGGGAAATGTCAGATTAGTGGGTGGCTGGGTTGAGAAATTAAGAACTCCAGTAGAAGAACTTGTTAACTGATTGGGGGTAGTGGACGAAGGAAAGAAAGGATTCAAAGATAAGGTCCACGTTCTTGCATACGTAACAGATGATCATTTATTGGGAAAACCCAATGGGAGATGACACATTTAGGTTGAGATATGTGGACCTGAAAATACAGGTGGGACAACCAAATTTATTAAGAGGTGTGGGGCGCAGATAATAATCTAGGGATCAGCACTTGGAAATTAAAAGTATTTGTGGGCATAAAGAAGGATGAGGACTTTCATGGAAGGCCCACATTAAAGTGAGATGAGAAGGTGACCCAGGATAAAGTGAGAGGAACACCCATACTGAGAAGACAGGATCAAAGGGAACAGAACCCCAGAGATGAGGATGTTTTATGAAGGAGGAAGTAGTTGACAGTAAATTGTATGGAAAAGATAAAGATGGAAGAGAATCCATTTGATTTCATTGTAAGAGAAAATAAGTTCAGTGAAACAAGGGGGATGGAAATCACCCTGGTGCTGGGTGGAAGGCAAGGAACATAGACAAATTTTTCCCATAATTTTGACAGTTGAATCAACGCCAGTGAATTCCTTATGCAGACTTTTTAACCCTGCCACATATGAAAACTTCGTTTAGGTACAGTGATCCTAACAAGTTTGATCCTTAACTTTGACTTGACTTATTACTATGGCAAAAGGCCCGGCTCGAAGAAATAGAACCCGTTATACAAGTACTATTAGAAAAGAATGGCCAAGTCAGGTGAAACCGCTATGGTATGACTGTGAGTATTTGCCTTTGTCTCTGTATGTGTTTTGGTTTGTGGCCATTAATAGCTTAGATTCCATGAAGCAGTGGCAAAGGGGAGTGTGTCAGAGCAGCAGGCCAAAATTAAATTACAGCAACCTCGCACTTTGCATTAAAACCTTCACTCGGAGATGGAGGCTGGTAATCACATCCAGATTTTCCTTAAAGACAATGGCCCTCCATGCAACTGGCCACACTCAGTTAATTCATGCTGTCAGCTGCCTTTATTGGCTGTGGGGAATGCAGTATTGATTCTTGAACTCAGCAGCAGCACAAAGAGCCACTAGTGCATGGTCAAAATGCTGCAATAAAGGGCTGGCAGCTTGAGAAAAGCAGCCATTCCATTGCACAAACAAGGTCAATTAGAGGACAGTGCAGTGTAATATAAATAGCATTAGCATCCCTCTTCAACTCCGATGATATCACGCTGGCAGAATGACAGTAAGGAAAATAAGGTTTAATGCCAAATAAATATAAAGGCATTTAGTGTAATTTAATTTCAAGCTCTCTATCATTTTAAAAGTGCTACGGGTAGCAAAATATTTAGTTTCATCATGGGTAAGAATTTATGCCTACAACACCGATTTTTTGGATAAAACTTTGTGTGGTCTAGCCAATTAGTCATGTACAGTAAAACTGATGTTATTAATGCTATTGAGAAGTAAACTATTTCTCATGCCCGGTTTCAATGTAGTGTGCCTACCTGTTATTTATTATCCTTTTTAGTATTAGAATTTCAAAATCTCTAGAGTATCATGAAGAAGGAACAAAAGATATCTTCGTATTTTAGTTTCAAAGATAGAGCAAATTGCGTTTTTTCTTTTTTTTTTTTAAGTTTCTGGAAATTACTGGGACCTTTTGTTTAAATACTTGCATTCATTACTTTTATTTATGGGAGAATTTTTCCTACCTTCTTTGTCAGTTCAAAATTAATTACAAATGTAAAACGCATCATGCTGTTAACACATACTCTATGCGGGAAACAAATTATACTCTCAAAATAGATAATGGACAGCTTGGAGAGGTAATTGATAAACCTACACTGCCTACAATAACTGAATAGATTTTAGAAAAATATATAATTGTAAGGAATGGAAAGACTTTGTTTGAATTCTCCTAGTAATGAGTGCACCCAGGGTTGACTAGGAGCAACTCATTAAAGTGCATAAAAGAGTTTAAAGAAAGTTCGAAATCATAGGGCCTTTGAAAAGTCCATTAACCTCACAGTCTCTTGGGCTGATGTTGTCCAGTACTTTGGTAAAACTAGTTTCTAAAAGATGAATGTATCAAGTAGCCTAATGTATTTCCCACAAACCAGCTGTATTCATTGTGAGTTGGACACAAGAGTCCCATGTTGCTTTCATAAACTTCCTTGAGTAAATCAGTTAATATATCCCATTTTTTTATCCCCTAGGTCCTCCTCCATCAGCTTAAAGATAATTTGTATTACCTCCTAACAGAGATGCTGTGAGACCAAATACCCATATTTCTATAGATCTTAGTCTGTAAGGATCACCCAATCTTCAAGACCATTGACTAGTAGAATTTTAGATCTGGGAAAGATGTTAGGAGATGATTGAATCCTACTTCCTGATGTTTATCTGGGAAAAGACAGAGGCCAAATAAGTTAAGCCATATGCACAATGTCATAGAACTAGCCAATGGCAAAACTGGAACTTTCCTTTATTTTCTGATTGTTAATTGTCCATGATTCTTTTCATTACAATAAGATATTTGAAAAGAAACATATCTACTGTGCAATCCCAATAAGTAAAGTAATAATATTTGAGGGAAAGTTTTTAAAACTAGATATTGAGAAATGTAGAAAGTAAAAGTCCTCCATTTTCCTATCTCTCAAAAACCAATTATATATTATTCCCAATTTCTCCTATGTATATTATTTTTATTTCTCTATCTATATTTGTGTATAGCAGATATATACACAGATACCCCTATATCTGTGTATAGAAATGTGCCTTTTTTTTAAACGATATGCTAAAGACAACTTTCTAGCCAGTATTTATTAGTCTAATAAACATCCTTTCTAATGGATGGATAACATTCTATCTTATACTTACAGCCTGATTTAGTTATTAAATCTCCTTTTGTACAGCATTTGGGTTTTTTCCAATTACAATTAATATGTGATGAATATCCTTATAAATATTGTTTCCCATACTGTTAAGCTATTTCTATAGGATACATTTCTCAAAAATGGAATTAACCAGCGAGCTAAATGAATTTTTTTAAACAAACCCTTTATTTTAGATTTACAGACAAGTTGCAAAGATAATAAATCCTTCACCCAGTTTCCTCTAAAATTAATATACTATCATGATAATATCATAAACTGTGTTTAGGTATGAAAACTAAGAAACCAATATTGGCACATTACTATTCACTGGACTCCAGATTTCAGTAGGATATTTTCACTAATGCATTTCATGAGGTTGTTCCAGAATCCAATCCAGATTAATCACATTCAGTCAGCATGTTTCTTCTTTCTTCAGGGCTGTGACTATTTTCACTCCTCACTTGTTTCCCATCACCCTGAGAGTTCTGAAGAGTATAGGACATGTATTTTGTAGGAGGGATTGGTTGATATTTGCACTAAATTTAATAGTCATTGCTAATTAACCTCCAGAATGTTTTAGTAGTCTATACTACTAGTGAATGTTAGTGACTATTTTTTCTAATAACCTTGACATTAGAAGATATTTAGTTCTTGCTAATTTTTGCCTACTTGGCTGGCGATAAATAGAATTGTTTCATGGATTTAACTGACATGTGTATTGAGACTATTTTTGAAGACTTCTTATTTATTTGTTTCTTATTTCTTGTGAGTTGATCACTCATGTCTGTTGTCCATTTTTCTACTAGGATGTTGGACTTCTTTGATAAATTTGTTGAATTTTTCACATAACAGAGATCTTGGCCTTATGATTGCGCCAATACTTCTTTTTAAATTTTTTAAAAGATTTATTTATTTATTTATTTATTTATTTGACACAGAGAGAGAAGCAGCAGAGGGAAAGGGAGAAGCACACTCTCCACTAAGCAAGAAGCCAGGTGTGGGGGCTCAATCCCAGCACTCTGGGATCACAACCTGAGCAGAAGGCAGCTGCTTAACCAACTGAGACACACAGGGGCCCTGAATTGCTCCAATAAATCTTGACAAATATCTAGTTTTTTTTTTTTTTTCTTAATTTTCTTTCTACAGAGAAGTTGTAAATTATTTTCTCTATAGTTTTGGATATTTTGTCATGTCTAAATATAGTACCTTTTTTTACTCCTAGATTACAAAATGTCTATGAATTTGTTTCTGGTATATTTTGGCCTCATATTTTGCATATCTATCTATGACACATCTGGATTTATTCTGATCTGAGAAGTGATACAGGGATCCAGTTGAGTTGTGTTTGCTCTTATGACTTTTATTAATTTGGTGAAGTGGAACGGACAACATCTGAGAAAGAAGTAGTCCTCATTTTTGTTTACAAACACAGTAGAGCCTCATCTGAAGAAGACTATGAGAAGCGATATTTCACTGTACACCTTCCTGGTACCTTAAAATTCCTTTATTGTCTTTATTTTGCTTGATTTCTCAACTGTATCTAACACTTGCTCACTACTTGTTTGAGCTTTCTTTCTTTTTATTTTTTTTTAAGATTTTTAAAAATTTATTTATTTGGCAGAGAGAGAGAGAGAGAGCACACACAGTGAGGGGAGTGGCAGGCAGAAGGAGAGACAGAAGCAGGCTCTCCTCTGAGCAGGAAGCCTGATGTGGGTCTCGATCCCAGGACCCCGGGATCATGACCTGAGCCAAAGGCAGACACTTAACTGACTGAGCCAACCAGACACACCTTGTCTGGGCTTTCTTATTCCACACTATGTCTCTTTCTTTTCTCCTTCTTGATCTACCTTAATGCTCCACTTACGTTCTATTTCTTGAGTGTCAGTGTTCCTGCTATTTGTGTTCTGTACCACTCATCATCACTTGAGTGATATGTGTGTGTATATATGTGTGTGTGTGTGTACCTGTGTATCTATGTACATATATACATATATATGTATATATACACATATGTATATATACACATACATATATATACACATATATATGTATATAATTATCTCTTGCTGTAACTCAAAAATTACTCTAAGCAATTAAATATAATCACTTATATCATCCTCATAATAGTCCTATGACATTGGTACTATCATTATCATCTTCTTTCTATATGTGAGAAAACTAGAAAGATTCAGACACTTTCCCAAGTTAATCTAAATTCTGAAAAATGGAGATAGAATTAGAATCCAGCCTCTCCGGCTCAAAAGCTCATGCTCTTCATCAATGTGCTGAAGGGCCCCTCAGCACTATGTGTGTGGCTGTTACTGCTTAAGAGAATTATCTTCTACTCCTGTCATGTTTATTGGTATTCTTATTCACTCAGGTGAAGAACCTGACTCATTGTCTACCTTACCTTCTGGGTATAATGTATAACCCAGTATCGTAGATTTTACTTCCTGTATGTTTTTAACCCAACTTCTCTCCTCCAAGCCTACAGTTGCTATCCTAGATATGGCCTTCATTATCCTAGATGTGGCCCCTTCATCTGGGCTACTGCAATAACCTCCTAACTGTAGTATCTATCTGTTTAGAGGGATTACCACTCATTTATCTAAAAGACAGCTTTAATCGTGACATTCCTCTGAATGAGCTTCTCAGCAGCTCCCTGCCTATCCTAGTGTGAGTTCTAAGCAAGGTTCTCTGTGCCCTGACACACTCCCTGACCCTGCTGATTTCCACTCTCTGCCCCACTCTCATCCCAGGCATTCCACTCCAGACTTTTCTACTTGGCTTGTGTTCCTCACTGTCTAAGTCTCTCCTCATACATTTTCTCCTACAGGCAGTCATCACTCCAGCCTCTTGCTTCCAGGATGGCTGGAGCAGGTAACCTTTCTCTGTCATAACATTTGATTTCTCATGGTACTGAAGTCATCTACCTATTTGTCTGTCTCACTGAGCTCCTCGAAGGAGGACTCAACCCTGTCTTTCTTGTCTTTACTTTCTTAGGACCCAGGTATCTGATGCAGTATAGGACACTTGTTAAATGTTTGCTAACCTCAATTCTGGAGGCAGTTTTATGATATTCTAAGTACTACGCCTGCCTTATAGTCACATCAGAGAAAATTTTTTGAGCTCTTGAACTACTTTAAGCAGATATTCAAGTCACTGAAGAAATAATTGTACACAAGTCAACTATGGAAATCATTGCTTTCAAACAGCAAGTAAAGAAACGTTTCCCGGATGGATAGATGCTATATTATTATAGTGTTTGGTACATGTAATTAGTGAGCTGCTCTTATAGACATTCCTTGACTTGCTATTAAATCTATGCTCTGAATCTCCATTCCCATTAAGATGTAACTGCAGCTGATCTACATCCCACATCCACAACATTAAGGGCAACGTAGAAACCACTATCTTTAAAGACCCAGTGTTGGGTCTTTCTGACCCGAGTTTGCGATGGCGACAGGAATTTTGGGGGTGGGGCCTTAAGGCAGCATGTATGAAAAGGAGAAGTCAGGATGATGGAGAGTAGACACTAATAGAAAAACAAAACCATTTATTTAGCATTCTTTATGTGCCAGGCACTGTATTATCTCATTTAAAATTTAGAAGAATGTGGTAAATGCTCCTCCCCAAATCATCCTCTGAATTTATACACATGACATTTGCCTTGAAATTCTGCCTCCTGATAAGGAGAACAGCATAAAAAAAGGAGTTCAAATATCTTCTGTACCTCTTGTTGAGTATATCCTGAGTAGTTAGCCCTAGCTTTTCCTTTTTGGGTCTGGACTATATTCATTGAAATTCAGTGCCTTAGAAAAGCCTCCCCATCACCTTAACACAATGGTCTTGGGAGACTTAGCGACCTCAAGAGTAGAAACTCCTTCCATAAGCCTTGGGAGTTCAAATCTTGCAAGAACACAAGCATCTCAAGGGCCCTTTTAGGCCACTTTGAAATTTCTTCACATCTACAAATTTTTTTTTGTAAGGAGTTAAGGTGGAGGAAGAGACTGTTCTAAGACATGCAGGGATATCTGTGATTATCCTTGCCAGTATTTCTACCTTCTTTGGATTTTTCCTATCAGTTATGTTTAGTGTTTATTTTGCCCTCCTCAGTCTTCTTACAGAATACCAATATGTTGATTTTTGGTGTTCCTTAAGATTCTTCCCTGAGGAAGCTGGGTGAATAAAGTAGGGCATGTGCTCTTTCTACTTCCTAGAGGATTGTAAAGTCTAACTCTTGCTGTTGAGTCAAGTATCACAGGCCTTTTGTCTGACTTTCCTTCCCTTTAAGGTTATCCCACACAAGCATTCCAAGATTTTGAGTTGAGTTATACAAAATGGATAAAGCTAGCTCATTGTAGAGCATAGAAGAAAGATTTAAGGTATTTTAGATATGTATAGGGCAAGAAGAAAAGCACGATCTGAAGAAGTAGGTCCTTGAAAACAGGAAGAGTCCAGGCAAAAGGATAGCAATGCTAAACTGATGAACTGGTGTTGGTGGATTCTCCATCTTCTCTTCCTCTTGCCATTCTTCCCAAGAGATTGCCATTCAAAACTCTCTGCAAATGGATTGCATAGAGACTAGTGTAAGCAATGCAAAACTTATGGAAAGCCCATATTTTAGGATCTCCTTCCTTATTCTCACTGAGAAAATGTTATTTTGTTAAATGTGTGCTCTTCAGTATTAAAATTCCCCTTTAAAATAGATGTCCCCTGAAAGTATGTGTGTGCGTGTGTGTGTATTGCTTGCATATTTATTTGATCTTCTTTGTCTTTCTTTTCTTTTTTGTTGTTGTTGCTCTTGGTTATTTTAAATGTTGTCATAAGCTCTATATTTTCTTGTATGCCTACCTTAAGGCCCTTAAATAAAGGTATCTTTTATTAAGCTATAAAAGTCATTTTAACTATACACACTTCTCTTAATTATGTCTGTATAGGTAGACACATGTTTATATCTTAAAAAATAAAACAAAAAACCTTTAACTGTTTTCTCAGGAGCAATCAAATCTAACAAATGAATGAGAATTCATGTTGGTCTATTCTGGATGTTTTTGGAATTTGGAATATGCTTGAAAATGGGAATGAAATGCCATGTTTCCATATGCATTTCCTCTCAGTGTATTTTGCTTAAATATCAGTGGAAATGTGTCTGTGAAAATATAATTATCAACAGCCTCATCGTACAGTGGATTTCTCAGGGTCCACTAAATGGATTTCTATATCTCTCCCATCTCTATTTAGATGTGACTTCATTTCATTTCCTTAGCTAGAAGCACTGACAAAGGAAAAAAAAAAGGAAGGAAAGAAAGAAGGACAGGAAGACAAGGCTGTCTAAAAGCCACATTTTTATATGAAAAATAACATTTGGTTATAATAAAACTGTATGTACATCTTAAGCTAAGATATTCTCTGGTTCTTTTGATTACTCTATATAAGTAGACAACACTAATAAATTAAAATAGAAATAAGTTCATTGTAGTTAAATTATTTTTCATTATAGAAATGCTAGCTAAAAGGAGATGTGAGACACAGAAAACTGAAAGTATTGTTCAAGATGTATTGAAGTCTTATCATGTATCAGTCATTGTTAAATATTGGGTATACAAAGGCAATAGGGACTTTGTCCTTGAAGAATGCCCATTTACTAGGGAGAACAGAGGAAGACGGCCCTCTGAAACAGAGTAATTCTTGTAACTGAAGCTTCAAAAAAGTTGCATGGGAAACGAACGATTGATACACTTTGTTGGAGGCTTGTACAATGAATAACGAGTAGAATTTGCAAGGTTAAGAGGAAAACTGGTGCATTTCCTGGTGAAGACTGGAAAGGCGCTTGGGGGCAAGTGTGACTGTTACAGAATGTCATATGAGTGGTATCATAAAATAAGTAGTCTTTTGTGTATGAATTTTCCCTTTAGAATAAGGCTTCCAATATCTATATTGTTACATTTAACACTAATTCTTTTATTGTTTATTATATATATAGTTGGGGACTAATCCATTGTATGGATATACCACAATTACAAATGCATTCACTAGGTAATGGACAACTGTCAAGTCCTTTTGTGGACATATGTTTTCATTTTCTTCTTTAAATTTCTAGCAGTGGAGTTTCTGAGTTAAATGCTAAGTGTAGGTTTAACTGTAAAAATTTGCAAGACATATTTCGAAGAAGCTATAGAGTTTTTCATTTTTCATTTCCAGCAGCAACATATGAGAGTTTTAGTTGGTCCATGTGATATTTAATTTTAGGTGTTAACTTGACTGGGCTAAGGGATGTCCAGATAGCTGGTGAACTATTATTTGTGTATGCTTATGAGAGTGTTTCTGGAAGAGATTAGCATTTGAATCAGTAGACTGAGTAAAGAAAATCACCCTCCTCAAGTGGATGGTGGGTATCATCCACTGGGGGCCTGAATAGAGAAAGGAAGGGGAAGGGCAAATTTACCCTCTATTTTGAGTTGGGACATCCACTTTCTCCTGGCCTCACATATCAGTGCTCTTGGTTCCTAGGCCTTCAGACTTGGACCAGAACTACACCATGGCTTTGCTGGGCCTCCAGCTTGAAGATAGCAGTTTGTGGAATTTATCCTCCATAACTGAGAACACCAAAGATGAATAATGTCTCTTTCTATATATCTACATGTAACCTATTGGTTACGTTTCTCTGGAGAATTCTGATGTATTCCTCATCCTTTACAACACTTGGTATTGTCAATCTTAAATTTTAGCTATTATAGTGAGTGTGCAGTGGTATCTCACGGTTTAAATTTGCACTTCTCTAATTACTAAGAATGTTAAATATCTTTGTCATGTCCTTATTTGCTATTCATATACCATCTTTAGTAAAGTATCTGCTCAACTATTTTGCTCATTTTCAACAACTGATCTGTGTCCGTAAATATTCCTTATATATTCTTATATATTTTTTGTATCCTGGTTGCCTGTTCTTTATCAGATATATGTTTTCAAATATTTTCTTCCAGTCTATGGCTTGCCTTTGTTTTTTTTAATATTTATTTGAAGAGCAAACATTTTTTAATTTGGGTAAATTCATCAATTTTAATGATTTGTGTTTTTGTGCTTTTGTCCCAAAGTTACAGAGATTTCTCCATTTTTTTTTTTTGCATTTTGATTCATAATCTATTTGAGTTAGCTTCTGAATTTTATGTTAAATAAGAATCAAGGTTAACTTTTTCCCGAGTGTATATGAAATTGTTTTAATACTATTTAAATGATTATTTTATCCTCTTTGAATTACCTTGGCACATTATAAAAAGTCATTTTGTTATGTATGGGTCCAAGTCTAGACTCTATTCTATTTCATTGATCCATATACTTCTCCTTTTGCCAACATCTCCTTATCTTTATTAGAAGAGTTTTATTGTAAATCTTAGAGTCAAGTAGTATAAGTCATTCAACTCTGTTTTTCAAAAATGCTTCTTCAGTAGTCTAAACCTTCATGATTTAACAAACTTTAGAATCACTTTATAAACTTCTATTCCAAAAGTCTGCTGGGATTTTGATTTAGATTTTGTTGAATCACAATATAAATTTGAATATTTTGACAACATAGAATCCTCCAATCCATGAATTTGTCACTTTTGCCCATTTATTCAGCCATTCTTTAATTTTTCTCAGCAATAATTTGTGGTTTTCAGTACAAGTTTTACACATCCTTTGTTAAATTTGCCCCTAAGTATTTGATGTTTTTAAATGATATTCTTATTTATATTTCAGTTTTTGGTTGTTTGTGCTAGCAGATAGAAATAGAGGTTATTTGGGTCCCTGGGTGGTGCAGTTGGTTGAGCGACTGCCTTCAGCTCAGGTCATGATCCCGGAGTCCTGGGATCGAGTCCCACATCGGGCTCCCAGCTCCATGGGGAGTCCGCTTCTCACTCTGACCTGCTCTCTCTCACTCTCTCTCTTTCCTAATAAATAAATAAATAAATAAATAAATAAATAAATAAAATCTTAAAAAAAAAAGAAATAGAGGTTATTTTTGTATATTAACCTTCATCTATGCACCTTCTATAAATCTCTCTATATATTCTATTGGTTATGTTTCTCTGGAGAACTCTAATACATTCCTTATTATTGCTATTCCTTACCCATTTATTTGTCTACTTGCTTTCTATAGATTCTTCAGGATTTCCTGCTTTGAAGGCTATGTCACATGTACATAAAGACTGTTGTACTGCTTCCTATCTCTCTCTAAGCCCTTTATTTATTTATTTTTCTCTATTGCACTGTCTAGGACCTCCAGGATAATGATTAATAGAGATGGTAAGAATAAACATTTTTGCCTTGCTTTCAATCTTAGGAAATATTTCAGGTTTCCACCATTAAATCTGTTGATTGGCAGTAGGTTTTTTGTTTGTTTGTTTTTGTTTTTCTGGGTTTTTTAAAATAAATATCTTTGTCAGTTTGAGGAATTTCTTTTCTATTCCTGCTTTGCTGTGAGTTTTTACCATGAATGGTTACTGAATTTTTTCCAAATACTTTCTAAGCATATATTGAGATGACTATATGATTTGTCTTGTTTTAGTATACTAATATAATGAGTTACATTGAGTTTGGGATGTAAAACCAACTTTGCATTTCTTGGATAAACCCAGATAGGTCATAATATTTTATGTTCTGTATATCTATATTGCTAGATGTAATTTTTATAATTTTTGTTAAGGGTTTTTGCATATGTAATAGGAGGATATGGGCCTATAGTTTCATTTTGTTTTTTAATGTCTTTAGTTTTTGATCAAGGAAATATTGATGAGTTGGAATGTGTCCTTTCTATATTTTGGAGGTATTGGTATAGAATTAGTATTATTTTTTCCTTTAATATTTGGTAGACTGCAGTAGTAAATTCTTCTGAGTATGGAGATTTTACTGTGGAAAAGAATTTCCTTTAGCTGCAAATTTAATTTCCTTAAAAGATAAAAGGCTATTCAGATGATCTATTGTTTCTTGAGTTAGCTTCTGTAATTTACATATTTGAAAAAGTTTGTCCATTTTACCCAAATGGCAAATCTATCGACATATAGTAATTTGTAGTATATCCTTTAATGTAAGACTGGTCCTGTAGTGATATCTCCTCCTTCATTCCTGAAATTACCAATTTGCATTTTCTTTTCTCTTGATAAGTTTCATTAGAGTTTTATTTATTTATTTTAAGATTTTATTTATTTATTTGACAGAGAGAGAGAGAACAAGATCACAAGGAGGCAGAGGCAGGCAGAGAGAGAGCGAGAAGCAGGCTCCCTGCTGAGCAGAGATCCCGATGTAGACTCAATTCCAGGACGCTGAGATCATGACCTGAGCTGAAAGCATAGGGTTTAACCCACTGAGCCACCCAGGTGCCCCATAGAGTTTTATTTTTTGTATTTTTATAATTTAGTGAAAAAAAAGAAAGAAAGTTGAACATAGACATTTAGGGCATCTTGACAAAGTCAATACAATATTCAGGACAAACAGCATTAAATACAGGACATGTCCTATATACAGATTCCTGGAAACCCAAAGATTTTCTAATGATATCCAAAGGCAATGGGGAATGGGCAGATCCAGGGATCCGGCTACAAGAGACTGTTGATACTAAAAATATCTGTCTCATAAGCCAGTAACCTGCATTTTCTGTTCAGAAATCACCTTAGCAGATGGACAGTCAAGAGCATTGGATTTTACTCTTAGCATAGTGTATTTCATCACATCTTTTTTCCTTTCTCCCTCCCCTTCCATTTACCTTTCCTTTCCTCTCCTCTCCTCTCCTCTCCTCTTCTCTCTTCTCCCCTCCTCTCCTCTCCTCTCCTTCCCTCTCCTCTCCTCTTCTCTCTTCTCCCCTCCTCTCCTCTCCTTTCCTCTCCTTCTCTCTCCTCTCCTCCCCTCCCCTCCCCCCTCTTCCCTCCCCTCTCCCACTCCCCTCTCCTCCTCCCCTCTCCCCCTCATCTCTCCTCTCTCCCCCTTTCCCTCCCCTCCCCTCTCCTTTTTTTCTCTTTTCTGTCTTCTATAAACGGCTTAGCTCATTGAAGAGATGATGTCAGGTATTTCTGAGGTGTTACTGAAGAGAGGAAGGAAAACAGGAGAATGGGGAAAGATAGCCTGCATCTCTGCAGTGGTAGGAGTGAAGGGTGGGAGAAAGGGAGAATACTTATTTGTTTGTTTGTTTGTTTGTTTGTTTGTTTAAGAGGTAGGGAAAGGTGGAAGGGACAGAGGGAGGAGAGAATCTCAACCAGGCTCCACACCCAGTGTGGAACCGGAAGCAGGGCTCTATCCTAGGACCCTGAGATCATGACCTAAGCAAAAAATGAGTTGGATGCTTATCCAACTGATCAAACATCCTCCCACCTTTTTTTTTTTCAACAATAGTGTCGAAATAAACATGGGGGTGCATGTATTTTTTTGAATTAGGATTTTCTTGTCTTTTCTTCTTTTCTTTTCCTTTTTTCTTTTCTTTTCTTTTAAATAAAGACTCACAAGTGCTGGATCATATAGTGGTCCTATTTTTAATTTTTTTGAGGAGCCTCCATGCTGTTTTCCCTAGTGACCGCACTAATTTACATTCCCACCATCACTGTACAAGGGTTCCTTTTTTCCCATTACCTTGCCAACACTTGTTATTTTTTGTCTTTTTTGATAATAGTTATTCTGAGAGGCGTGAGGTGATACCTCATTGTGGTTGATTTGCATTTCCCTGATGATTAACGACGGTGAGCATGTGTACCTACTGGACATTTCTAAGTCTTTTTTTGAAAAATGTTTATTCAGATTTGCTCATTTTAAAATCAGACTGTTTACTGTTGTTGTTTGGGGTTTTCTTAACTGCTGAGTTTTATCAATTTTGTTGATCTTTTCAGTGTAGGAACTTCTGATTTTCCCTTTTATTTTGATTTCTATTACATAAATTTCTGCCTTATGTTTCTTAGTTTCTTCTACTTACTTTGGGTTTAATTTATTCTGTTTTCCTAACACCTTAAGGTAGAATCTTAGGGCATCAAATTGAGATCGTTTTTCCTTTTTGAATATGAAAGTTTAATTCTATAAAGTAATCACAAAACAATGCTTTAGCTATATCCACAAGAATTTTATATGTGATGTTTTTGTTTTCAACCAATTCAAAAAATTTTCTAGTTTCTTGAAATGTTCTTTAATTTATGTGTTACTTAGATCATGTTGTTTAATTTTCAAATATTTAGAAGTTTCCCAGATATCTCACTATTACTTATTTCTAGGTTAATTATTTGTATGATTTTACAGAATTTTTTTTTAAGTTTACAGAAATTCTTGGTATGATTTAAATTCTCTTAAATTTATTGTGTTTTGTTTTATGGCCCAGAATATGCCCTTAGTGTTTCATGTGTAATTAAGAAGAAGAGATACTCTGTTCTTGGGTAGAATGCTCTCTAAATGTCATTTAGGAAAAAAATGGTTGATAATGTTTTTTCAGTTTCCCATTCTCACTAATTTCTATGCATTCCATCAATTACTAAGAGATTAGTGTTTAAATATTCAATTATAATTTGGATTTTTCTATTTTCCTTTCAGTTCCACCAGCTTTGCTTCTTATATTTTGACATTTTGTTGGTGGATATAAACATATTTAGGAGTGTGTGTCTTCTTGATGAAACAACCCCTTTATCAGTTGTAAAATTGAAATCTAGACTATTTGATATTAGCATAGCAACTGTAGCTTTCTTTCATATTATATTTTTGTGTATATCTATTGCTATAATCCTACTGTTAACTAATCTAGGTCTTTGTATTTAAGGGGGTTTCTTATAAACAACATAGAGGTAGGTCCTACTTTTATCTGATAATTCCTCCCTTTTAATTTGAGTGCTTAGACTAGTAGTTCTCAAACTTTCTGGTCACATGATCCCTTTGCATTCTTGCTATGATTTTGTTTATGTGGGGTTTTATCTACTGATATTTAGTCTATTAAAAATCAAAAGAGAGAAGTTTGAAATATATTTATTGCTACATTAAAAATAATAAAAACAGTATTATATGTTTGTGTGCCTTTTCTTAGTAATACAGAGAAAGTAAATGGTGCTTAAGGGCAATGATTTGCATAAACGCCCTCTATTCATTGTGTTAGAATTTGCAAAAGATTAGTTAGTCGCTTTATAACACTCCCATACATTTAAGATTGAGAACATAGGTTCCTTTCCTAATAGTCCTTTGGTAGATCCCTGCCTTCCTTACCTTACGATTAGAAAATGATTCTTGATTTTTTTCCCTATCACTTTGCTTTTTACTTAACTGTATCTGGAATTAATTTATGTGTGCATTGGAGGATATGAGTCTAGCTTAACTTTATTGAAAATAAAGCATATTATAGCATTATAATATAGCAAATTTTTACACATGTATTTGTTGAATAGACGATCATATCTCAGCTCATTTTAAGTTCTTTGTTACAAACTAATGAACTTTAAGTTCTTTATTACAAACTAAATTATATATCATATAAAGTGGTTTTTAGTCTGTTCTACTTGTTAATTTTTTGGGGCTATGCCAAACCAAACTGCTGTATTACTAGTTTATATTAATTTTGTTAGGACAAATTCGCTTACATTCTTCTTTGTCAAAGTTTCATGGTTATTCTTGTGCAGTTTCTGTAACATATAAACATTGTAATCAGTATGTAGAATCATTAAAAATCTTGCAAAAAGCCAGTAATTTGAATAGAATTTATAATTTTACAGTATTATTTTCCTACTCAGAACATAGTATCTATCTTCATTTATTTAGATTCAGAAAATATTATAATTTCTTTATTTAGGTCTTGGATAATTTTATTAAGTTTATGTGTAGAATTTCCTAATTAAAATTTTATTGAAACTTTTTTCAACTGCATTTTCTAACTAAAATCTATGATGATTTTATATTTGTTGCCTTGCTGAACTCCATCATTTGTATTAATGTGTTATCAGTTAATCTTTCTAATTGTCTGAAGATTATACATGTTCTTTTCTTTATCTTCCTTCTTTACCTTTCTGAAAGCATTGTCTAGGACTGCCAATAAATATTAGAGGGTGATAATAGCTAAACACATTGTCTTATTTCTATTTTTAGTAAAATGCATTGAACATATTTCTTTTTTCTATTTTATTTATTTATTTATTTGTTTATTTATTTATTTATTTCCCCCAAATATGTTTATTTTATTTTTTCAGGGTTACAAGATTAATTGTTCATGCACCACACCCAGTGCTTCATGCAACATATTTCTTCAGAAGTTTTTCTGAAAGAAATCTTTTAGAAAGTTAAAGAAGCTTTTCTAATTTACATTTACAAAGGACCTTTGGGAAGGACGAGTATTGGTCTTCATCATTTTTGACATCTATTGAGGTAATAAATATTTTTCTTTATTCTATGAAGTGAATCTCTTCAAAAGTTTGTTTTGTTTTTTGGTTTTTGTTTTTTTTAACACAACACTGGTGCATTAGTAAATTGATCCTCGGTAGAAAAAAAAATGCCTTAATTTGTAGCATTTGCCAATTTCTATGTTGTACATACATCCCTTATAGCTGATTTCAAGCTGTCTATCAATTGGCCCACAGAATTACTCATTATGTAACATTTAGCTTTCTTGTGCTGATATAAGGCAACTCCAGCTCAACGGTACATAAAACAACCTTGTATTCTTGGCTAAGTTATACCTACCTTGTCATTATGTAAAAATACATGGGCCATTTGCCTTTTTAAAAGTAAGATGTTATACTAGCTTTTAAAATTTATCTGATGTCACTGGATTTTTCTGGCTTTCTATCTCTTTGTATGTCAATTTTATAAGATATATAGTTTTTGAAAATTCATTATTTTTTTCTGTATTTCAAAGTTTGACATATATTTATAGTATTCTTTTATAATTTAAAAATTTTCTGTGCTTCATGTCCCCTTTTAACTTTTTAATGTTGCCTGTTTATATTCTCTTTCCTTTTTTTTCTTGATCAAATTTGCAAGAATTTACATTCTTTTTCAAGTTTATTTTTTCATTAAACAAAGTAGATTCTCAAGGTGTACATTTAGGTCATTTATGTTCACTCTTTCTTGGTTTCTAATCTGAGTAAAGACACAGAGACATAATTTAGTCCAGATTATTATCTGGGTTTTGACAGTGTTTTGAATGTATTATAGATTAAGTTATAGACATGACCCTCCCTACTGCACCCTTGATCTTGCTGCAAATTGCATCATACTTCTAAAGTATTTAGCCAAACATTAATTAACTTAATAGAGAAGTGGCTGCATAGAACAAAACAGATGTATCAGATCTCAGTCACTTGCCTGGACCACTAGAAGCCCTAATAAGGGCATACAACTACTAGACAGTACTCTGACAAGATGGCTACTGGATCTGAGAACCTTTATTTCTTTTACTATAAACATGTTCAGTTATTCACACAAAAGTAGATAGTAAAATGAACCTCAATAAAGTCATCACTTGAAGTCAAAATTCTGAATAAAGATTTGCCAAATGTGTCTTTTTCCTTCCTTCTGTTCTTCCATTTTATTTCATTCTTCTTTTGCTGAATTTTAAAAAAAGGTTTATTATTTGAGAGAAAAAGAGTGTGTATGCAAGTGGGGAGAGGGGAAGAAGGAGAGAATCTTCAAGCACTTCAAGCACTCCCTACTGAGCACAGAGCCCAACTTGGGGCTCAGTTCCACCACCTATTAGATCATGACCTGAGCCAGAACCAAGAGTTGGACTCTTAACTGACTAAGCCACTCAGGCACCCCTCTTTTACCAATTTTTTTTTAAAAAGAAAATATTATATAGCATGTTATTTAAATTCCACATACTTCAGAAATTATCTCTAAAATAATTGGGTTTTTTTTTTACATAACCACAGAGACATTATCTCACTTAACACAATTAATACTTTGTTCCACTGTATTATTTTTGTTCCTTTGTTAAAATGTAGTTGACTATATTTATGTAGGTCTATTTATGCGTTCTGTTCTATTGATCAATTTTTGTTTCATTGATCTGTTTATTTTTTCCCTAACTCACAGTCTTGATTATTGCAGTTTTGTAGTTAAGTCTTGAAGTCATGTAATATCAGTTCTTTAACTTTGTTCTTGTCCTTCAATATTGTGTTGGCAATTCTGGGGCTTTTGCTTCACCATAGAAACTTCTGTAAACTGCTAATGTGGTGGACTACCTTAATTGCTTTCAAATGGTGAGCCAGCCTTGCAAACCTGAGGAAAATCCCAAGTATGGGGTATAATTCTTGACTATGGTGTCTAGTTTTTAAAAATAGATTATTAGATTCAATTCAATATTTTGTTGAGGATTTTTACATCTATGTTCAATAGAGATATTGGTCTGTAGTTTTGTTTTCTTATAATATCTTTGCCTGGTTTTGTTATGAGGGTAATGTGGGCCTTATAGAATGAATTAGGAAGCATTCCCTCTGCATCTATCCTCTGAAAGAAATTGTAGGGAATTATTCTAATACCTTCCTTAAATACATGGTAGAATTCACCAATGAACCCATCTGGACTTGGTGCTATCTGTTTTGGAAGTTTAATTGTTGATTTAATTTCTTTAATAGATATATGCCTATTCAAATTGTTTATCCCTTTTGTGTGTGTCTGTGTGTTTATCCCTTCTTATGTGACTTTTGTCAGATTGTATATTTCAAGAATTGGTCCATTTTATCTAGGTTATCATATTTGTGGTCATAAAGGTATTCAGAGTATTCCTTTATTAACCTTGTAATGCCCATTGAAAGGATCTGTAATGATGTTCTTTCTTTCATTTCTGATAAAACTAATTTGTGTCTACTCTTTTTCTTAGTTATCCTGACTAGAGGCTTACATATTTTATTAACCTTTTCAAAGAACCAACTTTTGGTTTCATTGATTCTTTTCTATTAATGACCTGTTTTCAATTTTATTGATTTCTGACCTGATTCTTATTATTTCTTTTCTTCTGCTTACCTGAGGTTTAATTTGCTCTTCTTTTTATAGTTTCTTAAGGTATAAACTTAGGTAATTGATATTAGATCTTTCATCGTTTCCCCCAGTTTTATGGAGACATAATTGGCATAAAGCACTCTATAAGGGGTGCAGCATAATGACTTGACTTACATATATTGTGAAATGATTGTCGCAATTTTGTAAACATGCACCATCGGATACAGATACAATAAAAATAAATGGAAAGATTAAAAAAAATTTTGCTCTCTGTAATGAGAACTCTTAGGATATACTGTTAATAACTTTCTGATATATCGTATTCAGTGGTAAATATAGTCATCATGTTGTACATCATATCTCCAGTACTTGTTTAGCTTATCAGTGGATGTTTGTACCTTTGACCACCTACCTCCCATTCCTGCTCCTCCACCCCTCACCCTTTCCTTTCTGATATGTGCATTCAATGCTATAAACTTTCCTCTAAGCACTGCTTTTACTGCATTCCACTCATTTTGATATGTTGTTTTCACTTTCATTTAATTCAAAATGTTTTTAATTTCTCTTGAGATTTATTCTTTTATCCATGTTTCATTTAGAAGTGTGTTATTTGATCTCCACATCCTTTGGGATTTTCCAGTTATCTTTCTGTTACTGATTTCTGCCTTAATTTCATTGTGGCCTGAGAATAGACACTGTATGATTTTTATTTTTTTAAATTTGTAAGTGTGCTTTTGACTCATAATGTGGTTTTTCTTGGTGATTGTTCTATGCGAATTTGAAAATAATGTGTATTCTGCTGTTCTTGGATGAAGTAGTCAATAGATGTCAATTATATCCTGTTGATTGATGGTGTTGTTGGTTCAACTAAGTCCTTATTGATTTTTTTGCCTGCTAAATCTTTCCATTTGTAATACAGGGATGTTGAAGTCTCCAACTTTGATAGTGGATTCTTCTATTTCTCCTTGTAAGATGTCTATTTTGCCTCACATACTTTGATGCTCTGCTATTGGGTACATACACATTAAGGATTATGTTTTCTTGGAGAATGAACCCCTTTACATTATGTAATGCCCTTCTTTATCCCTTATAACATTCCTTCCTTTGAAGTCTCCTCCATCAGTAGTTAAGATAGCTACTTCTGCTTCCTTTTGATTAGTGTTAGTATGGTATAGTTTTTCAATCCACTTATTTATAACCTGTTTTATTTCTCTCTTGATATAGTGTGTTCCTTATAGACAACACAGAGTTGGATCCTGTTTTTTGATCCATTTTGATAATCTCTATCTTTTAATTAGTGCTTTTAGACCATTAATGTTCAAAATGATTCTTGGTATATTTGGATTAATATCTACCATATTTGTTACTATTTTCTATTTGTTGCCTTTATTTATTGTTTCTATTGTTGTCTTCTGTTCTTTTTCTGCCTTTTACTTTAATTGAACAGTCTATTTTCTATCCTTAGTATATCAGTTATAATTCATCTTTTTCTATTTTAGTTCTTGCCCTAGAATTTGCAACATATATTTACAATTAATCCAAATTCACTTTCCAATAATACTATGACATTTTACTAGTATTGTTGGAAAATTATAACAAAATAATCCTAATTCCTCTTCCCTCTTACCCCTGTATTATTGCTGTCATTCATTTCTAATTACATTTAAGCATATATAATGGTATGTGTGTGTGTGTGTGTGTGTAATTGATTACACTGTTTCTATTAGTATCTTGAAAAAAATGTTATTGATTAGATCAAGTAAAAATAAGAAAAATAAAAGTTTTTATTTTACCTTTACTTATCTGTTCTTCAATACTTTTCTTTTTTTATGTAGATCTGAATTTTATTACCTGTATTATTTTTCTTCCTTGTAAAGAACTTCTTTTAACATTTCTTGCAAGGCAGATCTACTGGCAAAAAATTCTTCATTATTTGCTTGCCTGATAAAAGTATTTCTCTTTCACTTTTGAGAAATAATTTTGCAGGGCGCAGAATTGTAGGTTTTTTTTTTTTCCCTCTTAACCCTTTAAATATTTTGTTCCACTCTCTTCTTGTATGCACGTTTTCTCAGCAGAAGTGGAATGTAATACTTTTCTTAGTTTTTCTATAGGTAAATTATTTGTTTTTCTTCTGGCTTCTTTCATAACCTTTCTTTATATTTGACTTCTTGTAATTTGAAAATGATACACCTGGAGTAAGGATTTTTTGGCATTTATCCTGTGTGGTATTTTCGGAGCTTCTCGGATGTGTGCTTTGGTGTTTGACATTAATTTGGGAAAATTCTCAGTCATTATTGTTTCAAATGTTTTTTTCTGTTCCTTTTTCTCTTCCTTCTCCTGATATTCCCATTATGTGTATGTTACATCTTTGGTAGTTGTCTCACAATCATTGGGTTTTCTGGGTTGGTTTGTTTGCTTGCTTTTAGTTTTTGTTCTCTTTGCTTTTCAATAATGGAAGATTCTATGGAGATATTCTCAAGCTTAGGGATTCTTTCCTTAGTTGTGTGCAGTTTACTATAAGCCCATCAAATACATTATTTCTATTAAAATGTTTTTGTGTTTGGCATTTCGTTTTGGTTCTTTCTTAGGATTTCTAGCTCTCTGTTTTCATTGCCTTTCTGTTCTTGCATGCTGTCTACTTTATTCATTAGAGCACTTAGTATATTAATCTTAGTTGTTTTAAATTCCTGGTCTGATAATTTCAGCATCCTTGTCATATCTGCTTGTGATGTCTGCTCTTTCTCTTCGATTTTCATTTTTGTCTTTTAGTATGCCTTATATATTTTTTTCTTGATAGCCAGACAAGTTCTAGATAAAAGTAACTGCTATAAATAGGTCTTTAGTAATGTGATGGTGATGTGTGGGAGGGGAATAATTATACAGTCTTATGGTTAGGTCTCAGTTTTTTGTGAGCCTCCTCTAGGCTATGAACTGCACAAATGTTTCTCAGTTTTTCTCTCTTCTTAGGTGGGAGAGAATAGCCAGGAGAGGCTGGATTGGGGTGTTTCCTTTCTCCCCCATGGAAGGCTGAACTCCTTGATTATTTCCCTCCACAAGTCAGCTAGGCCGTAGCACTACTTCGGCAGGTTAAGCTCTGGTTAAGTAGTTTCTCCTGAAGGCAGGACTTGTTAAAGAGAAGAGAGTGTTACTGTGTATCTGCAATTGGTGTTTCCCCTCTTCCCCCTTCTAGAAGCATGAAGGGATTTTTCTCTGATATTTGCTGTGAGACTCTGGTCAAGCTCCTGGCAGTAAAATTCAGGAAAGGGTGGGAGGACTCTAGGACTGGGCCACTGTAGAGCTTTTAACTCTCAGATTTGTCTGCACTGGACTTCCAGCCAATTGTTAATTAAAGCTTAGGTTTTCCTACGCTGCCCTGGTTCTGTGGCAGTTTGTTCTTCACTCTCTCCCTGTATTCACCCTTCTGCCTCTTCAGTATTGAGGTGGTAGTTTGTCCTGAGACCCTATAGATCCATGAAGAATTGTTGATTTTTCAGTCTGTTCAGCATTTTATGTATTTAGGATGGAGTGGTGATTTCCAAGCTTTGTACATAAAAAACTGGAAATGAGAAGTCCACTTCTTTTTAAAATTCCATCTTCCCCTCCACATTTATTAACTAGTTTTATTTTGTTGTAATAATCATTTTCAATGTCAAAATTTGAGGTTTTTTCATTTTAGCTTTCTCTTTATTAAATATCACTATAAATTCCTGTTTTTGTTTTCTTGTTTTTATTTTTAACTCATGGGTTTTTCTATTCAATGGATTTCATTAAATTGTGGACTTTGTTCCCTTTGGTGTGTATGTGTTCCATCTTTCTGCATGCTGGTTCCTATCATTTGGACCTAATTCTCTTAGTTTGTGGTAGGGTCCTTGAGTTCTGGAACAAGATGTCTCAGGTAAATCTATATTTTATGTTTCAGACTTGTAACCAGACACTTTCCCAGGGAACCTTGGTATTTATGGACTGCAATCTGCATATAGGAAGACTCACTGCATATATGAAGGTTCGCGGAGCAATCATTGCTTTTAGGCCCTTTAAATGAACGTAACCATTTACGTTCATTTAAATGAACTTTTAAAGGAAAAGGTCATAATTTAATATCATTTACAATTCAAATTTAACATTACAAGTGTTTGCTCTTTCATTTTATTTTGATACCTTATTTTCATACACTAAAATTCTTAATTCCTTACAACAGCTGTAATTACATGTTTGTTATATTCTACTATATAAAATGTATCACATTATTAATTATATAATTCAAGTTTTTTGCATCCTTGCTTGATTTGCTAACTTTTGAAAGAGGTGTAATAAAGCTTCAACTGTGATTATAGATTTTTCCATTACTCTTTTATATATATTTTTTCCATTTTATATTTCAAAGCTGTGCTGTGAGGTTCATAAAAGTTCAAAACTGTTATTTATTTATAATGGATGATACAATTTGGCAATATGAAATATTCATCTTTTTCCTGTTTAACGCTTGTCACTTTGAGTTTTATATGTCAGATAATACTATTGTTACACTTCCTTTTTTTATTTATAGACTACATCTTCATATTTAAACTTCCGGCACTATGGATTAGATGTGCCTTTTTCAAATAGCTTATTGTTAAAATTCTATATGTCTTTATGTACATAGGTGTTTGTATCCACATAGACATGATTGCATTTATCTCTCATTCTAATATTCTCAGTCTTTTATTTATTTTTTAAAATTTATTTATTTATTTAAGAGAGAGAGAGAGAGGAAGTTGGGGGAGGGGGAGAGGAAGAGGGAGACAAGCAGACTCCTCACTGAGTAGGGAGCTCAATGAGGGGCTCTATCCAAGGACCCTGAGATCATGACCTGAGCCTAAATCAAGTGTGGGATGTTTAACCAACTGAGTCACTCAGGCACCCCTGACATTCTCATTCTTTTAAATAGAGCCATAGATCTGTTATAAATGTTTACTATATATATATTTATATACTATTTATATATATTATATACTATATATATTTATATTATATATAAATTTATATATTATATATTTATAATTATATATTATATATTATATATTATATATTTATATTTATATATAAATTTATATATAAATATAAATATATAATATATATAAATAGTATATAAATAATATATATTTATATATTTCATATATGTGTATAATTTTGGTTATTATTTGGTTATTATTTGGAGATGGCAGGAGCAGTGAATGAATGGTCTTATGCTATCATGATCCACACCAGTATTTAATTTTTTTTTTTTTTTACTAATACTAAAATGGGTTGGGGTACCTGGGTGGCTCAGTTGATAGAGCATCTGTTTCTTGGTTTTGGCTCAGGTCATGATCTCCGGGCCTTGAGATCTAGCCCTGCAATGGGTTCCACGATGGGCCCCAAGTTAGGCTCCACACTCAGTGAGGAAGGGTTAGCTTGGGATTCTTTCTCTCTTTCTCGCCCTCCTCCTCTACCCCTTCCCCCTAAAATAAATAATAAATCTTTTAAAAAGACATACTTAAATGGTTTGAATAAGATTCAAACTCTAAGAAATTTTTAAAAATCATAGTTAAGAGTTTAATAATCTTAAAAACTGATGTTTATACTAATAATTAGATGTGTGACCATTCATATGCATTGGAAAAATAGGTGTGTAATGAAATAATTATATTACTAAAAATACCATTCTTGGTCTACAGGAAATGGAAAAAATAAGTGATGTTCAATGTCTCTTCTATAAATTAACAAATGAAAAGAAATGCTTTTACTTGAGTAGGGGAAGTAGGTGACAGAGAACAGTGTTGTTGGTAGTAAGAGTTGGTGAGTATTTTCTAGTATGCATTTCTAGTGGTAAATTTTCAGTTTTGGGGGACTCTTGCCCTTTTACTGAAGCCATAGTGGTTAACCTTTTCTCTAATACCTATTGTACTCTCAATTAACTGTTGACCAAGTGCTACAAATAGCTTAAAGTTTAGGTTTAAAGTAAGTAAAATTTAAAAGGATGTGAAATTTTAGGCACTATTTTGGGGAAAATAATAAAAGTAATACACTATTATTAGGTGCTATACACAGTTCTGCTTGTTTAATTCTTTCAGGGGTTCCTGAGATAGGTACTATCATTATTTAGGGCTCACATATGAAGAATTTAAAACACAGAGAAAATTGTCACGATGACAGCTATTACATGGGGAATGTGAATCTTAACTCCTGACTTTAACTTTTGCTTCAGGGCTTCTATCTAACAGTTAAGAAACACCCATGAAAGGGAGGAGAGAAAAAGATGAGATATAGAGAGGGAGAAGAAGTTGAGAGGGAGAGAGGGAATAAAAATTGATTCTCAGCATTTTTGATATTATACCACATAAGCTCCACCATCTTCGTCAAGCAGTGAAAAAAGGACAGAGTGAAAGGAGTGAAGAACCAAGAAAGGTGAAGGATGATAATTGAGGGAAGAACAAAAAAGCTGTGTTGATCTCAGCAACTCAACTCCACAGCTCCACTGCTTCTGCAGTGTTATAAAAGCACATAGGCATTTTCCCTGTGGAATTGTTATAGGGAAAAGGAACAGGTCAACATTTGTTGTAGAGAAGTTGCCAAAACAAAGTTAACTACTTACTATGAACCGTCTGAGACCATGGGTATATGTGAGTCTTTGTAATGGCAGTGGAACATGCAGGCTAAGAGTCTGGAACCCAGAGGAGATAGGCAGGGTTCCACCTCAGCCCAGCAACTGAAACAATGCACAAGATATCTTACCTCAGTCTCCTAAACTATTAAAAGAGACTTCAATAACACCCATATCATGGGGGTGTTGTGTGAGTTAAAAAAGCTAATACATGTGAAGTGCTTGCAATCATACTTGCAAAAAAGCAAGCTATATACAAGTGTCAGGAAGCACCTGGGAAGTTGTTCATTACAGGATTTGACTTTTAATTATAAGAGTTCTCTCATATTCAACGTATAGCAACAGCTCTCAGGTATTTCTTTTTTTTGTACAAGTAATTTTTCTTTTTTTCTTTTTAAAGTTTTTATTTATTTATTTGACAGAGAGAGAGATATCACAAGTAGGTAGAGAGGCAGGCAGAGAGAGAGGGGGAAGCAGGCTCCCTACCGAGCAGAGAGCCGGATGTGGGGCTCAATCCCAGGACCCTGAGATCATGACCTGAGCTGAAGGCACCCCTGTACAAGTGATTTTTCATTATGAATAGTATATATATATATATATATATATATATATATATATATATTCAGTCAATACAATTTAGAAAATGCAGAAAAAGAGAAAAACTCCTGACGACTCTTACTCCCAACAGCTAGACAACCACTGTTAACCACTCATTCGCTACTGTCTATTAGCATTTTACCATGTGCTCTTTGATATGTTCCTTTCTAGTCAAGATAATACAATTTAAATGATAATTAGTGATAATGATTCAGTTTTTGGTGCTTATCTTTTGCCAGGAAATATTTACAGAATATCTCAGTTAATCCTCATAACAATTTTATGAAGTAGGTGACACGTTAATCTCACTTTAGAAACAGAGAAAGTGAGTTTTAGAAAGGTTAAGTGACTTGTCCAAGATACCGCTGTTTATGTGGCTCTGAAGAACGAATTTTTACAGGCTACTATTCCAGTGGAATAAATTATTTTGGGCTAATTTTCTGCTGTTGTTATGGGAAATCAATAGACTTTGCAGAAGTTTGAAAAGTGGTTCTTTATTGGCTAAGAGTATTTTCAGCTGCCTCGCAGGCACCTTGAATCTAGGGTGGTCCAGGACATTCTGTTACTGTTCCAGGTTCTCCCCACCCCCACACCCTATATCATCTTCATGCCTATCACCACATGGTCATGGAATGACCCCTTCACTCATCTTCATGTTGGCATGTTTGGGTCACAGACAGGGAGAAACAAAGAAGTAGCACTATTAAAGAAATCAAAAATGTTTCCACAAATCCACAGAAGCTTTTTTCTTATGTATCATTGCCCAGACAGTGTCCCAAGACCACCCTTATGTGTGATCAAGGTTGGGATAGTAAGGCTTTATTTTTCTGGGAACACTATCGCTTCAAAAAAAAATCGGGCTTCTCTCCTTAAAGAAGAAGAGGAGAATGGATCAGCAACTGGCAAAATCTACCACCTGGCTGATACTTACATAATAACAAATGAGTTGCATAATATATTCTCAATATAATCTCTTAAGGCAAAAATGGGATTTCAATTCTTTGGGGAAAAGGAGTATGGGAAAAAACAATGCAATGCTGTAGCATGTGGAACAAAACCCAGTGCTGTTGAAGTTGAAAGAGAAACAAAGTTCCTCCCATTGGCAAGGAATTTCCCAGTTGTGTGGTTTGCCCAGAAGATCAGATGCTTTCTGAGCTCAGCACTGATCATCCTGCCTTTTATGGGTCTCTGCAGTGTCATTACTGTGTATGGTTCATTATACTGCTTGCAACTATCTTGGCCAACCTTGAAGATGGGTTCAAAAACCCTCCCATCCTGCAAACAGTTCTTCAGCTCTGCCTATGCTGATTAAGTCAGCTAGGTTTACCTCCAATCAGCAACTCATTAGGTGAGACAGCTTCTAAATGAAATCAGGAATGAGGGAAACACAGACAAGAATCTCTGGTGTGCCTACTATCATCCTTGAAGCACTTGCCCATCTCTGAAACTTCTCATCTAGGGACTTGATCCTTATTGCCAGTGAACATTGCTAGATTCTACTTTTAATCCCTAGTAAAGTTCTAGTGGACAAGTTAAGCCAGTGTTTCTCAGATTTTTTCCACCTGTGTATTCCTGATACCTGGGAAGGGTGCATTTTGGGGGTGAAGAAGTTAGGCATTGGTGGATGGTAACATTTGTGTGTGTAAAGCATGACACATGGCATTATTCACTCTTATTCTAGAAAACATACCACAGTGTACATAGTGAGGATGGGATTGATACTTCTACTCTCAGTTTATAGACTTCTGTTGAAGTTCCTGGGTAGGTGTGAAATTTGGCCAATCTATTGGAATATTCTATAGCTGGCTACGGCGACTCATTAGTGTTATAGCTGGAACCAGTAAAGACTCTTTTTTCCCTGAGACTTTTTAGGAGAGAGGCTACTGTTTTTTTCCCCTAAGATTTGAAATAGAGAGGATATTGGCACTCATCTTTGGGTTCTAAGAGTGAAGTAGGTATGGAAGAGAGAAGATTGCAAGATGGATTAAAAAACAAAGTCTAGGAGGCAGCTTCTGGGCAGGCTCTATCCGAAGCCAGTCCCACCCATTGGCTTTTCATTTATACAAGCACATACATGCTTCTTGTGTTAAAGTCACATGGAGTTCTTTCTGCTGTTTGATAATAATAAAAAAAAATCCTTAGTGATTTACTAACACAAACCCTACCTCTTTAAAATTATTTGAAGTTTTTAGTTTTAGCCCAACAACTCACACACACTTTGCATTCTACTCCATGATATAAATATATAATTTAAAAATATGAAACATGTTTAGGGGCGCCTGGGTGGCTCAGTGGGTTAAGGCCTCTGCCTTCGGCCAGGGTCATGATCTCAGGGTCCTGGGATTGAGCCCCACATTGGGCTCTCTGCTCAGCAGGGAGCCTGCTTCCCCCTCTATCTGCCTGCCTCTCTGCCTACTTGTGATCTCTCTCTGTCAAATGGATAGAGACAAATCTTAAAAAAAAATATGAAACATGTTTAAATTTTTATTTAAATTACTTAAGTTTCTGCCTCAAAATTTTCAAGTAAAATTTATTTTCCAGGAGGAGATGTCATATTTGTTATATAGTTTCTCATTCCCTTGACATAATTCCGCATGTGCCAGGTGGTACATCTACGACAATTTTAGAAACACAAGCTTGAGGAGCTGTGTGTCCAAGTATAATAGGGAACTTCTGAATACAAAAAGTTTTCAGGACTCAAAGACATGGAATTGTAATGGTAGCATAATAGGCATTGGCACAAGAAGACCCATTTGGGACTTTACAAATAAGCAGCACTCACTCAATCCACAGATAAAGCTCCTTTGTGGAGGAATACATAAATATAAAAATTCCATAAGGTAGTCACTAGTGAGGTTCACAGTCTGAATTTCAACAACTTTATTGAAATAGCTCTGTTTAAGCAGAGATACTCCACATTATAAATTATGACATATGACACTGAAGAAAATCAAATATAAGGCTAATGCCTCTGAGGAGTGTCTTGTTCTTTTCTCTTCTTTTCTTATTTTCTTTTCATCCTTCCCCTTCCCTTTCTTTTCTTTCTTTCTTTTCTCTTTCCCTCCCTCCCTCCTTCCTTCCTTTCTTTCTTTCTTTTCTCCTTCTTCTTCTTCTTCTTCTTCTTCTTCTTCTTCTTCTTCCTTCCTTCCTTCCTTCCTTCCTGCAAAGGAAAGGGAAGGAAAATAAGATCACTTTGCTACTACAAGGATAAATGAGCAAGAGTGGTATCTTTCTGGTATTAGGAAATATTTGCTAAGCCCTATCACTTAAGGCCTAGTACCCATTTGGACTTATTTTATCCCCCGGGTGTGGTGGGGGGTGAGGGTGAAGTGGTTAGCTGGGATAGCTAAGGATAAGCTGCCTATAACTAAGAAAATAGCTACAATAACAATATTTTCAGGAATATACATAATTAAAGATACTGAGATACTAGAATGTTTTATTAATGTTTGAATCACAGGATGATTTTTTGTTTTTACTGCAAACAATAAGAGCAACTGAATGAAGTTATTGAAGAACTTTGAATTTCTTCTTCTTTTCTCAAATTGTCCTTAAATGATAATGGTGACTTTGATTCTTAGTAGATAGAGACTATTTAGATGCTCCTCAATCTTGGCATTCACTTAAATACTCCACAAAAACTATTGAATGTACTTTCCAGAATCTTATACACTAAAATGATTTCAATGTACTGGTTCCTTCATAATATGAAAACAAAATGGAATACTTATTATGTATTAATGAAAACTCTGGAATGGCAAATTTCAGTCATGGGCTGTAGTAATAAAAGAACATAAGTTTTGGGGAGCCTAGGTGGCTCAGTCAGCTAAGTGACTGATTCTTGATTTTGGCTCAGGTCATGATCTCAAGGGTTGTGAGACTTACCCCACTTCCATCTCAGCTCTGGGCATGGAGCCTGCTCAAGATTCTCTCTCTCCTTCTCCCTCTGCCTCTTCTCCACATCCTAATGTGTGTGCCCTTGCACTTTCTCTCTCTATCTCTTAAAAAGAAAAAATAAAGGACATCAGTTTTAAGAAAATGGCAGTGCTTAATTATAGTCTACAAAATTCAGTTTGATCATAACTGCCTCTTTAATCTTCCACTGACAAGCATGTGGGTTCAGGATCCCAAGCAGAGAGAAGAAAATGTATATTTAATTGAATGCCTACCATGTTTCTAGATACTTTATATATGTTATCACATTTATATTTATATTTTTCATTATAAAAGCCAATGAGGGAACTGTGCTCATTAATCCAAATGAGTCTAGTAATTCAAGAACCATGAAACAAAATGGGGAAAGGAGAAAATGTAATTCATGGCAAAGCCTTTATAACTATTTTGAAAAACAGGTGATAGATCTGAACACAGACCAACGTGATGCTTGTGACTACAGGCCCTGGTCCTATGGTCAGCCCAGTTCTTCTAGACTGTAAAGCAGGCTGCTCAGTGATGGAGGAAGAAAATGAGATCTAAACGTTCAAACGCTTCTTGGTCTGTTCCTCTTTTTGAACATTTGTTATATTCCAATTGCTTATCTTTACTTCTAATTCACACATGCTCATCTACTTTTGCTTTTGGTAAAATTTGCATTTTAATTCATGACTTGGTTATAGTTCAGTTCAAAAGTGCTTCTGAAGACATTTCCCATTCACCAACTTTCTTATTCCCAGCGGTGACCTTCTTTTTTTTTTTTTAAATTCACTTTTTTTTTCAATTTTAAAAAATTATTTATTTATTTATTTTTAATTAACATATAATGTATTATTTGCCCCAGGGTACGTGTCTGTGATTCATCAGGCTTACACATTTCACAGCACTTACCATAGCACATACCCTCCCCAGTGTCCATAACCCTACCCCCCCACCTCCCAGCCACCTTTAGTTTGTTTCGTGAGTTTAAGAGTCTCTTATGGTTTGTCTCCTTCCCCATCCCATCTTGTTTCATTTCTCTCCCTCAACCCCCCATGACCCCCTGCCCTGCCTCTCAAATTCTTCATATCAGAGAGATCATGTGATAATTGTCTTTCTCTGACTTACTTCGTTTAGCATAATACCCTCTAGTTCCATCCACGTCGTTGCAAATGGCAAGATTTCGTTTCTCTTGATGGCTGCATAGTATTCCATTGTGTGTGTGTGTGTGTGTGTGTGTGTGTGTGTGTGTGTGTATACATATATATATCATATACATATACATATACACATCTTCTTTATCCATTCATCTGTTGACGGTCATCTAGGTTCTTTCCATAGTTTGGCTATTGTGGACATTGCTGCTATAAACATTCGGGTGCATGTGCTCCTTCAGATCACTATATTTGTATCTTTAGGGTAAATACCCAGTAGTGCGATTGCTGGGTCTATTTTCAACATTTTGAGGAACCTCCATACTGTTTCCCAGAGTGGCTGTACCAGCTTGCATTCCCACTAACAGTATAGGAGGGTTCCCCTTTCTCTGCATCCTCGCCAACATCTGTCATTTCCTGACTTGCTAATTTTAGCCATTCTGACTGGTGTGAGGTGGTATCTCACTGTGGTTTTGATTTTTATTTCTCTGATGCTGAGTGATATTGAGCATTTTTTCATGTGTCTGTTGGCCATTTGGATGTCCTCTTTACTAGAATGTCTGTTCATATCTTCTGCCCATTTCTTGATTGGATTATTTGTTCTTTGGGTGTTAAGTTTGAGGAGTTCTTTAGATTTGGATACTAGCCCTTTATCTGATATGTCATTTGTGAATATCTTCTCTCATTCTGTCAGTTGTCTTTTGGTTTTGTTGACTGTTTCTTTTGCTGTGCAAAAGCTTTTGATCTTGATGAAGTCCCAGTGGTTCATTTTTGTCCTTGCTTCCCTTGTCTTTGGAGATGTTTCTAGGAAGAAGTTGCTGCAGCTGAGGTCGAAGAGGTTGCTGCCTGTGTTTCCTCCAGGATTTTGATGGAGTTCTGTCTCACACTGAGGTCTTTCAACCATTTGGAGTCTATTTTTGTGTGTGATATAAGGAAATGATCCAGTTTCATTCTTATGCATGTGGCTGTCCTGTTTTCCCAGCACCATTTGTTGAAGAGACGGTCTTTTTTCCATTGGATATTCTTTCCTGCCTTGTCGAAGATTAGTTGGCCATAGAGTTGGGGGTCCATTTCTAGGCTCTCTATTCTATTCCATTGATCTGTGTGTCTGTTTTTGTGCCAGTACTACACTGTCTTGATGATTACCGCTTTGTAATAGAGCTTGAAGTCTGGAATTGTGATGCCGCCGACTTTGGTTTTCTTTTTCAACATTCCTCTGGCTATTCATGGTCTTTTCTGGTTCCATATAAATTTTAGGATTATTTGTTTCATTTCTTTGAAATAAATTGATGGTATTTTGATAGAGATTGCATTAAATGTGTAGATTGCTTTAGGTAGCATAGACATTTTCACAATATTTGTTCTTCCAATCCATGAGCATGGAATGTTTTTCCATTTCTTTGTGTCTTCCTCAATTTCTTTCATGAGCATTTTATAGTTTTCCGAGTACAGATTCTTTGCCTCTTTGGTTAGGTTTATTACTAGGTATCTTATGATTTGGGGTGCAATTGTAAATGGAATCGACTCCTTAGTTTCTCTTTCTTTTGTTTTGCTGTTGGTGTATAGAAATGCAACTAATTTCAGTACATTAATTTTATATCCTGACACTTTCTGAATTCCTGCATGAGTTCTAGCAGTCTTGGAGTGGAGTCTTTTGGGTTTTCGAGGTGACCTTCTTTTGTGTCTGTTGATAATTTTATTGGTTGTCATGTTTCTAACTTTAAATAATATTATTATACTTTTATTTGTTTTTTTCTAAAGATTTTTAAAATTTATGTAATTTTTTTTTAAGATTTTATTTATTTATTAGGAAAGAGAGAGAGTGAGAGAGAGCATGAGAAGGGAGAAAGTCAGAGTGAGAAGCGGACTCCCCATGGAGCTGGGAGCCCGATGTGGGACTCGATCCCGGGACTCCGGGATCATGACCTGAGCCGAAGGCAGTTGCTTGACCAACTGCGCCACCCAGGCGCCCTAAAATTTATGTAATTAACAGAGAGAGAGAGAGAGAGAGAGAGAGAGAGTACAAGCAGGGGGAACAGCAGAAGGAATGGGAGAAGCAGGCTCCTGGCCAAGCAGGGAGCGCAAGTTTGGACTCAAGCCTAAGACCCTGGGATCATGACCTGAGCCAAAGGCAGACACTTGACCAACCCAGGTGCCCTATACTTTTATTCTTGAGCTTAAGTACTACACTGTCCTATGAGGCTGCATTATGTAAGATAAAAGACTTAACTTACATAAACTACCTAGATGGCACTTGAGATTGGCAGGTAATTTACATTTCTCATTCAGATATTAAGGTTACATTCACTTCATTAATGGGATGGGACTTATTCTTCTTTTCTATGTTCTGGGATAGCAAACATAATATGAAAGCTATTCACCTTTAAACTTTGATAGAGCATGAGAGACTGTGGATGCTGAGAAACAAACTGAGGGTTTTGGCAGCGGGGGGAGGGGATAGGTGAGCCAGGTATTAAGGAGGGCATGTATTGTATGGAGCACTGGATGTGGTGCATAAACAGTGAATCTTGGAACACTGTAAAAATAGAGTTAAATTTTAAAAAACCTAAAAAAAATAAATAAACTTTGGTAGAATTAATCTATAAAATGTCTACTTTTTCGTGTGAAGATTTTAAACATCTATTTCAACTTCTTTAATAATTATGGGACTTTTTAGGCTTTCTTATTCTTCCTAAATCAGTTACACATCATGTACATCTGGAACTTTGTTCTTTGTACTGAAAGTTTCAAATTTACCGTCAAAACAACAACAGGACATTGGGGAGGGTATGTGCTATGGCAAATGCTGTGAAATGTGTAAGCCTGATGATTCACAGACATGTACCCTGGGGCAAATAATACATTATATGTTAATAAAAAATTAAAAAAAAAACAACAACAGCAGCAACAAAAACTTTGAATTTTCTTCTTTCTTGTAATCTTATTTGGGACATATGTTTCATGTACTAAAATAATTAGTGAATGGCACTACTTTGTGAATAATAAAATTCGAACATGAAATTCACATGTCAAAGTATATGGTACAATGGGAGTGGTATTGTGAGATTGTCAAAGAGGAAAAGTCATGGCTGCCTGCAGTTATTAGAAAAATGTTTCAAAAAAACCCACGGAATTTGAAACAAAACAAAAAATACTGATAGGATTCAGATAGAGGAAATCTGTTCAGCTGGACTGTCCGACTGAATGAAGCATTGCTTCATATATCCTGTATAACTTTAGCAGGTAGGTTGAAACATGGCAGGATTTGCTGAGGTAGAGAAAAGATGAGTGAAGACTATCCACAGGCTAAAGAGGCAATGATAGGAATAGCCAGGGCATCTGTGGAGTGGCAAGGAGAGTGGATGAGGTAAAGAGAGCTGTGGGAGGGACATTTGAATGGGTTAGGTGGTGTGATAGCCTTGGTTTGGACTGGGTCTGAGGAAAAGTGGAGAACCATTGTGGTTTTCTTTTACCCCTCGGGGAATGATACAGGCAATAATGTCCCTGGCCTCTAAATTCTGGTGGACTGGAAGAACATTCTCTGCCATCTCACCCTAATACTTTCCTTTGTTTCCTAACCCCTAAAGACAGGAATATTTTGTTTTTGTTTGACTTCAATTCTTTTATTGGAATTTGAGACCACTTCCTCTCTTGTGTTCCCTCCATAAAGGCATAAAATCAATTGCACTGTTTTTCAATATAGCCATAGTGAGATATTTTAACCTGTTCTTAATTTCTGAATGGCAACATTGGAAATTAGTTTTATTTACCTCTTAACAGAAATCTGACCACCCTTCACCTTACTGCACTTTCCTTTTTGAGGGAGGGTTGAGCAACAAACATACCACGTATCAATTTAGTGAAAAAATATCTGTCAAACTGATCAAGCTTCCCATGAATTGATTTAGTTGACTGAATTTTATACATTTCAGAAACCAGTTATTTTGGTGACATGCAAATGAAGCCTGAATTTTGGTCTCAGAACTGCTGAGTTCGGTAAAGACTTCTGAAAGGCCTAGTCAAGCATTTGCTTTTAGCTGTTGCACTTACGAGGATCTGCTCCAGATTAAATGAAGTGACATTGTGTTGAGAGTAATCCTGACACGCATTAAGATGAAAAATAATAGTCAATTATGATTCCTGCTGTTACCACATTTCGGCAGGGGCTCGTGATTGGTCAGCATTAAACAAGCTTTTCCAAAGTGAACTTAGAGTGCATTCTTCCAACTCCCAACTCTCAACATCAAGGTGATCCTCAAGAACACGGTTTGTGTATAGGTTGGCTTCCATTCGGGGAAATTTTCGCATGTCAGAGATTGATAAGTACATGAATGTGTCAGTTACTTCTCACCCAACAAAGGGATGGGAGAATTTCTGTCCCCCTAAATTTTGTTGGGTTTAGAAGAAAATAGCATCCACTTAAGATCTGATACCACATTTTTGTATATGCTATTTTCCAATTTGAGAATTTGCATTTGTTTTGCTTTCTTCAAATCGATAACGAGGCATGTTGTCCAGCTTCTGCAACTGATGTCATCTGCAGGGACCAGGCTGAACTCAAACAGAACTTGCAAAGCCTTCCCACAATGCTGCACTAGCAAGCAGTGGTCACTAATATATATTTTTTTCTTTAAATGCCAATATTGAACTTCCTTGACATTGAACCTCATATTGCTGGGTATTTTAAGTTGTTTATCTAGAATTTGACACATTTTAACCTATATAGTTCTGGTGATAATTGCTGAATTTCCAAATTAATAGGAAAACTGGCACAATACTAGATAATATCAGAGTTTGTTATTTGTGAGGTGCCAATTTTCTGTAATTAGAGAAAATTGCTAATTATCACTGGAACTATTCATTAATATTTAAAGGAAGATAAAAATTAATAAAAATGCTTTTTTAGTGGCTGAAATGTTTAAAGGCTACCTGCTGTCATCCTTTTGATGAATCCAGCTCTTTGTGTCCTATCAAACAACGGGGCAATTGTGAGTAAAGCAGAAGTAGCATTATTTTTGCAAATGTTGTGAAGGAATATTTAAAATGAAAGACTTAACACATCACTTAACCAGTACTTCCAGTGTTCCAGTGCAAATTGGGAAAGTCTCATACCTAATCACTCAATACCAGTACCTTTTTATATGAGGTCAAAGTGGCTCTGTTTAGTTAAATAAAGGACACAGTCCTCTACATTTATTTAGTGTTATGAAAAGAAGCATTTCTTTGCAAGCAATGCCTATAGCAATACTAATTATTGCCGTTATATCACATAATTTTAGGAATATGAGAAAATACGAGCAAAAGCATTGAAAATGACCTGAGCTACACTTTCCAAAGTTTATGGAACATTTACCACAGGTGGCCTCTAAAGCCTTATTTCTAAACAAGTTCTTTGACCAAGAATAAAAATACTCACACATGTAAGTGATATTTAAAAGCTCTTCGTTTTAATATTTTTTTTTTCTTTTTTAAGACGTGTTTAAAATATGTGCTTATTAATCTACAGGAACCATCAGAAAAATGATAAACTTTTTTTATTAAGCCAATGGGTGTTTTAAAAAGTCATGATGAATAGTGAATTATTCGTTTATTCCATCAAATATTTCCTGAGCCTCTACCTTGAGAAAGGTAATTGGGCAGCCATGGGAGGCTATGCTTGTTGGAATAGATGGATTGAAAAGGAAAAAAACAAAGTTGGCAAAGAAACTGGTGATCCAGGGTCAGGATGCTGCTGAAATGAGCTTGTCTGTAGCGAATAGACCAAGAAGACTGAGTGATAAGTAATTAAAGCAATGCCAATGAACTCAGGGTCAGGAAGAAGGTGAACACAGTCAGGGAGCCAGGGAGGGTGACAAGCTGAGAAATTGGAAAAGGTGTCTTTGGCTGAATGGAGCCATGGACATAATTCAGTTCAATTCGGTACAGTATTGATTGAGTTCCTACTGGGTGTTGAATGTAGTCCCTCCATAACTTTGAAAAACAAAGAAAGAAAAAATGGTGAACACACATGACATTTTACCTGTGGTGTCAAATATTCTGTCTTTTATATTAGATGGTGGTATTGATGATTACAAGTCACTGTTGATGGACGTTAGACAGTGCTTTGCATCTTAAGTCTTCCAATGCATGAATGGCATCTAATAGCGGGAAGGAATCTTGGCTGTAATCTAATCTGACCTGTTGAACCATGCTGAAATCCCTGAATGTAGTTAATTCAGGAAGGGTAACACTTATGAGGGTTATATTGGATGATGGAAGCCTTTAGTTATTCCGTGTTGGTCCAGCCTAGAAGCACCTGTCTGGAGAAACAGCCTCATTAGCTTCCTCGTCTGATGGATTTTCCAGTGCGATTATCCTAACATTGCCACACTGGAGTCAAGTTCTACTTTGACAATATCTTCTCCACTACCTGGTACTCAGAAATCAATCCAATTTCCAGATATGCCCTGATCAGGAAGAGTTCAGAGAACTCTGCTTAACTGACTTGACTTTAATTCTTACTTTTAAACACTTATGAAAACGTCTGGCTCCAAAAGCCCCCAATGTGTCCACTGTATCAGCCAGTCAGTGTTCTTAGTCACTGTGACTGATATATAGGAGGAAGAAATTTATGAAAAAGATACGAGGTAACACAAAATCTTCAGCAGTCAGAGAACTAGGCTTAGCTATTTACACAGCCAGGAATGGAGCTCAAAGTTACGTTTGGTGGTGGAGCCCAGTGGAAAGACCACTGCTGCTGGACACTGGACCCTGAGCTTTACTTCTGATAGCACAAAACTGGGATCCTGAAGCTTCCCCCTGAAACACAGCCCCCACTGCCTGGATGCTGCACGGTAGCTACCCGATCCCTCCCATTCAGGCTCTGAGTATAGCCAGTCCTCCATCCATGCTGTGGCTGTGAGAACGGCGCACTGTGCCACACTGGGGAGGATTCTCCAACTGTAGGCAGAGAGTTCAGAAACTGGGCAGTCGACAAGACTAACAAAGTGACCCCTGGTGTCCCCTTAACTCCTTACTCCCTGCCTTCTCACTCTTAGACTCGAGCAAAGCCCAAACTTTCAATCTATTACTTTTCCAAGATGCTCCATGATAGGTAGGGAGTTAGGCATAGGAGTAAAATACCACGGACATAATTTTCAAAAGTAAGTAGGTGACAACACAGTGTTCGAGATGGACTATGTTTAGTCTCTGTGAAGACCTAGAGGTCATCCTTTTTCTTCAAGTGCTCAGAACTCATTGCCATTAACGAAAGAGAATGTGGGATGATAACGGTTTGCCCAGCAGTATGTTGCAGAACTGTATTTATTCAGGGTGCCAGCGTTCCCAACTTCTTTCCCTCAACCCCAAACATGCATTATGAGATCCACTGGACAAAATAATCGTAAGAAATATGGGATGTCTTTGGTCGTGTGGTTTTCCTACAACACCATCACAGATGTGTAATGACAGCCTAGATAATAGAATACAAAATTCATCTAGCACTCACCGGATCTCAAGGCAAGATTCTGAGCGCTTAACGTGATTAAATTCAAGTGATCTTCACCACCACGCTCGGAGGTGGGGCTATCACATGAGACACAAAGACATCAAAACGAAAGAGAGTAGTTACCCACCCAGGATTCCACATTTCATACAGGGCCAGGCCAGGGAGACTGACTGCAAAGCCCGAAGTCTGACCCACTCAGCCCCACTGCCCAATAGAAAACTGGACGCAGTGAATCTATCAGGTTTCTCTACAGTGGATTGGTGGACCGGAAGACTCATTCTTTCAATAAGGCTGCTTTCGCTCTGGTGGTTGCCACTTCTCAGCTGAAATGAGAAGCCATTTTACTGGTACAGAAAAATACGTTGACCTTTTTTTTTTTCCTCTTAGTACAATCCCAGTTGCAGAGAGCAATGTGACTATCCAGTGTGAAAAATATTCCAAGCATCTCAGCTGATAAATTCTAATGGGGCTCTGACGCCTTTTGTGACTTGGTTCAGATTCGTTTAGTACACTGAGCATAAACTGCTTAAATCTTTTACATACGACCATTCTATTGCCTATTAATTAGAACTGTCTTTTAATTGCACTGGTGTTTCAGAATTAAGTCTATATAGTCACAGGGATAAGATCCCCAGGGGAAAAATTTCTTTATAGGAAGCAAGAAATGTTAAAAACAACAGAAGCAACAAACCATAAAACTCCCAATAACATCTACCAGACACCCAGACACCCCCACAAAAATCTTCCTAAATCATTTGAGGATAAAACTCCATTTTCCTAGCTGCAGATTAAAATACACTTGATGCTAAGCCTCTTTCCGTGCCCCTGCTGTGTTGTGATGTTGCTGGAGTTTTCTTTCTGTGTCTTGGACTCCATGTTCTTCTAGAAGGGAGGGAGTGAGGGGATGGGTGAGCCAGGTGATGGGTATCAAGGAGGGCACGGATTGCATGGAGTCCCATTGTTTGCGTACAACACCAATAGTGTTGTACGCAAACAATGAATCATGGAACACTGCATCAATAATGATGTACTGTATGGTGGCTAACATAACACAATAAAAAAATAATAAAATAAATAAAACATATTTCTTCTTCCCTCAACATGAGGTGGCTGGTACTCTCCTTCTGTTTTTAGACTTTTTCCTCAGTCAAAATAGGAAAAGATCACACATCAGTCTTTTCCATTTGGTGGATCAGTTCTATTTTTTAATTCGCTGATTAACCATTACCTCATCCAAGCATTTGCATTTTAGGTCATTCTAGCTCTCAGTGACTAAAGGAAGGTTAGCTATCGACAGAAATTGAAGAAATCTGAGTGAAGCAGGAAGGACTGAAATTATTCAAAGGCCACTTGGCTTAACATTTTTGGGTGATGCTTGAGTAGGACAGTGGAAAGATTTACAACCTTTCTCCCTGGTCTCTTGAGGTCTTCCCTTGGCGTAAAAAGAGATAGTCAGCAAAGGTTGACAAAGACTTGGTCCTGGTCCTCAGTTGCTGGTGTGCCTGGGACCTCAGGTGCTCCTGCGCTCGCTCGCCTCCCCCAGGCCTGCTCCCTCCAAATGGCCCAGCCGCCTTTCCCTCCCTGAGTCTGGCCCCCTTCACACCCATCTCAGCCATCCTTCTGATTTCCCCTCCCTCTCACCAAAAATGCCCAGAAGTATAGAGGCTGATTGTCATTAAAATTATTTTGGTTTACATTATGAAATTTGACACATATTCATTAGTGGACATATGACTATTCAATTCTGCTTTGGATAATGCTGCCTTGGAAAATAATCCTACAAGCATCCTAATACTGCAATCTGTGTCCTATATTTCAATAGTATTAGCTCCTTACTCTCTGGAGCTCTGAGTCAGGCTTTTTATGGTTCACATAACCTAGATTTGTGAGTCACTATGTACAATAAATAGCATTCCCACTGCTACCACGAGTCTTGGAATCAGTGCCGGACGTGACAGCTGTTGATGCCTTGCCTGCTGACGGCAGACATATTCTAGAATCACATTCTTCTGAGACCTCAGTTTCCTCATCTCTAGAATGAGAGGGTCTGATGGGTTCGTAGTCTCCTAACACTTACTTGTAATCTGTGCCATGTCTCTAGTTTATCTTTTATTCCGAATGAAAGCTTTTAAGGAACTTTAAATTTCATCTTACACCACAGATACCCTATTTGGCTTTACTCTGTTTCAGGATGAGGCTCGTGCTAAATTGGAAATGAGGAAAGAGCAGAGGATACAAAGCTGGCCGGAAATACTGGGCCACGTGCACTGTCTCAGGGTTCCAGATAAAGAGGAAATGGGCAGAGCAAAGGGGCAAATAATGAAAGATCTGTTTGCTTACATGGTACTCCCATCCTCTGAAGCATGGCGATAAAGCCCTGGAGACATCATTAATTTCTCTTGCTACTTTCCTCAAGCCCGAGTGGTGGGCCATGAAAAGATGCGCTGCTTTGTTACTACGATAGTGCCCATATTGGCCTAGAAGAAATTGAAAATGAAGTTAATACCCAAGGAACAAATGAAAGCTGCCCGTCTGGCAGAATGTTCCAGCAGAGCAAGGGTGACTGCTGGGATAGTATGTGGTCCAAGGTTAGACAGGCTGACATTGAAGAGCCTTATTTCTGTGATTCTCTGATTGTCAACAAAACACGACACATACTTTATAGCAACGTTTTCTTTTTGGCTTTGTTTAATCTGGTCTCCCAGAATGCCTCCTGCATTCCCTTATCTTGGCTCCGGGTTTTAAGGATCAATTTGTTGTTTGCATCTTCTTTTCCATCTCTTCAACTTCCATTCAGAGCATTTGTTTCCCCATTTCTTTTTCTTTCTTCTTATAGCTATTAAGGAGCCTGTCATATGTCAGCCCCCGGGGGCCCAAGTGGCAGCTCCTTCAATTCATGGAATGCCTAATTTTACCCGCCTCTTTGGAGAGGGGGCTAGGATTCCTTAAAAAAAAGAAAAGAAAAGAAAAAACACAACCAAAAACCAAATGCCTGGTACTGCCTGTTTATATCTCTAAGGCTCAAATAATTAAAAAGCATATTGTTTGAGGAAAGATAGTTTCTAATGAGCAATACACAAGAAAGAAAATCTGATTTTCCCAAGTGAAATTCCTGACAAACCATGAACTCTACAGAAAGAGTGATGACCGAGGGACCGTGTCCCTACAAGCTGACATCATAGAAAAGCCTTTGTGCATAAATAAACTGTATATTAATAAAACAATATTTATGATTCAGTCTTTCTCCCCCCCCCCCAACTTTAAGTATCAAGCTATATCCTGGAGGAACAAAAATAAAAGAAGTTGATGTCTACAATATAACTATTAAGGGGAAATTTGCTCCACTGTTATTTGGATGTAATTGGTACTGAGCATCACAATGCACTTGTAATTGGGTCTGTACTTGTTCACTTCAAGGGTTCCATGCTATTTCTACTTGAACCCATTTTTTTGACACCGTTCAGCTCAGCAGTGCCAGCTAACTCTTGTTATGCAGTTGAAAAACTGTGGCCATTAAAAATAGGATACGGTGTGATTTTGTTTTGCAGCACTGCATGGAAAATCAGTTGCTGTTCATAACAGCTCTGTGGTTGGTTGATTTAAAGCAGGGGGGTGACTTGGAATTGACAAGCAGACAGTTTGTGAAAAGGGATATTGTATCTTTAAGGCTTTCTGACTGATTGTGTTTAACTGCGCCACGCAGCAGGCAGTAATTAGACTGTAGCTTCACCGAGAGGCTTAAAGCACTGGCTCTGGTTCTCAGTTCTCCAGATTTCTTTTTTTTTTTTTTAAGCACAAACATTTTTTTGGATTTGAATACATGATCATTTTTTAAAACTGTGAGTGAGTTGTGGGAGTGAGCAAATGAAAAGCTGACCCCAGAGGCTTCCTGGGCAGACTCTCTGAGGACCACCCTGGGCCAAGACGGGCTTCTAGTAGACCAGGCGGCCGCCCTGGGAAACAGTGAGAACCATGATAGGAGTCTATGACTTGACTCCTGGAGAAGGTCAAGGTGCTCTTGAAATGAAAGAATGGCAGCTCTTATAATGCGACATGGTTTCTTCTGGCCCAGTTCACAATGTTAATGAGACTAGCTGGAGAATGCCTCTAAGATTAATAGACAAAATGCCTAATAATTTGTATTTGGGGGGAAAGAAATTTTTTCTTTACCTAAGTTATTAGGTAGAAAAGAGACTATGTTGTAGAAGCAAATCGAAGAAGCCATTAGCCTAAGGAATGTTTTCCATTCACTGCTCTGCCTCCCTTACCTTAAATGCCCCACTGCTGTTTTGGGAAGTAGTGAATACTGTCAATTTGTTATTATTTGGTCAAGACTGAGTTTTAAGTTTTCCGGGCATTTGTTATCACAGAGGAGCAGTTGACAGATTTTACACTGACCTTATAAAAAATGAATGTTCAATTACTGTTGGATTGACCTCAGTAACTGTCTTCATTATCAATCAGGCAACAAGGGCTGAGTCCCAACTGTGTGCATGATGCTATGCTAGGTGCCGTGGGAGATAAAATTATTCTGGAATAGTAATTGAGATCTTTCCTGACACTATGTACAAACTTTTCCTCCTTTTGCTAATTATACGGGTAAGTTATTCCATATAGATTTGCATACCCTTAATTCTTAAATTGTTATGGTGTTCTTTTTTCTTATTAAGTGAATTCCCTTTTTTTAAACATTTCTTACTTTATTACTGATACCTATAAAGTAGTTTTACCTATCCACTTGAACACTTCTGTAAATTGCAAATATGTACAGATTAGAGATTTTTGGTTTTGAATAATAACTCTTCGTATCTGGGAGTCACCACATGTGTTTTACTTCCCATTATGTCACTTGGATCTCCCTACAATGTTCTGAGGGTGGGAGGGCAGGTGATATTAGGTGAGCTTCTAGAAGCTCAGGAGTTGGGCAGGGAAAGAGGCTGGGAATAGGGATCAGGTTTGCTGGATCTCTACTCTTCTCACTATAACATGATTCTACATTCAACCCTACAACGAAGCATCTTTTAATTTAAGGGTAATGGAAATATTTTGGAATAACTTTACCATATTGAAGCATGGATTAAAAGTCAAAGATAAGCTACCAGAAGGGAATACTAATTTTTAAAAGTTGTCCTACCAGTTTTAAGCCAATGTCTGTGCTTTCGCTATAGAATTTCAAGCATTCAGAAGCACTCTTTACTTTTGGTTTTGATTTTTGGGGGGGGGGCAGCCTTAAAGATAAATTCCTTTAATCTGTAGACGAAGTTGCACTGATGTATTTATCTTTCTCAACGTGCTTTGTCCTAAGGTCAGTACTTCTTTGAAAGATTTGATCTAAATAAATTATAAACATGTATCAAAATCTGTTTGATATTAGCGTAAACATATTCAAAAGACACTCCATCATTGCTTCAAAAGAAACAAAGATGAATTCCATTCTATAGTTCAAATTTCAAATGTATGTGAGTCCTTTTGTATATGTCTATGCCTAAATGTCAAGGTCAATATTTCTATAAATTCTTAAGGTTGGTTCATTTTGTGGTATTGATAAATATTGGAATTAGGATGTACAAAAGATCATAGATTAAATTGCGTTTTTTTTTTCCAAAGTGACAATGAGCCTAATTCACTGTCAGTTAATGCCAGGTGTTTCTTCCCCTAGTATTAAGTTCTTCAAAACAGTGGCTGCATAGGACACCATTCACAGAGGCTTAACGCTGGGGAGAAAATGATTACATTAAATCGAATGATATGAATAATTCATGACATCACATTTTGTAATCCTGGTGTTAAGCATAAAACCAGTGGTTTATTTTTCAGCAAAATGTTTTTGTATCATTTTAGATAGTGCATAATGCAAAACAATAACTGCATACATAATGTAAGAAGGATGGTGGTGAATAGGGTCCTTAATAGTGCTTGCAGCATCATCTGGGGTGTGATCACAATAAACACATTTTGAGCCAATGCCCATGGGTGCCCAACGCTTGCTGGAATCTTCTGAGTCCAATAGAATGGCTGCCTTTTAATTTGTTTTTGAATATTACACCTGACCTTTAGCATGGATCTGAAAGTCAGTCCTTGTATATTGCTAAAACTACAAATCCTTTTGTCCCCTTCCTTTTCAGTATACTGGGAGGGCAATTCTACTGGGAGTAAATAGCTGATTTTTTAAATGACGTTTGATTTTCCAACATGGAGTTGGAAATACTAGGAAGATCCACAGAGTCTGAACTTACATTCTTTAACAAAGAACTTTAAATATTCTGGGATGAGATGCTAGTTATTTAGCAATTCAGCCAGGTACTTATTAGCAATGTCATTTATGTCTTTGAGACTACATACATGATTCCTTGTCTTATTTGAGTCTTCTACCCTACTTTTTAGAGAAATCATCTCTTTAAAAATAATCATCAAAGGAGATTGGAGGTGGCCCTGCAACCTTCGTGAAACAGTTTCCAGGCCATGGACACTGTAACAGTACTCCAACATGAGTCTGATTATTCTGCTGCATTTTGGGCTGAAATAATTGTGTACCTGGACCATCTGCGGCTGCCTTTTCCAGCACCTTCCTGTGGACAGCTCCAGGGCACTCTCTGGAAACCAGAATGGATTCCTGCTGATTTGCCCACATATTTGTCTTGAATGAAAGAATGGCATATGCCAGTGGATTTCAAAGCTTTTCACAAAACATCTCCACATCTGAAGTCTCGAGAGTTTACGTCAAGCATTTGTATTACTTACCACTAATTAAATATACCGTCCATGTTTTACAACATGAACACATCTGCCGATAATGTTGTAGCGTGTATTATTATTTATTTGAAATAAAACATTAAGAAATTAATGGTTGGTCAGCAACCTTGAAATCCTGGACGATTTATCATAGATATTAATTGTCACAGTGTAGAAAATAGTTTGCTTTTAAACACTTCTTCACAAAAGGATAATTTGAAGGCATGTTCAAGTATTTTATTGCAATATATTTATTTGCTATGATGCCAAGAATATTGTTTCAATTCCTATTGTTAAGATTTTAAGCAAACTGCCAAAATGGGTAAATTATGTAATGTTCTTAGAGAAAAATCAAGAAATGTAGCATTTAGAAATAAACTTTAATATTTTTTTGAGAATGTTTAATGGGGAAAAAAATGATGACCCAATTAAAAGAACTGGAAATGAGAACACTGCATTGGATTTGAATCTAGAAATACTGAGATTCACAATACATGATAGCTTGAGATCTATTCTCCCTCTCTGAAGGAGATATGAATTACTTAGATCTAACTGAAAGTAGAAATCAAACTCCACAAAGGAATTGAAATTCTCCAAAGAAGAGCAAATTCTATGTTAAAGATACCAAAAAAGAGTCCTATTTAATACAATGCCACACTTGGCTAGTGGCAGAAGTTGACTCTCCACTTCCCTTCTTATTTTGGCAGACCTCCCTAAAGTTACTAATGTTTTGATGATTGATTGGTGGAGATGATGTGAACAGTTTGTCACCAAAAATCTGCTCACTTTTCTATCTATCCTAAAGCTCTAGAGCATCTGCTCTGTGAGCAACCAAAGATCCCAGGGCTCTCCTCTTCCCTGTTTCTTCTTCGATTTATGGAAATAGTAACTTCTTTCTGGTATAGCCTATCAAGAACAAGAGAAGAGTTGGGCATAGAATAATTCTAATTCTAAATACAGAGAATGATAATATTGATAAAATAAAAACCTATTTACCCAAATAGCAACCATTTCCATTTTTTCCCTTTAATGTACACAACTGTGCTATATTGGATAAAACAGAACACAAGTCTCAGTGCTAATCTGGCCACTTATTAGCTATGGGAATTTGGGGAAATCAATGGATAACCCAGAACCTCATCTGTCTCCTCTGTAAAATAGGATAGAGAAGCCATCCTAGGTTTCCCTTGGAAAAATAAATGAAATGATGCACAGGACAAGGTTTTGTAATAAGTCACCATGAAAATAATAATTATTTTTACCTATTTAAAGAATTCCCTTTCCTCATCAGTTAATAGGTTATGAAAGATTTACTTTAAAAATGAAATTGGTTCAGAAAGAAAAAAAAAGCCAAACCCATTAGAAGGTTCATGTATATCTTTAAACAATCTTTTAAGCAAGCCAAATCAGCAATGTGAGCTTTCATGTGTGTCTTGCTTTCCCACACTTAAATGCATAACCTTGAAAGTAATAAAACTTGCTGAGTTGGCTATTTCCCTGCTTCCCCAGAACATATGTCAACTGAGCAACAGAGAATTAGCTGTAGCAAAAAGAAAGATAGTTCAGTGGAAGCTTGTTCAATAATTAATCCGCTGAGTAACTGTATGAATATTTGATAAATATTTAGTCAACTATGTGTATCATGCAGCACTGGTTGCATACCAAAGGATTTGCAAGGATAAAAACTGCTGGTCATAGGCATCAAAGATGTGGAAATTTCAAGCTCACAGGCCAGAGATGTGCAAATTATTCCACATAATACAAATTTAGAAATATAAATCCATGACTATCCACATGATGCTACTCTGGGAGGGTGAGAGGAGGCCATTACCTTGTTCTCCACAGTTCTTTTAAAGTGTATTTGGCATCACATTTTAATTTAATAGCTGTTTGCTTGCCCATGTGTATGAGGTAAAATATTCTGATGCATACATGAAATGGAATTGTAAAAGAACAACACTGTGTCCCCTTGAAATTCATAGTATGGTGCTAGGAAAGCATCGGTGGGTGATCCCTTGCTATATGCTAAATGAAAATAGAATTTGTTTCAGTATCTAGAGACCAGGCATTTGAATTCAACTTAATAAACATTTATTAATTCCCTAGGATATTCAGTGCACTGTGCATAAAGAGAAGAAAGGCTAACGTGTGTGAATCTTTCGAGACCAGGAAATGTAAAAATTAAACTGTGTGGCAAAAAAAAAAAAAATCAGTAAATAAAAAGAAGAAGATGATCTTTGATTTCTAGAAAGATCCTATTTTGCACTTGGAATTTAAAAGTTTCAATTTTTCCTGTCCAGTTAATCATTCCTAAATTTTGTTCTGACGTGAATTCTTAGTGAAATCCTCACAAATTCTTAAAGAGCTCTCCTGAGAGCTCACGATCTCTTTTTGTGGAAGTAGCATGTCTCCTTTCAGTCAGTTGCAGGTCCTCAGCTTCTTAGGGGTGGGCATGAGCAGTTACAAACAGAAGGTGGGAGTGGCTGCTCTTCTTGGCACCCCCTGCTGGCCAGAGGAGCACTAATGATGGCTCCAGAGAGGCCTCAGCTTTTCTTTTCCAGCCCATCTGAGCTGTTGCCATGGCAGCCATGGCAATAAAAAGAAAGGGAGCCCAGGGGCTGCAGCATGTGGAAGAAAGAGATGACCCCAAATGAGGCTCTGGAATGGAATGCCTCTAGGATTTCCCCTCAAACACAAAAGATTGACCTTGCAGGGAACTGTTCTACCTGGGTTTATTCACAGGAACCATGTTCTGTTCCTTAATTATGGTTCCTTGTCCATACAACTCACTGTATTTTGATTCTCTATTTCCATGTTATATTCCCCTTTATACATGACCAATAAACTGAAATTAGACCACACAAAGGCAAACAAAGTGATAGTAAGAGATATCTTTTACAATATTAAAAGCAGTTTATGGATCAGAAAACTTAATATTGTTAAGATGGCAATGCTCCCTAAACTGAATTACAGATACAGTGGAATCCCTATTAGAATCCCAGGTGGCTTCTTTATAGAAATTGGCAAGCTGATTCTAAAATGTACATAAAATTGTAAGAGATTCAAAGTAGCTAAAATAATCTTGAAAATGAATAAAATTGAAGGACTCTCACTTCCTGATTTCCAAACTTACCTCCAAAGCAGCAGTAATAAATATAATGTGCTGTTACAAGGACAAACATATAAATCGACAGAATAGTTGAGGGACCAGAAATAGCTCGTGTGTCTATAGTCAATTTTCAATGAAGGCACCAAAACCATTGAATGGTCAAAAAATAATCTTTTGAGCAAATGGATAGCCACATGAGAAAGAATGAAGTTGGACCCTTACCTCACACCATATACACAAATTAATTCATAATAAATCAAAACTCAAATGTAAGAGCTAAAACTATAAAAATCTTAGAATTAAATATAGGACTAAATATTCATGACACTAAAAGCATGAACAACAGAAGAAAAAAAAAGATAAATTGGACAACTTCCAAATGAAAAACATTTGTGCTTCAAAGGACACTATCAACACAATGAAAAAGCAATCCAAAACATGGGAAAAAATATTTACAAATCATACATCTAATGTTAGGCTTATATGTAGAATACATAAATAGTAGCTATAACTCAATAAAAATATAACCCAATTAGTAATGGGCAAAGGACTTGAATAGATACTTTTCCAAAGAAGATATAAAAATGGTCAATACACACATAAAGAGATGCTTGACAGCATTAGTAATAAGGGAAATGCAAATCAAAATGACAATGAGTTATCACTTCATACCTACCAAGATGGTGAGAATTAAAAAAAAAGTCAAATAACAAATGTTGGTGAGGATGTGGAGAAATCAGCACCTTCATATGCTATTTGTGGAAATTTGAAATGATGCAAACACTTTGGAAGACATTCTGACAATTCCTTAAATGGTAAATACAGAGTTATCATATAACCCAGAAATCTGACTCCCATGTTTATTCCCAAGAGAAAAGGAAATATATGTCTACACAAAAACTTGCACACAAATGTTTATGGCAATATTATTCAATGGTAAATTAAAGGTAGAAACAATCCAGATGTCCATCAGCTAATGAATGGGTAAACAAATGTAGTATATCTATGCAATGGAATATTATTCAGTCATAAAAAAGGATGGGGTACTTGAGATAGTCCACAGCATGGATGAATCTCGAAACCATAGTGCTAAGTGAAAGAGTGAAAGAAACTGGTCACAAAAGGTTACATATTATATGATTCAATTTGAATGAATGTCCAGAATAAGCAATTCTATGGAGATACAAAGCAGATTAGTGGTTGCTTAGAGCTAGAGGGGTTGGAGGATAGAAAGGTGATGTTATAGCATTTCTTTGGAGAGGATAAAAATGTTCTAAAATTGGCTGTGGCGATGTTTGCACATATCTATGAATATGCTAAAAACCATTGAAATGTACATTTTAAATGTGTGAATTATATGGTATTTAAATTATATCTCAATAAAGCTGTTAAAAAATGAAATGACTTTTACAATATTAGAATCAGTTTACATGGAGAGAGGGCCAACTCTCATTGAAACTATGTCTTCATGTTTCCACGACCTTTCCGCAGACCTCTTCTTTGGAACTCTGTTGTTTATGAGCAACTGCCTTCCCTACTACCTATTGCTGGGGCTGAAATTCTTAGTCCCTTTTGGTGTTTCCAGATGCAGAGAGCTATCATTAGCGTTCAACCTCTTCTTGTCCAAAAATGCCTGTTTTTCTTGGTTTGAAGCTCTGTGCTTTCCAAGAAAACATTCAGCTTATTTAATAAATCTGAATGAACAGAAGAGAAAAGGCTAGCGCTCCTTATGGTTCATATCCCCTCTCAAATGCAATGCGTTTTAAATATGGCTTCTAAAGACTGTGTGACTAGAGCCTAGAAGTTGTCTCCCATGCCTATTTCTAAAGAGACAAGAAAAGCTAAGAACACATTTTCCAAGTCTCCCTTGTAGTTAGGGATGCTCAGGTAACACGTTGACATGAGATGGTAAGCTCAAGCAAGCTGAAAATTTAGAGCATGTTTTTGTTTTCTTGATGGAAGGGGCAGACAAAACTAGTACAGACAGTCCCTTTCTTTTTCAGTCAGCCTTGAGTGTAGATGTGAGAGAAGGCACAGTGGCATCCATCTTGTCACCATCTTGTCACTCTGCTCATGAGAATTACAAAGGTACTAGGTTTGACATCTGTGAGCCATTAAACCCAATATTAATATCCACTCATTGTCGGACTTCTTGGTAGGACAGAACTGGTTGGTTCAGGTTCTCTTAATCAGGTGCTCTGTAATAATAGTTACTGAAACATCATCATTTTATCATTGATGTCTATTTCTAAAGAGTAGGGAAATTTCAGGCCTTATGTCAGAAGAATTAGAATGGATAGAATAGTGGTAAAATGTTTGGGAGTAGATTGAGTTATATATGGAGTATATAAAGTAAAAAAAATCACGTTTGTGTAGGCAACCCAGCACTTATAATAGCTTTCCCCCTAATAATGATAGCTACATAAATATATTCTGTATACGTGTAAGGAGCAGATAGAGATCCAAACCCAGAGTTAAAAGGCTGGATTCAAATCCTGGCTCTACTTAGTAGTCACTGTTACCTTCTCCTTACCCTATCCCTAGACCCCAGAATAGTGCTTGAAAAATAGTGGATATATACTAGTGAAATAGAGAAAGAGTGGAAAATAGTTTTCTAAGAATTATGAATATTGTCTGTAAAATAGATCTACATGCAACTAAATTTAGATTTAAAAAAAAAAAAACAAAAACGCGTTCTACGCACCACTCACAGAATTATAAACTCTCAGGTAAAAGAGACAGTCACAGGCGAGAAAACCAGGAATCGGCAAATCTAAGATAACTGATATAGTGTTGGCTCTAAGTGTCCGATGTAAACACTAATAAAAAAATAGACTGACTTTGAGGAAGTCAGGGAAAAGCAAAGGGATGAAAGACACCTGAATTACAGCAGCTTGCTGGAGAAGACTGGTTCTCAGTGGTGACTGCTCGTTAGCATCACCTAGGAAGATGGTTCAGCATGTAGATGCCAGCTCCATGCCCATCCATAGACATTCCAATTTAATTGGTCTATGATGAGGCCCAGGCATTGATATGTGTTGAAACTTTACATCATTCTGATGAGCAGCCAGGATTGAGTGTCACTTGCAAAGGGGAAAAAGATGCAGCCTTTGACAAAAGAGGCTGCCATGTTTGAATCAGCCATTGCTCACCTACTGATCTACTCACCTTGGCAGTTACTTATTGTCTCTTTAGCTTCGGTCTCCTTACCTGTAAAATGGGGATGCTAATTCTGCTTTACAAAGATGTAAAGATCAAATGAGATGACATAGGTACCATTCCAAATAAAGCGGTCATTTAATATGTAACAATTGTAGGGCATCCTTTTGGTGTGTTCCCTGGGCATGCTTTGTTGCAGATCATAAGGAAACTGACAGACAGCCTTGGGATTGATAAGAGAGGGAAGTTGGACAGTAATGGGCCCACATGGCTTCTCCCTGACTTTTGGTGGCCCTGTGACATTATTAGTAGTATGACCTTAGTTTGTCCAATCCTCAATTTTTAATTTTGCTTCATTTCCTTTGTTGGAAATTCAGAGTTCTCATCCATGAATATGGAAAAGGATGGAGGGATCGTTTGAATCCTGTCTCATGTCATCTTGAGTCGCCGGGTCAAAGGATGCCCATTTTTAGAGTTTTCGGAAACTAGCACAAATTTTCTTTTCATTTTTTGCAAGCTTCCAGGTCCTAGAATACCATTAAAATTTTCCTGCTAATGGCTAATATCATGCCTGGCATGTAATCAATGCTCAAGAAATATATGTCTAATTGAACTGAGTTTTAAGATGGTCCTATTTTTTGCTGACACTTTTGTTTGTCTCACTGTTCCCACCTGGTAGTCTTCCAAGATTTGCAGATGAAAGCTTTACTTAGCTGTAAAAATCCAGGTTGCTATTGTTCACATTAGCAATGCTAGCTCCTTGACCTTTCACTCTCCAATATTAATTGTACTTTTTGGTCTCATAAGGTTGGTTCTTTTAAAGCCTGGTTTACCCACCCGTTTTGTTTCTAGTTTGAGACCATCTGGCATGTATTCCTTCTTCCCTAGTTATATCCTCATGTGTATATATTCTCTTTAAACCTCAGAATACCCCTGGATCATCACCTATTTTCTCTTCTTTCCTTTTCAGAAGAAGGACACATCCCTTGCTCCCATTTCCGGGTCTGAAGTCTTGCTGGGATGCTCCCACCTTTGCCTCCCATGCCTTCCCTTTTGGAAACAGCAACTAAGGCAGTGAAACATTTAATCTGTCCTTTTTCATGAATGCCTCCTCTTGTGCCTTCAGATGTATTCTTTTTTTTCTTATTTTACACACAAACACACACACACAAACTTGATATCACTAAAACTTTTCTCAGCCTTGATACCCAACTTAGGGTATTGTATTTTCTTGCTCTTCTAGATGTCTTATTGTCTTTGTTCTCCTTTCTCTTTGTGACTCCTTCTATTTCCTCTCTTCCCTTATTTTACTTCTTCTTTTGTTCACAGATTGAATAATATCATATGATTCAGTTCTTGTTTATTTTTCTCTCTCCACATCTTCTTGTAGATTTTATTCATTCTGATGATGTCAAATATCATATCACATCTACCATTCACTTTCTTTTATTCATTGATATCCATTTACCTACCAGCTCATTTGAAACACAAAACAGTAAACATGTGCATGATCGTGAGAATGATAATTCATGACCTCTTTCTTAAGATAACTTTCTGAACTATAGTTCTACTGCCTGCTGGACTTCACCACAGTTTCTAACATTATGTGAACCATCAAGCAAGTTCTTTTATCCCCAAACCTATGTGTACCACTGTATCAGCATTCCCTTGGCTTCTTTGCTTTGGTTGCTTGGACTCACCCTTGATCTCTTTGTCTCATCATATAATGTGTATATCTTATTTCTCTTTCATCATATTCATTTCTTTTTCCTCTCCCAGTGAATATGTTTTTGTAAAGCTCCTGTCTACAGTAATGTAAGAGTCTCAAACTGGCTTTTTAGCCAAAGTCTTTGCTCATTTTAGTCTTCTGGCACGTGATTTCCAACTTATTCTTCCTCAAAACACAAGCTGTATCTTCCACTCAAAACCACTGTTTATGATTTTCTACACAATACAATAATACTTATATTGGTTAACCAATCAGTTACTATCCTCTGGTCTACCTTCTTTCTCTCCATCTTTATAAACTATCCACTTTAGGAGATCCTTTTTCCAGATTTGCCAAATATATTTCTGCATCTCTCACCCATGAGCTAAACCACCCTTCCTTGTAGTCCAGGTGCAGGTCCCTGGTAGACTCACCCCTCACTCACTGCCCTAGCCTTCCCTGAACCACAGAGCACTTACTGGTTGACACACCGGTTTTCAGTAAGCACCTTGTATATTTAATGGTTTAGTATATATCTCTTGCCTATGGCATAGAATGTAAGTCTCTTGTTGGTAAAGGACATATGTGAGCCCAGATATGCTATAGGTAGAATATCTAAGGAGTTCTTTCTATTAGCCAGACAGTGAGACTCAAATAAATATTTGTTGATCCTGGTGGTTTTTCATTTTTAAGCTCCAAGTAGCATAAAAACTAAACATAAACTGTGAGTATTGCTGATTAGCCTCTTGAAATGATGGTTTTCCTGAGTGAATAATAATGACTGTTTTGCTGATACACCAATAAAGTAAAAGAGAGAGAGCTGCAGGGAAAAAGAGAAAGAGAGAGTAAAACAGGAGAGAGACAGAGAGAAAGAGAGAGAGAGAGGACTATATTCTTTTCATCTTTCCTTACATGGTTAAATAGGAGAAGCTGAAGTATTTGATTTTTGTGTGTGTGTATTCCTCAAGAATAAGCAATATAGTATTTTACTGAAATAACACACAGGCCCAGAGAAAAATAAACACATGAAAATACTTTGATTTCTTCTTATGTTGAGATCACATTGTATCTACTGCCGGAAAGACTCCTTTATCACTTTAGTTTTGTAGCCTAGGCCTGTCCAGAACCGTGCTGCTTACACAGGCATTGATGATTATATACCATAGTGCTTTTTAGGCAATTGGCAGTTAAAAGGCACACATTTACCTACGTTAAATGGACATAAAAGAAAATCAGCAAGGGAGCGTACTAGAATGAATAGGGTAGGTGAGTACTTTTTGCTTGTGGCAGCTGCTTAAAGGAGTCTCCCCTGGTCTTCTTTCTCTTCCTCCACTTTTCTCCCCAGAACATCTTCCTTCCCTTAGATCAGAATTCATTTTCCTTTATCTAGTGCCACTCTGTTACCCTTCCTGGATGTCTCCTAATCTGGGAGCAAGCCATCTATTTCCTTTTCTGATTTCTTACAATTAAACTGGAAAAAGATTCCCCCACCCCGGGGCCCTTGAATAAAAGCCCACAGAAATGACGTTATCTTTCCACTTCACCCTTGACACTCCAAGGAAGGGGAGCCTGGTTTGGCCTTCTGTCAAGGGCCTGGCCAGCCGGTGCTGGACTGGGGAACTGACACTTGGAGCTGGAAACAATGCCTGAGGCCTGCTGTGTGGGTCTGTGAGCCTCTCTTCACCACTGGCCAGCCTTCTCAGAACGAACCCGTTCTCTGCTGAAGGAAATCACAACTCACTAATGTCTTTTCACTTTTCGATTAAGCATCACAAAACAAGAATTTATCCATTCTCTAGTTTTGACTAGACATTTTCCTCTGTGGCAAAGTGGTGCAAATAAATATGAATCCTAAAACATTTCAGTTTGATAGATAGTGATGGTACAGCTCCTGGATTTTTGTCACTAGGAGCTGCTTTTATTGGCTCTCTCCTCTGGGATTTTAACATCCAACCGTGAATGATAAGTCATCTTTCCCCCATCACCCAAAAAGAAAATTTGAGTACTTTATGCTCACTGGGGGTGGGCAGAATATAATTAATTCATGGTTTTACCATGCAGAGACCTAACTCAACTTTATCTCTAGGAAATAAATGACATCCCAGGTGGTAATATGCTTGCTGCTTGAACGACTTACTTTCTCTGTGTTCTTTGCCTAATCACCCTAGTGACCTCGGTATCTGACCCCTATCTCTCCCTCCCCACCCCAGGGATCACTAACTTAACAGTGATCTTTAGGTGTTCTCAAAAAGCACATACGAGGATTATGCCCATTTCCAGAAGCTTTTGTTGTTGCTCTTAAGTCTTATTAATCAAGTATATGAGATCTTGGCCCTGTATCATGGTTTTTCTCATAGAGTTCTGTGACTCATCTAGAAATAGTAACAATTTCTGCATGTTTATATATTTCGTTAGATTTTATGAAGGTATGTATATATTAGCTTAGTTTAAAATGTGTGAAAAAGATCTGTAGATTTTTGGAGGGCGCTGGTGAATTGGGTAGAGTAATTGATTATCTTGGGAATGGAAGTATAACCAAGATGAAAAATTAGTTTGTTTATTATTAAAGGTTAGTTTAATTTCTGTGGGTAAGTAAAATATTATGCAGCTAGAGTTCAATTATTCTGGATAACCAATACCTAGATATAGGAGGAGACGTACTTTAAAGTGAATTAGATAGAATCAATTTCAGACTATATACATACATGCAGGAATGTACACATATACTGATGAATGGGGTTTTTAAACTCTCTGATTGAATTTACTCTTAATCTACTTTAAATTTGCTATTTAGTGGTAAATCTACTTTTCTCTGATGCTAATGGCGATGTAAGAATTGCGAACAAAAGGCTTTGGTGGGGTCTCTGTTTTTTAAAAGAGTTTGAACTTCAACATGCAAATGACCATATCTTTTGTTGCTTCTACAATCTGATTTATGCCTAATTGGTGGAGAGCTCCTATGGACGTTGGTGGTTTGGGCTTATAATATGAAGAAAATGGTTACCCTACATGTGCTGTTGTTTTTTAATGTGGTCATACATTTAAAATTCTTGTGGCTTTCCCTCTCCTCCCCCTACCTCGAAAAGCAAAATGCATTTAGCTCTTAGCTGAAGAAAGCTGCGGCTGAAGCAAGCATCTCCTGGATCACACAAGCATTAACATCCACGGTCATTGTCTCCGCTGCTTCCCACTGCAGCTTTATATAATAAAACAAGCCGCGTCAAATAGGCAAGGCTGTAATATTAGGTAAAATCTAATTTCAGTTTGGTTATCATATAGTGTTCATTTCCCTGAGGGAGGGGAAAAAATTAAATTTGTAAGCTTAGAATTCCAGCTGAAGTAGTAGAAGGTATGAAAGGCTTCCCTCTGCCTTTTATTATTCACTTTATGAATTAGCCTTAGTTTACTTGTTTCGATCGGTGTCGACATATTTCTGAATACTATTAGCATAGCAATCAGGGCTGTTCTCAGGTTATTGAATGGTGTGTTGACTTCCGAAATAAATAGATATGCAGTGTGAAGGGCGAGCTGTCACTTCAGGAGAGCTTTCCTGATCTAAATTAAAAGGCACTTCTAATTGAAAACTATAATAGCAGGAGGGTTAGAGAGACAATGAAACTGCTCAGTCCCTTTCAATTTTCACAGGATTCTGTTAGTGAATATAGAAGAAAAAGTAAAATGAAAATATTAAATTACAAATTGCAATTTACGTAGCAATATTAAATTATACCTAAATAGCCATATTGCTGTGAAGCAATTTCAGACACTTGATTTAAAGACTCCCAGTGCATTTGAGTTTTTGCCCTTATATTCTGATTTATCTAAGTTATCCCTTAACATATAATTCTATGCTTACGCCAACAACTGTGTTTTTATCTATGAAATAAGAAATCTGTCTTGAAAGACTTTTGATTTTTGCACTCTATGCTCGCCAATTCTGTGTGGCAATAGTGGTTTCGTATCTTTTATCACACCTCAAGGTATACATCAGGGATAGGGAACCTCAAAGTCAGGGCAATTTTATAAAATGTGAGATGATCATTCCTGAGTCGTCCAAGTGAACTATTTTCAGAAATTAATAACAGCAAATCAATTACAAATTTAAGTAATAGATGAAATTATTAGCTATTCAGTTATGTGAATAGCTACCAGCTGTCTGAGTCTATATATTTTGGTCTTTTAAGGGTTAACAATTGAGGCCTGTCTATAGCTCATTTCTATAGTAACAGCAAGACTGAGACTTTTTATGGGCACCTAATAATTAGAAAGTGCTAGAAGGTATAACAATATAATGAATCAAAACTGATAGACTTGTGGGTTACCATAGAAACATGTATAATTATGATAATCGGTCCCTGGCGTACCCTCAGAATCGTATACATTCAGTTAAATGCAATAAACATTAGGCACTATTTAGTGAGCTGTGATGCAGATTAACAGTGTGAGATACAGGGAAGCTATGAATAAAATTGCTGTACAGTTTATCTCAAACTAATTTCCCAGATTGCTTTAATAGATGTAGTGTGTGGATGTGAAAAATTGGAAGTGTATTTTTGTTAGTGGTAAAGCTAACAAAGATAATATTTCATAAAGTGGCTGACTGATTGTTAATTTCAGTGCAGATCAAAATGGGCCATGGCACATTATTCAGTGTGGGATCCCAGAGCCCTCAGAGCAAATGGCAGATTGGGCCTCCCTTTGCTGATTTATTTCAAAAGTAAATTATAAATCTTTTTATGGTTGTCCATTTTTCTTTAACCTTTTCTTTCCCATCTTCTACCTCGCCTTTTTAGGGATACTTGTCACGGCCCTGGAGAGAGGAAATCACAGAAGAGAATGTTCTGTCTAGGTCTGATCCAGGAAAAGACAGTAATTCCTTCTGGTCCCAGCGCGTATTTAGCTTTTATTTTCCTTTGGTTTCCAGATTCCAAACATACCAGGCCTTAGCACTGGCAAAGGCCCATGAAACCACCAGAATTCCTTTGTAAGGTGGGGCAAATAATCGTTTGTGCATTGTGCATGCTTATGTGCTGGATGGGGATAGGATGTGAGTGTGTTGGGGCTGGGGGTTTCTTGTGTGCGAGGCAGTGTTAGAGGACATGGAATAATATTTTATTAGATCTTTCCTGTTTCCTTACTGAGAAAGTAACACACGGATTTGGAAGACCCCAAACTATTCTTGGAGGAATAAAGGGGCTGGGATAAGGGGATGTGGGATGGGAACCATATAAGAATATTCTGACCCATCAAGCAAAGGAGGAGGGAAGTGCCTAAACTCGTGTGCGCGCGCATGCAGAGGCGTGCATGGTGTGGATTATCTATCAATATTGCCATCCCCTGCCAATGCTCATGATAACCCCTCAGGCATATTTCACAAGAGAAACGTGAGAGTTTTCCCTGCAGTGGGTGGGTTGAGAAGCCAGATACGCTTGTGCGAGATCTGAGAGCCCTTCCTCAAAAGCCTGGCTTCAGGATGAAATTACACAAATGTGCGGCATTATCTCTTGTACTAACTTTAAAAAATAAAATCAATGAAAGTCGTTCGGGAGAGAAATGTTTTTCCTCGCCAGCTTCAGAGCTTCTCTTAGACATGACAGTTTAGCTGGGTAGGTCTTTTCTTCTGACTTAGTGCTGCCACAGTCATCCTCACAGGGGGGCCTTTTAGAGTCAAGGCGTGCAGAGCAAGCCTTTCTTCTCTCCTTTGTGATTGTGTTACTTTCTGATACTATAATGGTGCTCTACAAAAGATTCCAGTTTCTGCCTGGCAGGAATTGAAGTGTGGAGGGTGTGGGGGAGGGAGGTTGGCCACATTCTCTCTACCAGCATAAGTTTTTACTCCCTTATTTCCAGTATCCTTCTCTTCCGAAGATTCGTGGAAAGCATTTTCATTTCTCGCTCTCCCTCACCTATGGATATATATATATATTAACATATTTTTTATATATGTAGTTTAATAAGATGGTAAGTAAAAACATGATATACAACCTTTACTTCTCTTAAGTTCACTTTACACCATTTCTCTTTTATTTTAATCAAATTTCAGCATTCCTCTTTCTTCACAATTCAATCCAGTGACATTTGGCAATTACCATTCATCCCAACATTTATGGTATCATTTCACAATGTCTAAACATTTTTTATAGCTTGTTTTATATACACATATGTGAATATATTAATGAATTATTCAACAAATAGCCAGAATCTACTTAACAAGCACACACACATATGCACACATAACACACCTAAACATTTATAACTTTATATTTGTGGGTTTGTACATATATGAATGACAACTCAGTCTGTTAAAAAACAAAATTCAATAAAGTCAATTTGAGGAGCTAATTGGCTTTACTTAATAGCTCATGAATCAGGCAGCATCCCATCTTAGGAGATAGAAAGGAGCTCCAAGGAGCTGCACAAAATGGAAGACTTTTGTAGGTGGGGGTGGGGAGTGCGGCAAAGATTTAAGAAGTTTCTAGGGGAGAGTGGGTTGTTTTAGGTAAAGTCACCTTCCTTTGGAGGAAGACAGGGGCCTATCAGATAGAGCACCTTACTAGCACTGACCAGGTGATTCCAGAACGATGGGTTAAAGGTTATATATTTGAGAGAGGTTGAAATTGCAATTAGATTAAGTATTAAACCTTTGTTTGACATGGGGCTTAGCACAAGTGACTCCATTTTGGACCTTTTTTTTTTTTTTTTCTTTCTTAACAATCCTCCTTTTTGATCAGGCTCTCAGCTTAACAGAGAGATATGATCAAAATTTAAGGAATTAGCACCACTCCCATATGTTGTTCTGGTAGCTTTTGCTGATCTGCTATGTGATACTCCTATCCTAGGTCTTGACATTTTTTTTCTGAATCTCTGTGATATTCACCAGTCATGACTTCAGGCTGGCTTTCTTTTCTTTTCCTTTCTTTTGTTTTCTTTTGTTTTCTTTTGTTTTCTTCTTTCTTTTCTTTTTTCTTTCTTTTCTTTCCTTTCATTTCCTTTCGTTTCCTTTCATTTCGTTTCCTTTCCTTTCCTTCCCTTTTTTTTTCTTTCTTTTTCTTAGTTGATCATTCTCTTCATTCCTTTTTTGACATTTCAGTCTCACGGGGGTTATTCGTTAGTGGTTAGTGATGGTGAACACCCATTTAAAGGTTATGAAAAATGCAGTGCACATAAGAGATTACTATGATAATTATAGGCAGGATAATTCCTAATGTTTGGAGTGCACTTTAGAGCCATGGTCCCCAAGACCTAAACCAATCAAAATCCAGTAAGTCAAAGAAAGAGCTGCTTGAAGAACTCACTGTTTTAAGCCAAGTGGCTTGCTCAGTGATCTTATGTAATTGAGTTTCAACTGTCCCAGGGTGTTAGTTTTTTTTAATTTATTTTTTTTTCTAGTGTGTTATTTTTAAAAAGCCTCTAACCTCCTGCCTTTTTTTTCCCCCCTTAGAAATTGCCTCCCTGAAGCTTGCTTTTTAAGGCTATGGCCTAGATGAGAAGATAAGAGTTCCTGGGAAAGACCAGGTAGAACATTTACATCTCAAAGGCACAGGGAAAGAACGCAAATTCTTTTAAGAGGGACCTTTGTACCTTAAGGCCAGAATTTTTACAATATCACAAGCCTTCTGAGATGAGTAAATGAAGTTAATTGTTAAAAAAGGATAGGTAGATTTTGACTTGCTTCTAGACCTACATTTGTGGTCCTGCGAAGAGCTAGAGCTGTAGGATAAAGGTAATTGCTTCTAATTTCTTGAAGAATTATGTTGTAGCCTAGATGATATCAAAGGACTGACACACCCATCTTCTTACGTCGAAAGGTTTTTCTCTCCCTCTGGGTATATTTAGCTTAGGGGAGAAGGTTTAATAAAATTTCCTATTGAGCTCTGAATATCAGCTTCCAATTTGCCCAAATGTTTGATCATAGTTATTAAATCCTTTCAAATATCTTTTCAAGTTTCAACCAGGACAACAGTAAATATTTCTTGCAGTATCAAACAACCCTAGGAGGCATCCACAAAGAGGGTGCAAAATATACTATCTTCATAAGCTCTAGAGTCCCTCCCCAAGATCAATATGGCCTGGATTGGGAAAGGAGTAAACAATTTGAAATTTTATTTTTCTCTCTTGACCAGGTACTATGGACAGAGATTTGGGAAAACTAACCCTGTTCAGAATTCACTTTCAGCTAACTTCTGACCATTTTTCCTAGGATTTTGAAGGAGCAGAGCAGGGCTAGCTCCTTTTGCTTACACCCACCTTCTTGTGTGTGGCCCCCGCAGAACCTGCCTCTGGGAGGGTCTGAGTGTGGCTCAGCCCTCCCTTGAGCTAATTGGCCCAGACCGCCTGTGGGTTGGGTTTGGGTTAGCCAATAGGAAAGCAGAACCCCTGACCGGGAAAGAATATAAACCCCGCCTTTTGCCCGCCAAGCTTATGCGCCAATTCTGGCCAGGATGATAGGCTAGTTCAAACAGTTACTAAGCAACTTTCTGTGTGTTACAATCTCATTGGCCACTGGCCCCTCTAAAACTGCTGCGCTTTTTGAAACTCACTCTCTTTCTCTACACCACACCGCTGCGTCGGTGAGTGTGGGAGACTGAGCTCAAGCTAGCTTGAATAAAGGGCTCTTTTGCTTTTGCATTGGACTCGGCTCCCTGGTGGTCTTTGGGGATCTCAAAATCTGGGCATAACAATTTCATCTATAGATTCTGAGAAGTTTAAAGTAAAGAATGTAGCTTCAGTATGTATCAGAATTTGGCCAGTTTTTGTTTTATTTTTAATTTTAGTTTCCCATTTGCTCTTTTAAGGGAGTAACTGGTAGGAGTTTCTTGGAGAAGCCCTTAGAGTCCCATGAATTCTGGGAAGGGTCTATGGAGGGGTCCCTCATTTGGGTGCAGATATGAGGGCATTCAAGTTAATGTTGAAAAATTTATTAGCCCTTTGAGGACAAACTTTTCCAAAGTCCCAGTTTATTACAACTGAGACATCAACCCGTGGGTCAGTGTTTTATGGTGGACTCCTAGAGTATGTTGTGGGTGGCCCAGGTGTTATTTTAAGTGCTTAGTCTTGGAGCTGTCATAAGTGTAAAGTTAATGGTTTGGCCAACTTTGTTTATGAGCTATGTCTTTAAATTCTCATTAGCCTTTTGCAACAAATTTTTAAATTAAGCTATTTTGGAGTTTTGAAGACTTTTGGAAGCTTCTGTATACCAATAAAAATATGGGTCCTATTGGTCTGTTTGATTTTGGAACACTTTCTTTTACGTGCAGTTCTTCAATAAGTGATCTTATCTAATCAGAACATTCCCCATCATGGCCATTGTAATTCTAGGCTGTGTTTTAGTAAGACTTTGCCATTTTTGTAGCTATCTACAGCTTCTGTTAACTGTAGCTCTTAGACATAAAGTAAACAGATGTACCAGAGGTATGGCTTGCTTAACTCTTTGGAATTTAAGAATATTTATTTATTTATTTATTTACTAAGACTTTGGGTTTCTCAGAGCCAAACTGATACCAGAAAGGTATGTTCCATTTGCTGGGTTGGGAATTATGTGATGTTTTACAGTGTACATCACTATAAGGAAATTTTCTTGAGGTTGGCCAGTGTGACCTAGTGTCAATCTAACTGATTCTATAATGAACTTATTCTTACAGGAGAGACTTTGGGTTAGGTGGCAGGTGCTCTAACAGCTTTTAAATGTCCAGTTCATGCCCACTGATTTTTGTGGGTTTTTTGGCTTCCGAGATGCCTGTTAGCAATAACTTTTGCCTCATGCGTACATTAATAGAAACTAATGGTAATTGAAGAAATGGGACTGTGGGGCACCCGAGTGGCTCAGTCAGTTAAGTATCTGCCTTGGCTTAGGTCATGATCTCAGGGTCCTGGGATCGAGTCCTGCATCCAGCTCCCTGCTCCACAGAGAGTCTGCTTCTCCCTCTGGTCCTTGCTCCTGCTTGTGTTCTCTCTCTCTCTCTCAGAAAAATAAATAACTAAAATCTTAAAAGAAAAAAAATAAAAGGAAAGAAATGGAACTGTGGGTGTCAGTAGCAAGGAAAGAGATATTACTGGGGACTGACCAATAGAAGGTCTTACGTGCACTACCAGCAATTTCCCACGATGAACTGGGGATTGGGGAAAAGACTGAACAAGGAGACCCCATAGAATGGGTACTAAGGACTAATTACAAACAACTGGAGAACTGCAGACTAAGGATTGAACCACCAGCAATCCTCAATGGGAAATCTGGGGACAGAAGGAAGAACTGGGGTTTGTAACCATTTCAATGGGAATTGTGGCCAAAACTGCTGGCTTAGAGACTTGGGTTCTGTGTGGAACTGTCTGCTAGCTCAAGCTGACTTGACAAGGACAAGAAAGCCAATCAGCTTGGGAGCTTGGCAAAGAGCTCAGAATTAAGAGGGATTTACTCAAGGCCTTTGGAAACAGTAAGAAAGGTTTTGCTGGTATACTGTGCCTGTGTTTTTCCATGGTCCCCAAAGCCGTTGAAAGTCTCCATTGGTTTTGCTGCTGCCACCAACTTCTGTTAAAAAAACAAAATTCATCTGAGTAAATGTGAATATCTAACTGTCTTTACTTACTGATTAATGAATCAAACAGCATCCTAACTGGTAAATAGAAAGGAGCTCTGAAGGGCTATACAAGACAGAAGGCTTTTGTATGTGGAAGGGGGGGGGGTGGTTGCAGACAGGTTTAAGAAGGTTCTAGCAGAGAATGGATTGTTTCAGGCAAGGTCACCTTCCTTTGGAGGAAAGCAGGGTTCTATCAGGCAAAACACCTCACTAGTGCTGACCAGGTGCTTCCAGATAGACTGGTAAAGCTTGCATTCCTGGGAGAGGTTGAGACTGCAGTTAGGTTAGTATTGAGTCTTTGACAGGGAGCTTAGCACAAATGACTCTATTTTGAGAATGTTGTTTCTTTTTTAATGAATCCCAGATTACTGTTTTTTTTACAAAACTCTTAAAGTACTTGCTATGGTAAATTATGAATATACATTTCTATGAAATATATAATTATGGTATTTTATCTCCAAAAAAGCCCCATTGATTTCTCTTTACAAAAATAAGAAATCAGACCTTTCTGCTATGGAAGACATACTCATGCATATATATTGGTTGGGTAAAAAGCTTGGATTAAGACCCTTAAATATTGATTAAATGTTGATTATAATCAGGGCACCATTAATCTTATGTGGAGCTGTAAAAGTATATATTACAATTACTATTCGTGTGCTTATTTATTTACAAATAGTTTGGTGTATTTGTTGCCAAGTCTTTCAGTAAGAAATGCTGGAAACAGCTTTAAATAAAATAAGTTTATAAGCCATTTATTTATTTTTCAACAAATATTTATTAAATGTCCATTATATAAGGAATATTTTGGGGTGGTAGAGATCCACCAGTGAACAACATTCATGTCCTTTTATAGCTGGTATTCTAATGGCAGAAAATAGAAAAAAAATAGGCAAATATTTATCAAATGATGATAAGTGCTATCAAGTAAAATAAAACAGGGAAAAACTATGAGAAAGACATAGGTAAACTAAAGAAAGACTTCGAACTTGCCTCATAAAACTGGAAATGTCCAAATCCTAGAGTATATTACATATAGACACCTTAGTGTTAGTATTTATAGGAGAGTATTTTAAAAAGGAAGAAACAAAACTAAAATTTGCTGAACATGGTGCTTGGTACTATGCTAAGTTGCTTTTCCCCCCTCAGTGGGTCATTTTCTGCTTATATTTGCTCTGAGAGTTAGGTAGGTATTATTATCTGTATTTTACAAGGAGGGAAGGAAAGAGGGAAATTCAATTCCTAGTCCAAGGTCATATGTCTGACATGCTGGAATTTGCACCCAGAGCATCTCATCCCATAGCCCATGCTCAATGAGAAGCACCATGCCACTGTATATTAGAAACAAAGAATAATTAGCATTTTCAGCACTGCACAGATATTTATCTAGCTTTTGTTTTTCTTTTTATACCTCAAGAATTCTGTTTTCTCTGAGAGAAGAAGGGAATAATAACTTCATTGGGTATATCCTAACCCAACCTTACACTGTTTTACTGAAGGGCTCCTTTCTACCACTGTACCACATATAACTATTATTCTAAGCTTTCTTATTCAAACCCTTGGGAATTTGTAAGGTAGGAACTCTTCCACATGGTTGAATCTTTGCTGTTTATTTTTAGTTGAGTACTGTTGTTGTGAAGATACTTTTACATTTTCTGTTACACTATGTATTATGCTTTTAAAATGAAGTTGTTTCCATCCTGTAAAATCTATGAAGACATTTAGAGTATTATTTATTTGAGGATCTTGGCTCAATGGATTTAATTGAATTTACCGATGATTTTGATCAAAGAAAAGGAGTTTCATTTTTCTGAACATCTATACTACTTGTTTACTAGTTGTCTGGTTTAGTTGAATGGTCAGTATTTGCAACACTGTTCAGCAAGATTTCTCTGGAGAAGAGCCTGAAGTTTGTCTGTTTATAAGGATTTTGGAAGGGAGAGAGGATAATCTGCTGCAACACTATAGATAGATCAGCATTTTTCTTCCAAACATGAAGATATATGTACATTTCAAGTGGATAAAGCAATTATACTATATACATAGAGCACAAATTCATATTTGCACATAGTAATACTCATCCCTGAGGGCTTTATCTAGTCAACACCTATGACCATTTGGTAATACTGTTAGATTTAGCTGATATTTTTGGTTTACTCAATTAAAAAATAATGAATAGTTTAATAAAAAAAATCAATAAAATGTAAAAATTGTGTAGTATACACCTACATAAACACACATACATCCTCTTTCTTTGAAGTTCCCTCTAATCATCACTAATGGTCAGTTTGATGACACAGTTAAAATTAACTAATGTTAATTAGTTAACTAAATAAACTTGACTAATTGCATTGTTTAGTTTGATACCCTGACCATGTAGATGCTTTAAAAAAGCATAAACTTCTCTATGAGAATGGGTACTATCAAATATATATATAAAGAATAAATAAGTCTCTTTCAGGAAAACATTCTTGATATACGTTTCCTGCTTTGAGTTTTAATTCTTTTCGAAATGGGGAAGCAAGGGGAAAAATAAGGATTTTTGCTTTGTTTGCTTGTGATTTCCTCTGTTGTTATATACAAGTCACATTGTCTTATATCTTTTTATTTTTTCCATTTATAGAACCCAGAAACAAAAAAAGTTTTCTCATACGGTTGCTGTAAATAGTAATTAATTCCAATGTTTAGTAGGAATTTGCAGGTGGACATTTGTGAAATGATGTTTGATTATAAAAATGCCAAATATCCCGCTTATTATTCTCTTTGGTAAATTAGTAAATAACAGCACTGTTGTATAGGAAAGAGGATACACAGACCTTTCTGTCTGGGCCACAGTTGGCTACTCTGGATCAAAACTGCTGCTATTTTGTCAGACTTCTTTCAGTAAGTTCTACTCTAAATAATTCAGGCAATGACTGCTAGGCAGGTTTAGTATTGTTATTAGTAAGCTTTAGGTTTTCTCCAATGCATGCCTTTTATAATCAGAGTAAACAAATAATTCAAACAAATAAAAGAAAAATGGTATATTTTGTAAGCAATTTGTCCTAGTATATGTCCCGGAACAGGAGCTCCCAGTAGAAGACCCTGTGACATTCATATATTGAATCATGTATTACCATTAGGTCATAAAGCAATTTTGTATGGTCCCTTAATACATTCTTCCCTTTATTCTTACAGGAAAGAATAAAGAAACCAAACATAATCTCACAATTCAGAAATAACCTTTGTTAATATTGTATATTTTTTTCTTGCGCAAAAATGTGTGTGTATGTTAATGTTACAATATAGAAAAACATTTTGGTTCTTTTTGACAGTTGCATTTTGTGTGAATGAATATTATCCTCATTTAAAAAAATCATGATGTAGCATTTTCACGTTGTCCAATATGGTCCAGACTCTGCTATCCACTACCACGGTTGGCTTTCTTCATGGGTACCTCTGCTTCCATTTCCCCTTTGCTGATGCCATTGGTCATCTTGGCAGGAGTTTGCTTCTAATCATAGCTGATATCAGATGCAGTTACTAATTTGAAGCTTTAGCTTTTCCTAATTGCGAGCTCCAATTTCTCCTTTAGGTCATTGAAAGGCTATATGAAAACCATTCCTCTCATACTAAAAAAAAATAATAAAGTTAAAACTTAAGCTTGGCAGACAGAGCCAACTGAAAAATGAAGAAAAAAAATGAGCCCATTTTTAGAGAGTCTGAGCAAGTCATAGAATAATGAATGATTCATTAACTAATCCCAGTATTCCCAATGAGGTCAGATCATTAGTCACTTTTGGTTTCTGAGTTGGGACACACTAACACTTTGGGTCAGTTTTTGATATGGTTTAAAAAAGTAAAAATCAAGTAATGAATCAGTTTTGTGAAACAGCAATTTTGGACACTTGGACCCCTTCTCATAAACCAAAAAGAAAAAAGAAGAAGAAATAAAACTCTTGAGAGGAAAAGACTACCAAATTTAATTGGTAGTTTGGTAATAATACAACTACAACTAAATTAGCACATATGCAGACTGTTAGAGTAGGCACAACTTAAAAAAATAATCTTTCTCTAAGAACTATGTGTGTCTCTATCTTACAAAAAAGCTAATTTTTCCCTGTTTTCTCCTTATATGGTATGAAAAAACTAATATTTTTGCATACCCCTTTTTTTACTTTTGATAACTTTTGATACAAGTCATTGTATGAAAAAGGAAAATGAGTCGAAAAAGGAAATTAAGGGCAAGCCACCAAAAAATCACCACTCCTTTCAGTTTTACAAGTTATTTTTGTGACTATATTTCCCATTTGTACTCAGACCAGAGGCCACGCCCCCTTAATACAATGAGATAGCAAACTGTATTATATTTAATTTTTTAAAAGTGCGATAATTATTACTAATGATCACCTTGCTCAGTCATTAACAATTGGTGGCTATAAGCTAACTTCTTGCATCCCTGGGACCCTGTGGCTAATGAGGAGTGGGGAGTATGTTATTTGGTGGATATTTCATATTTGAATACCAAAAAGGCATTAATACACTGGGAGAGGAATCCAGTTGAGATGTATGAGTCTGGACTTCCATTTTACAAAGTTTTGTTGTTGTTGTTTTATGTATTGGTTCAGGATTTTATTTTGCATACTGACTAAATGCATAACACTGTTGAAAAATTTTTCTCTTCCCAAATGTCTCAAATTAGTATTTCTGTGCTTTCAACTATTTGTCCCATTTTGTTTTTTTTCCTTCTTTTTCTCCATTTTCATCTTAGGCTACAATTCCTTTTATCTGGGAAAGAAGGGTCTAGCGTTCCTTCCCATCCCAGTCAAGTAACCTAATACTAGTGCCATTACTACTGGTAAAACCATGACAATAATAACTATAACAATATGTAATTATTATGCTGTGCCAGGCAATCTTTTAAGAACTTTAAATTATACAGTCATTCGATTCTGCCGTTAGATCTGTAAGATAAGTCCCATTATTACACCCCCAGCTTCCTACTTTGGACACTGAGGGCTGGAGAAGCGAAGGCACAAAGCTAGCAAGTGTCAGAGCTGCAAAAGCAACTTGGCAGTAAGGCTCTTGAATCAATACTTTTCATGATTCTGTGCTATCTCTCAAGGTTAAAGTCTCAAACCTAGTGCCTTGTGTAGAATTATGGCTTCATGGCAGTGGATGGGCTCTAGTTATCCACTTTATTATAAGAAGTCTCATTACCTATAATGATGAATTTTGAAGATCCTTATACACATAGTTCTGAATTGTCATTTACGTCTTTGAGTTTGGAGTGTTTTTGTTAGCCTCTTTTTTACAGACAATAGTCAATAAGACTTTTGCCATTTATGGAAGCATAGATTAGCTTCTCCTGTTTTCTATATCATAGAGCAGGAAATAAGAGGAATAGATGACCTCACACATGTAAATTTACCCAATGTGTTGCTTCACTAGTTCAGTTTATAAAGATCCATTTTTAATTTTTTTCGATTAACCATTTGAACAAGGAAATCATACGAGCAGTGAAATCCTAGATGTTTCTCTTGAGTTCCCCAACACCAAAGTCCCAAGAACTCCTGTGGAGGGTTGGGTCTCTCCTTCTGAAGCAGAACTGTCCTGACTTCAGCACAGTACCTGGTCTGGGGGGGACCTCAGCACTGTCATTGCCTGTTGCCACCTCATGGAGTCACTTTTGTAGACTGCACATTGGAGACATCAGTCTCCTCTGCCAAGTTGCCCTCCATGCTCAAATCTCTGCCAGTGTTGCAAGAGTGCCCACATTCCAGCTCTCTTTAATTCACACTCACAGACTTGGCCATCATTCCCCCAGCTCCAGCTACTGTGCCAGTGTGGCTGGGTCGGTAGAAGCTTCCAGGATCTGGCATGAACAGTGACAAATGAACAAACATACAAAAAACTCTGTCTACTGAACACTTAATCCCTTGTTGAAAGAGCAGAACACTAACCTAGATTCTTCCTTTTCTCCAGGTAATTGAATTTTAGGAACATTATTGCTCTTTCTTGCCATTGGACCTTAAGTAGAGCATCTACATTCACCCTTGTGATCTCTTTATATCTGAAGCCTTCTGAGAATCGTCTGTAAATTGGTCATTGTCTCCAGTTCTCTATACCAAAGGGGGCATGGAATTTTTGGTACGGAATTCTAAAAAACAAACGCATTTCTGAACATTCTTATTCCATTGTTCTCTCAATAACAGAGGCTGGTATTTACCCTTTATATTTACATAATTAAGAAAAAAAAACTTTTTTTAAAGAAAATCTTCCCTAATAGGCCTGTTCCTAGTGATCAGGGATTTCCATTCATAAAATCTAAGAGTACTTAACATTTCAACCACCCACCTTAGGTGGAGTTCATTTGAATTCTATTTGAATAAGACACCCTTCTACCCCCAGTCCCTTTGATAAAGTATAAAATAATTAAAAGAGCAACAAACAATACAGGCACCCAGAAAGAGAAGTGAACTAACATGTATGTCATACTTATTCATGTGCAGGACATTGTTTGGTATAATTGACATATACAATGAGATGTCCTACCCGGCTCTGACATCGTGTATGTATATGCACATAGGAATGTATGTGTGTATGTTTTTGCTATAGCAAGAGGCAAGAGAAGTACCCTGAAAAGAAGTGGTTACTATTAGAAGAAGGGCACGTATAAATGCTCTGGACATAAATGTAGCCACCATTTCTTTGATTTGTGTACTCTGATTGAGGGTAAAAGTCAGACCTTTTTCATTTAAAGGAAGCCAGCAAATCCAAACAGAGTTTGGTAAAGGGAAGTTGTTAGAACTCTGGACCTGTGAGACGGCAGGTGCCTGACCCAGCTACGACCTTACCCTCTGAGGCCATGTTCCTGCCCAAGGAGGACTGCATAAAATAAGAAGAAAGATGGGCTCCAGACTCACTTTTAGAGGCCAATCATTACCCTCCATGAGGAAGTACCAGTTCCCCAAATATTCTTTTGATTAATAACAAGTTAGTGGCCAAGATGTGAACATAGGCCTTTCTGATCTTAAAACTCACATTCAGAAATGTGGTAGTAAAAAGACAGCAGGTAGTCTCTGACTCAAGGTTTAATTCTGACCAAAGGATAGCAAACTGCATTTAACACTCTGTTAAAGATTCTGGTGTCACATCTCAGTCCAAGATGACTCTGGATGTTTGCCGTAGACTGGGGAGGAGAGAACTGAAGTACTTGGGTTGGACATCTCTTCAGCAATGCTGTTGGAGCCTTTCCAACCCAAACCAACAGATCAGTAGCAGCAAAGTGTTCCCATGCTGGCTGTCTTCCAAACAAATTAACCAGATTATCTCATGTCAGCAAGGTATAAAAAATGAAATCCAAACCTCATTTCAAGTGAAACTTGCTTTTGACAATTTCTATTTAAAAAAAAAAGTGTCTACTTCTAGGCAATTAAAAAATAATAAGCCTAGTCTAACACACATACATATATTGCACTTGAGGCTTTACTGCTTTTTCTTCTCTCAAATTTTTTGTTAAAAGGGAAATTTGCTAAGGGCAGAAAGACTCTGACAGATATTTGTGTGTTCTGGATAATACCTTGTAATGGGCTGTAAGGGGTACAGTAAGATGAATTCCATTTCAGAAAACAAAGGCAATGGGAACACAGGGAGGTGATCCATTTCAATTTGGGAAGTATGCTGAAACAACTCTTATAAAATGTGGCAATTATTGTGGGGTTGGAAGGTGAATATGCTGCTTCTCTTCCAAGAAGGGACACCAATTGTCTTGAACCCACAGCAAAGGTGTGTATAAGAAACTGGGTTGAAGGAGACAACACGATACAAGTTCTGAAAACAAGCAGTAGGAAGGAAATGCAGAAAAAAAACTGTAACCATAATGAAATGTAATTCTCTTTCTGCCTTAGGAATTATAGAGCTCAAAATTAAAATCATTGGTGTTTTTCTGCCTTACCTTAAGTAGTGTTAAATAACAAGAAATTCACTGTTGTAATACATCCTCAAGCTATTTAGACAGTTTATACACAAACCTTTTATTGCTTAAATCTCAGGGCTGGATTTGTATAGATATTTGGCAGAGGTCCTTAGGAGGTTACAGTCAAAACATTACACATCTGAGTTTATAATATTATTCTAAATAGAATTCAAAACACAAGCAAAGAGATGGTACCAAGGGATGAAAGAAAGGAAAAACAGGGAAATAAGGGTTAAAGGGAAAATTACAGCCCTCTGCCTATTCATCTCCTTTAACAGGGAAAGGAAAAAGGAAAGAGAGGAAGGGAAAAAGGAAGGAAGGAAGGAAGGAAGGAAGGAAGGAAGGAAGGAAGGAAGGAAGGAAGACGGGCCAGGAAGGAGTGAGGGGGGCAGAGAAAGAAAAAAATAACACAGTTAAAGTTGCTTTCTGTGATTGTTTCTATTTATTTATTTATTTATTTATTTATTTGACAGAGAGAGAACATAAGCAGGCAGAGAAGCAGGCAGAGGCAGAGAGAGGAGCAGGCTCCCCGCTGAGCAAGGAGCCAGATGTGGGACTCAATCCCAGGACGCTGGGATCATGACCTGAGCCGAAGGCAGCTGCCCAACCAACTGAGACATTCAGGCGTCCCTCTGTGATTGTTTCTAAAATCATGTTAAAGCACAATGTAGAGAGATCAGTGGAACTTGAGCTTACATCAGGGAAGGTTAAGTGCTATAAGAAACAACATCAAATTCTCAATGGCTTAATACAGTAAGGATAAATTGCTTGCCCACTTTACAGCCCATGTGGGTTGGGAAGCTCTCCTAAGACACAAGGACTTAGGTCTTTTCATCTTGTGTTGCTCTCATCACTATAAGCTGTAAGAGGGACTGCAGAGTAAAAATCTCACAAGGGGGATCCTGGAAGTGGCAAATGTTCCCTTGGCCAAAACAAGACAGAGTCCATAGGCCCCCACTTAATTAAAAACAGGCTGAGAAATGTAGTTTAACTCTATGTCATGGAAATGGAAACAGATTTGGTGAACAAATCTATTCTGCTACAGTAGGGTCACTTCATTTTAAGGACAGGTAGAAGCAAATGATGGAAGGGGAGAGTTTTACTTTCTATAGAGGCTGAAGTTTCTTTCTTTCTTTCTTTCTTTCTTCTTTCTTTAATTTTTTGACTTGAATATTCATAATAAAAATGTCCATATCTAATGATTTATGATTAGTTGTGGCCAAGGAACTGTTTCGATTTCTTCCTAGGCTCTTTAACATTCAACAGTATACTGCATTTCCTGATGAATGTCAGCAAGCCCCTTTAGGTCATTTTTTTCCTTAGAAATTCTTTACCTTTTGAGGGGTGATGAGCCTTTACCCTTGTCTGAGGGCTGGAGCAGCAGGAGAAATCCAAGTGCACTGGTCCATGCCAAGGAAAAGGAGGAGAGACTCTTCTTGGAGATGACATAAAACAAAGAGTTTCTTTTTGGTTGAGTTATTCTAGGTTATTCTGTATTCCACATATTAAGACAACTTTTTTTACACATAAATTTTGGTAATAACTTACCTTTTTGTTTTGCTATCTTGCTAACTATTCACTGGTCTTGCACAGGTAGATGTATTTGTTCTTGGAAAAATTTTGTGTTTTTCTTCTTTACATAATCTTTCCTAATTCCCAATCATCTAATAATGGTAAAAAATAACAAACTTGAAGCTTTCATACTTCAAATCAAAAGTTACATTTTTATATTCTTATAATTATGTGGAAGGGAAAAAAGAATGCAATTACCACAGTAAATTTAGCTTTTGTATAGAAGAAATCTATGGTAGAACTATAATTATTATAATAGTGTAGTAAATATACAGATCGTAACTTGCAGCTATTTTTCAGTATAATTATTATAGTGTTGCTATTACTAGAACCAATCTACTATAGTTTTACTAGGCAAAATATTAGTTACTCTATTTTTCATGTAATAACTACTATGGTTTGTTATGGTTTTATGACAAAACTAGGATGCTATTATAATGAATTTTATTACGTTGTACTTCTAAGTGGTAGAGAGGGACTTTAGCTTATTTTCTAACTTGGCTTTGCACTTATGTTATGACTTACAGTATGTTTACTTGAGTTTCCTTCATATTTGTTTTCCACTGTGGAAAAAGAGATATTCATAAAAAAATCCTATTAGAAAGTATAATCTAAAATCCAGTCCTCATTAATTGCAGTTAGACTTACTTCATAGATTAACCAAAGTGAAATATTAACCTCCTTTTATTGAGTATAATCCACTACAAGTGGATTAAGTTATTCATAATAAAGAATATATTTGCTCTCAAAAATTAAATAATGGAAACTGGACCAAGTCCCAGGAGTCCTTTGTCCTTATTCAACTTTTGCCACAAACTTTTTGTCTTGTGTCATCTCTCTGAGCTCAGTTTCCCTTCTCCTGTGAATATCTGCATTAGTCACCAGGCCATCCTGAGATGTTAAGCTTCTAAAGAAAGACAAAGCTATTCTTGAGATCATTTACATTACTAACCACCCATTACTAATCAAGGTACTGCTCCATTACTGGTTATAACCAACATTAGTTAAATAGCCTGGTTAGAAATAAGTGTCGAGTATTACGCAATATAAAAAAGCTGTTAGTGCTTTAATTGTCTTAGACTTTTCTGGTGGCTATACTTCCTTCTGTGAGTGAGTTGGTCACCTTAGGATACACTGATTTTTTTCTTTTGCATACTAATAAATTACTACTCTAGGAAAACAAATAAAATAGTAGATTACTATTACATCAGCTATACTCCATTCTTTCCAACAAATTTGGAACCATCAAGGAGAAAGGATGGATATGGAGAAAGATGAAGATATCAGCAATATCAGTGAAAAGTTTTACTGGGGAAGTGGTTTTGATCCATAGGCAGGTCCTTCTAAGATAGTCATCCTACATAACCTTCTCTCCACTCCCTAACACTTGTCTCAGGCAGAGCCTTAAAGCGTCTTTCTGAATAGGCAGGCACTTCAAATACAGCAGAAGATGAACAGGAACATTCAGAAAACGTGCTGTTCTATATAGATTAGGAGGACTGAGTCAGGCTAGCTTGGAAGCTTCTATCAAATTTATCAATCAAACGTATTACTACAAAGAGTCATGAAGTGAAAATAAAGCAACCGCTGCCTCCTCTTTATTTTCGAGAGGCCCAAGAAAGGAATAAGCAGCCTGAAACAATTTGTAGAACGCTAAATTGTTTTAGAGTCAGGCTACTTAGGTCTTAATTTTTCCCATCCCTCATTTGTTATGCCACCTTAAGCAAGCTGCTTAGTAACTCCTAACTTCATTTATGAAGTGAGGGTAGAAATATTCACTTCCTCACAGAAAAGAAGAGCAAATATATGCAAATATGCAAAAACCCTTTCTTTTTTCTCCTTGGCATCCAGGAAGACTCTATTTCTCAGACCATGTGACTGCATTCTGGTCAATGAGGTAGTTGGCAGAAATGAAGTTTGCCATTTTCAGGTCTGGCCCATAAAACTTCATGCACAATCCTTCACACTCTTTATTTCCTTCTGCTCCAGCCAGATCCAAAGGATCCAAAGCAAGAACTTGAAGCTCTAAAACTCAGTGTCTTAATAATACAACTTTGTAGTATGATTCATATGGATTTACAGAGTGGAATATATTTCCTAAAAGATGTCTTATTTCTCATAACCCAAAGGTAATTTTTAGAAGATTTCCATAGTAATGAAAACAAGCAAGAAACAGTTCAATGAATAAGATTTAGAACTAGGCAGAAGTGAGGGAACTGAGACAAATACATAAATAGAAGAGATCAGAGATCAATACTATTTTAATTCGTGGGCAAAATATTATCAGAAAGTAGTATATAACACTCTTATTTGAAGTTGGAAATATTTCTCTTTCCTTCAAAGGTTTATATAAAATCTCAGCTTTGTGTAATGATAAACCGGAGTGCTCATTAGTTACCTAAGAAAAAATAAAGTTTGAATAGGCTTCTAGTAATTCTAATCAAACTATTTTTTGAAAGCCTTGGTGGGGGGACAGAGAAGCCTGTAGTTCACTTAGTCATGTATTTACTAGCTCAGGGAAAACTGGACATGTAGCAAGGAGTCGTATTTTTAAAAACTTTCCTTTTGTCCTAGTGGGCATCTCATGGGCACTACACTTAAACTCCTTGAAAACAGGATGACAACTTGTCCTGTTTGCTGCTGTATTTCTAATAATTAATTGCAACACGTGTTTTTTATTTTAAATAAAAATAAAAAAATATATAGCCAAAAGAATCTCTATGAGATCTTTATTTAAAAAAGCAATGTAATTCAATGTTAATTTTTTAAAAAGTTAATTAATAATATGTGTGCTCAAGAGACCAGTTTCCCTTCAGTGTAGAGGGTGGATTGAAGTAGTGGGGATTGATGGATGGGAGAGAGACGAGTTAGGAAGCCCTTAATAATCCAGGCACAAGATATTTAAGGCTTTGAATGATGTCGGGACAGTGGAGAAACAAAAGAGTGCAAACTCAGGATGTTTTTGACCTTATTCAATTGAAGATGAATGGGGAAGAGGGAAAAGTAGAGCGTATCCTTCAGATTTCTAATTTGAACAATGACGGGAGTGTAGATAATAAAGCTATCCACCAAAATAGAGAATCTAAGCAGTGAAGCCATGAAATTAGAGGAGGAGGACAAATATTACTGTCAGTCATGGTTTATTATATATAGCTGGAAATGAACGGTAGCAATTGGAGATAAGAATTAGGAGTTTGGGAAAGAGATTGGGCATCAGCAATTATCTTCATAAACCTTCACGTGGCTACAGAGCATTTGAAATAGACTGGTCTAAAGTGGAGGTTCTGTAAGCATAATATCCACACTGAATTTCAAAGACTTAATGAGAAAAAAAAAACGTAAAATATCTCCTTAATAATTTTATATTGAAGATATGTTGAAATGAAAATATTTTGGTTCTCTTGGTTTACATAAAATGCATTAGTAATGTTTCACTTGTTTCTTTTTAGTTATTGGTTTTTTTTTTAATGTAACACTAAAATTTAAAATTATCCTACATTGTATTTCTATTAGAAAGCTCTGTGCTATTTTATTGACAGGAAAATAATTGATAGTTTTCTACTTTATTTGACTCTACTTCACTTCTTATTTTGAATATTTGAGGTATTGGAAAAAAATTTAAAAAGTGCATTTTGGTTAATTGAAGAGCTGTAAAAACACACTATTAAATTCACTTTACAGAGTAAGAGTTGTATGTTTCATGCTTCCGTGAGGGAGGTATGAGTTCTGTGCTGCCCAGGAGATTTTTACAGTGGGTTAGAGTTCTGTGCCATATTTGCACAAAGCACAGGGTATGTGCATGTGCATGTGGGCTTGCACACATGCATATGTGGTGTCCATACATAGACATGAAATCCGCCATCTTCTTTTTATGCTTTACATGCAAAACATTGGGGGTTCGGGGTTCCCCAAAATTTGCGCATGTTCTTTTAAGAAAATGAACCCAAATTACTGCAACAAAATTTTCTTCTGGCTTTTGACCAATGGAATGAGGAAGTAATTGTTCCAAGTATATTGTAGGGAGAAAATTGTTCATTTAAAAGCCTGGGAGTTAAATTACACAACATCTATAGCAAATGATAGAAGCATGATGTTACTTAGTCTGTTGCCCTTACTCTCTCCTTTAAATTACATTTATGTAGTAAAATAATCCAATATGTTTTACCCTTTCTCATCAAGACATCCAGACAGAGAAGATTCAGATTGAATGTTACAGCATGGGTAAAATTCATTTCATCTCATATAACTTCCTTACCCTTTCATTTCAGGTGTCCTTGACAAAAGCCATTGTTTCATTCTATTGCCAGTATTGCCTTACGTCAGGTTATCTCTTGTTCTAATATGTTCTCACTAACATATAGAAGCTCATAAAAAAAGAAATTGAAAGCTACTTTATAAATGTCTTATAATGTGGTTTTTGGGACAGGAATAATTATGATCTTTTAAATTTTTCTATAATTTCTTTATGATTTCTTTGTTTAGAAAGAAGAAAAATTAGTATCTCTTCCCCTTTTTTTACTCAGCATGTAAATTTTCCATATTGTTGACAAGAAAGGGAGCAATTTTAAAGAATACAACTAACAGAGGATGTTCAATAGTGACTTAACATTTTCAATAATAGCTTGAGAGTAATAGATTTAAATAAAACATAACTCAAACCACATTCATTAAAATCCTTGTCTTACAGAATTTTAGTATTGAGTTGATCATGCTAGTTAAGGATTTCTGAACTTAATTGCTAATGTAACATCTCTTTTTAATATTAGTTGTATAGCTAAAAGTAACATTGTAGATTGTGGTAAAAAGTACAAATATTTGTTTATCTGCTCTCTGCTCCAGTGAATTTGTTTCTCAGGGAGTCATCATCCATTGTTTTTGTATATTTCTTAAACAGATAGAAGTTGGTTAGAACAAGATTTATCATTGCTATTACCCATTGTTGGCCTGTTGCCTAAATTAGAGAGGGTGATAAAGTGAAAGGAGAATTTTTTATTTTTTCTAAGAAGACATTAAATATGTATGATTATTCTACACCACAGAAAAATATCCATTGATGTTGAATTAAGAATCCTAACTCATGTCACCAACAAGCAATTAAATATTTAGCTTTCTCAACCTTGACCAAATCTGAATGGTAGCTTAGTTTGTTTGCTTGCAAATCCCATGAAAACCCAATTCCTCCATGATTCTTTGAAGTTACACTTAATACAATCATCCAATAAATATATTTCAAACTTTTTAAAGCAAAAAAAATAACAAACAATACGCAAAGATGACAAAATAGAGAACATATATTTGACCCTATACAAAGAATACTGAGCTTAGTTCTACTGTAGTGAAAAGTGAGCAGGAGAAAGGCAACCCTAAAAACTTTAGCTCTGTCTGTGGTTTTGTCATATGTTGTCATAAATAACATTATAATTGAATTTTTAACATTTTTAAAAAGATTTTATTTATTTATTTGACAGAGACATCACAAGTAGGCAGAGAGGCAGGCAGAGAGAGAAGGGGAAGCAGACTCCCTGCTGAGCAGAGAGCCTGATGCTCCATCCCAGGACCCTGACACCATGACCTGAGCCGAAGGCAGAGGCTTTAACGCACTGAGTCACCCAGGTGTCCCTGAATTTATAACGTTTTAATCCAATATAATTATAAATATTCCCATTAAAAGATGGAAAATATATAGCATAAGAGTACATTTTAAAAGGGCTATTTTATAACTTGAATGAATTTATAAGCAAGTTTACTCATAAAATCAGTCAAATTCATGATATTTTTCTTTTATTACTTTTTAAGACTCAAATATACCGTGTTCTCCCCTAAGTATTAGTCATCCTATTAGCGCCACACTTTTTGAAAAAGGAGCATAATAGTAATAGCATAATTGAGTCTTATGATCAATACTCTTCGAAGTAACTAAGAGATTGACTACCATTTTTTTAGACTTTCAAACCCTTATTTTATTAAAGATGTCTATAGCAACCGAAATAACGAAAGATATTGCTACTCTAAATGTTAATTAGTATTTAATGTGGGACTTCAGGAATTATTCTTGACATGGAATATGCTGCAAATATTCCAAATGATTTGGAAAACTAAACTTTGTATATTTTGAACCCTCTAGCTGTCTGAACTAGTTGCAGGTGAGAAATATATCTCAAAATGTAATACATAGGGGCGCCTGGGTGGCTCAGTCATTAAGCGTCTGCCTTCAGCTCAGGTCATGATCCCAGGGTCCTGGGATCGAGCCCTGTATCGGGCTCCCTGCTCGGCAGGAAGCCTGCTTCTCCCTCTCCCCCTCCCCCTGCTTGTGTTCCCTCTCTCGCTGTGTTTCTCTCTGTCAAATAAATAAAAATCTTTAAATACACTGGTACTACTCATTTAAATTAGACAAAGTATTCCTCTCAGTCCCTAAAGGCAGGTAAGTCTATTCAGATAATTCTCCACAATGGAATAATATAACCTTTTTAAAGGTTACTCTAAGAGGAAATGTTATACAAGACCCCGTGGATTTGTGTTTGTAAAAATAAAAACATACAAATGACTTCACAGTTCGGTCAATTCAAATGTGCAGTCATTCCTTACCCTTTGATGCTCCTTGTGATGGTGCTTTCTAGGCAAGGTACATTTCCAGGGCTTAATGGCTGATGATGCTTGGATCACCAGCTTGGCACTTCTTCACCCTCTATTGTATATTTTCAACACCTATAGGCTAAACTCTATGTCACAATCCTTTTCTTTCTATTTCCAGTCTTGAATGTACAGTTGACTATTGAATAATCAGAGATAGTAGGTATGCCAACTCCTGTGCAGTTGAAAATCCACATAAAACTTTTGACTCCCCCAAAACTTAACTATTAATAACCTACTGTTGACCAGAAGACATACTGATAACATCAACACTCTACTAACAGATTTTGTATGTTATTTATATTACATACTATATTTTTATGATGAAGTAAGCTAGAGAAAAAAATGTTACTAAGAAAATCATAAGGAAGAAAAAATGCATTTACATTATTGCACTGTGTTTATGGAAAAAAATCTGTGGTTAAGTGGACCCATGCAGTCAAACCTGTGTTGCTAAAGAGTTAATTGTATTACCTTCTTTTTTATGGTATTGATAGCATAACAACTAATGCAATAGAAGTTACACTGAAAAGACATGAATGAATAGTGTTATTAGAGAGAAATATATAAATGAGATCCTGCCAGTGATGCCATGATTTGAGTCTTATGATCAGTATAGCAAGAAGGACACTTAGAAGTCTAAGTTAGAAATGGTTCTCTCATGATTGGATTGTGAACAGACATGTCCTGGAGTAGATATAATGGTAAAGACATTCTACAGTCCCAGTGTATTTGCATGGTAAGTAACATGTATATCATAAACATCTCAAATTTAACATGTTCAAAATAACACTTTTTTTTTTTTCCATGTAAGAGAGGGGTTAGAATGGAGTGGTTGAGAAGGTCCAGAAGATAGATGAAAGCTTTGGCTTTGTAGTAGGCCTTCAAAGCCACACTAAAGACTATGTTTCTGTTTGTTTACATCCAGCTGCAAATATTCTGTTAGTGCCATCCCGGTGCCCTGAACTCTATTTGGTCCTAGAGCAATTCTATTATTGCCCATCAAGTGATCACAAGAGAGTTCATGGAGGCCGGAAGCTCTGCCATTCTACAGGAACCCAGTAGTTTAGGCTCAGATTACCAATATCTCCAAGATGGTTCCAACCATACTAGCAGAGAGAAAAATGAAGGAAATATTTCAGGAAAGACTCTCTTAGATTTTGATGAATGTAAAATAAACTATTTTCCACATTCCTTCATCACTTTTTTCAGGCTCTTTAGCTTACATTTTCCTTGGTCTACAGAGTATCAGAGCTGGTGTAATGAACTGGAAAGTTGCACAAGCTTTGGAGCTCCATAGAGCTAGCTGCAAATCTGCCTCCCCCACCAATATACTATGTGACTTTGGACAAATTACTTCACCTCTTTGTGTCTTTGTTGTTTATCCATCCCCTCAAATGGGATGATTGTTTATTATTGTGAGAATACTACAATACAACTCATTGTGAAATAATGCATGATAAACGTCTTTGAGTTGTGACCTGGTACGCAATAAGCATACAAAATGGCATGTCTCTTTCCTTTGTCAACAAACTTGATTGAATTAGCAGAAGTTTTAGATGGAAAAGATAATATTGTGACTACTGGGTGAGTTTTCAAATTTTAAAACTGCAGCCAATGCTGTCGCTACCACCTGAATGGCATTCTAGATTTGTGCTCCAGAGGTAGTTTGCAGAGGAAAAGATTGTGTGCTGTCTGTGTGGAAATAAAATTCCTTATATTTGTCCACCAAAAACCTTTTGTCATTCTTATTTACCTTAGTATGTTATGTTTGATCATTCATGTAAGAGACGTAGGGGTAATTTTTCATCTCTTTCCATATCTAAACCACCAGAAATTCTTATTGTCTCAATCTAAAAATATATTTTGAATCTGACCACTATTAACTAAGTCTACTCTTACCACACTTGTCCAACCACCATCATTTCTTACTTGAACCATTACAAATCACCCAGGCTTTAGATTGAAAATCAAAGGTCAATATTCCAGGAGTAAAATTAAGCTAGAAATAAATCTGCTCTGAAAAGAAACAAAAATCAGCTTTGGATAATATGATACCCTGGTTGCTTTAAGATGATCTGAGTTTGCTAATGTTCCTGGCCACCTACTAAAAATACAGGAAAATCTGCTCTGGTAGATGATAAATAAAAGTTCAGGTTTTAAATTATCTCTATTATTTTTCATACAGTATGGCCAGAACTCAATAACAAATAACCAAGCAAGTGAAGAAACCAAAAAAGTTGATGAAAAATTAAAGAAAAATCCTCAGATAACAGAAGAAGACCCACAGGAGATTTTTAGAATTATTAGACAATGATTTTAAGCTAATTATGTCTAATATGATGAATGAAATGAAAACAACTTTGAGAATTTTACATAGAACTGAAAATAATAAATAGAAACAAATTGAAATTTTGAAACTGAAAAATTCTTGAATCAAAATTAAGGTTTCAATAGTTAGGAATCATAGCAGAAAAGAAATAACTGAAGAGGGAATTAGTGAGTTTGAAGATAGGACAGAAGAAAATAGCCACAATGAACAGAGAGTGACAAAAGGATGGAAAACACAAAGAGAAAGAAAACGTAAAAGGCATAGACATAGAACAAAAATGACGTATATACATGTAATTGAAATCTCCACATAGAGAAGATTTTTAAAGGATAATAACTGAACATTTTCTAAAGCTAAGGAAAGAATTCAATTCTTTCAATTCAACAGCTAAATTTAAGCTAATAAATTCAAGAAGGACTGTGAACTCTACTGAGGCAAGCTGGAGGCAAAGAAAATCACAGTTGGGTACACAACCGAACAACTTCTGAAAATCAAATATGAGGACAAGTATCTTAACAACATCCAAAGATAAAATGAATTACTTTAAAAAGAGCCATAATCAGACAGTCAATTGCTCAACATAAAAAATAAAAGCCAAGAGACAAAGGATTGCTATCCCCAATGTACTAAAAGATAGTAATTTCTAGCTTCAAAATCTATACACAGTGCATCTATCCTTTAAAAAATAAAGGTGATATAAAAATCTTGTCAGATGAAGAAAACTTAGGAGAATTTTTCACCAGGATATGCAGTCTAAAGAAAATTCTTCAGGCAAAAGGAAGATAATTTAAAATGAATATCTGGAGGTGAGGGAAGAAATAAAGGACAAAATGACAATTACTTGAACAATATAAATGAATATGGATAATATAAATAATAATCACTTATAACACTTTATAATAACAAAAGATTTGATTCATTGGAAACATAACAATTCTAAATTAACATGTAACTACTAATGTGGCTTAAAGTTATATGAGCCCTAAATTAAGAGAACTCCAAAAGGAAATAAACATATAATCAGAGAAGATTTTAATATACTTCTTTTTATAAGTCATAAAATAATTACACAAATGTTATATGTATATAGATTTAAATAGCATGATTAACAAACTTGACTTATATGATATACATAGGATATTGCTAAAACCGAAGAATTAATTTTTCCAAATGTACATAAAAGTTTTATAAAAATTAGCCATATGCTGCCCAATAAAGTAAATCTTAACATATTTCAAAAATTCTAATACTATGCTTTCTGATCACAGTGAAACAAAAAATAAATAACTAGAAAATCCCTGTATTTTGGAAATATTAAATGCTTTTGTATTACTAGTGGGTTAAGAGAAAATAGAATGGAAATTTTAGAAATATTTTGAATTATTTCATATCAAAACATAGCAGATGCAGCTAAAACCTTGAATTTTTTTACAAAAACCAAAGAAAAGTTAAAAATCAATTATCTAAGCATAATCAATGATGAAATGCTGAAGGCTTTCCCTGCAAGATCAGAACCAAGGGAATGACCATTACCATCCTTCTTTTCAACATTGTATGGGAGTTTTAGTTTGAAGAAGAAAGAAAAGACCTATTAGGACAAGGATTAGAGACAAAGAAATAAAACTCTCCTGATTCTGAAACAACCTGATTGTTTATGTAGAAAATTTTAAAATCCTTAGATAAATTATTAGAATAGGTGATTTTAGCAAGGTCTTCATTTTTTAAAAAAGATTTTATTTATGTATTTGACAGAGAGAGAGCACGCACAAATTGGTGGGGGCTGAGGGAGGGTAGAGGGAGAGGGAGAAGCAGGCTCCCTGCTGAGCAGGGAGCAGGGAGCCTGACACCAGGACCTTGAGATCATGACCTGAGCTGAAGGCAGACACTTAACTGACCAAGCCACCCACACACCCCTGAATAAGCAAACTCTTAAGATTACACTCTACTATTCCATTTATACAAAGTTTATAAAAGACCATACTAACTTGTGGTACCAGAAGTCAGGATAGCATTTACTCTTGGTGATGAAGAAAAGAGACATGGTTGAGAGGGCAGAGGGAAGGATTCTGTGGGGCTGGTAATATTCTAACACTCTGTGTCTACACCCTAGTGATGGCCACAGAAACATATGCTTTGGGACAATTCACTTAGGATTTGTGCATGTTTCTGTATGCGTTGTATTTCAGCAAAAATGTGTTAAAATTAGTTTTCTTTGCATTATCTTCTTCTCTTGATGTACTATGTTATTTCCTTCCTTAACTTTATTGTTCAACGTCTGAAAAGAGTAATCTACACTTGATCTCTCTTTCTCTCTTTCTCTCTCTGTCTGCTTCTTCCTCTCCCCTCTCCACCCCCTTTTAATCCCACACATTCTCAACTCATTATGATCTGGTTTCTGCCCTACCATGCTGCAAATGCTTTCACCAAAGTCGCTACTGACCTCCTAATTGCCGATTGTCTGTTATTAGTCTTGTCCCGCTTGGCCTCTCCACACCTTCTGACCCTACAGCCCAGCCCTCATTTGTAATCCTCTCTTCCTTTGACCTCTTCCTCATTCTTCTCTTTCTTTGTACACAGTTTCAACTGTGTCCCCCTTCCTCACTTGACCCTCAAATACTTGTTTTCTAGTTTTCTGGACCTCAAATATGTGTCTTTCAGTTATATTTGTTCAGGTTAGTCAAAGTAAGAATTGTAAACTGACTACAGACACATGTTCTGTTTCAAACCATTTTTTTTGTTTCATTTTGTTGTTTTTTTCAATTTAATTGTGAGTTATTTGCCATTGTTATTAAAATCAGCAGATTTTACATAAAAACACAGGTTTCTGGCATCCCGAAAATTTAAGTTTGTTAACCCTGGATGCATTAGTGAGGGGACAACAATTTTCCAGAAGTGAATAGTAGGAGATTTTTAGCCTACCACGGGACCCACATTTTGTTCTACTTTTTACAGCCTGCTTGTTGTCTCCAGGGCACTTAAATTTCTCATTACAGTTATACATGTCTTTTTAGAGCAGAGCTTCTCAAACAGTACAGAAGAATCATCTGGCAATATGACGAGTATTGGGTCAGGTCCAGGAAAAGATATATTTTTAAAAATCCCAGGTGACTCTAAAGCAAGTTGTCCATGGAAGACACTATTTTAGGCTATTTCTTTAACTCTTAACATCTTGAATTCCTTCAACTACGTTTCTTGGTCTCAGGTGCCTCACTGTCTGCTAGATGAGATAGATGCATGAAGAAGTAGTCATAATACATATGTCTGTCTGATCATCCCTCCCAGGCAAGTTGAGGCTTGAAGTTCCCATCTTTGTGAAGGTCTGCAGGCTGAGTCAAGAGTGAGATATTGAGTTTTTGGATGTTCGTTCAAGGCATTGTCTTGCTGAACGGGAAAGCTATTCAACAGCTCATAGATAGACTTAGGCAGAAAGAGAGGTGTAAAGTCAACACAGACAAAGATGACAAAACCAGAGGACAGTGGGAAGTTTTAGCAGAGGATCATGAGGAGCAGGGCCTGAAGCAGCTCTTTGAGGTACATGAAGGTAGCTGGATTTGAAATAAAACTTTCTGTATTAGCACAGAGGGAGTATATAAAAGTGTTATCTTGGTGTAGATCATAATGTGACGAATGTTCTACCTAAGTAATATATGGTGTCTGTGAAATGAGGTTCGATCAACTCCAGAGACTGAGAATAGTCTTGGCTCCATTAGTGAACCACTTGGGTCAATATGATTTGTGGTATCAAACTGAAATTATATAGCTACATTGTCCAGCAGCAACATAGGGATAGTGTTTTTCACTTGTACCTATATAGAGCGGGATGGTGGTTTTTATCTAACATTGGGAATGTACTGGATCATTAGGACAGAAAGAAAAGGGAGCAAAAGGATTGAAAGCAATGGTGATTGATTTTAGAGATAGGCCATGGGCTCATTGTTTAATAGTGAAGTACAAAGAAGCTGATTGACTAGGAATGAAAACATCAAGGATCTGGTGGCCTTGGTAACATTAGAAAACAGGTGAGTAAGCGCAAGAGAAAAATGAGGGTTTGATGAAGGAAAGTTATGGTAAATGAGGGAACTTTGGGAGATTATGATCTCAGAAGCTAAGCTGTATAGAGTAATAATGATATTTTAGTAAATTGCTGTAATGGAGTACTTGAAGGTCTTTAGAATGGCGAAGATCAAGGAACCACAAAGCAAGAGACACTACATGTGTGACATAAACATCTTTCCATATAGAAATATCAGAAACAAGAAGTCGTTTCTCTTTTTTTTTTAATGGACTATCTCTGCTATTACATTAATGTACCTACACCCTGACTTGCAGTCATTATCAATTTGATGAAAATACTTTGCATTTTTTATGCCTCTTTTTAATCAAATTTTTATCCCTTGAAAAGATCACATTGTGCAGAGTGGTTCAGTCTAAATAAATAAATGATAGGTCTAATAACAACATATCATACTGTGGCATTCTGTAATTTTCAAAACACTTTTTACATAAACCATATCACATATTAAAACAGCTCATGAGGTAGAAATAGAAAGAAATTACCATCTACTTTTAACAGATAGAAAGCATGAGGAGACTAGCCTAAGGTAACAAGTTAATAAGAACCAGAAGCAGCCCTAGCACCCACGTACCTCTATTTTATTTTTAATACTTTAGACATTTTACAAATTAATAAAGTTACTAGGGATACTTTAATGTTGCAGTTTTTTGTTTTATAATTATCATTTTAACTTAGCATGCATTTTCCCATTAATGCTCACTAGAAAATTTAGTTATTCAAAGTCATCAAATAGATAATTAAATTTATTTAGTCATTAGGGAAAAAACCAGGAAGGCTAAGACTTTTATTCCTTAGTATTGCACAGCTTATGTTAGTAAATAGCTAACTAATGGAATTTATAGGAATCTTGGTTCTTTTCATCTTTTTGAATTTTTGGTAATAATAACATAATATATACTTGGTGTATGTGTCTGTGTGTGTGCATGTTTGTATGAATTCTCATACATACATGGGACTCTAATTGTTTATATAAAACACAAATATCAAAAGCTATTGCTAAAATATTCTGTGTTCTTTGTTTCAATCCTCATTTTTCCGTAGGGTTTAATACAAGAGGGCTCCTCAGTGGCTACCTATAGAAGAAAGATGTTATGTGTGGGTGCAAGTCTCAAGAATGAATTACAGAGGGAGAAAATTCAAAATGCTTGAGCTCTCTGTCCTTCCTTTTCTCTCAGTCCACTTTCATGTAATTCCAGCTTCATTTTCTATGGAATATATTCAAGAGGAAAAAGACGTGGAGGAAGGAGGAAACTCTCTATTTTGAAGATGGGTTTTCTGCTCTGCAGAGTACTTCTTAGCCTTATACCTGTAAGTGATGTAATAGCTTTATAGCTCCTGTACTCAGCTTTCACATCTGTAAAATGGGTCACATAAAATGTATTGGAAGCATTCTGTAGAATATAAAGCATTTGCAAATAAAGCTTTTGATATGGAAGGAAGCACATAACTAGAGAACCAGATCTTCCTTTATACAGATGCCCTTATTATGCCACCCTAAGCAAATCACTTAATCTCTCTGACTCTTCATTGCTCACCTGAGATGCACAGAACACAATTCAGACGTTGTCTTCATATATTGGAGTTCAATATATCAGACTGAATGTAGAATCTATTTTCCACTTACAAATGATAAATTTTAACCTAGAGATCAAGGAACAAGATATCTTCCACAGTGCCTTGGGCTTTCTTACAGACCAAAACACATTTTCATTCATATTGAATTGTGCTGGAATGCTATGGCCACTAGGTATTTTTTTAAGTGTGCAATTATATGCAAATAAAGGTACAATCCTGGCTGAATATGCACAGATTATCTAACTACCTATCAGATTTCTCTCCTTACAGAGGTTGATGGGTTTTGTCTCTAGTTATAAGTAACTTTTTCAAAGGAAACATATATTTCTTCTTGGTAAACATATCAACACTATCAGAAATGGATTCAAGGGCATTCAGAAGCCAGAGCACATTCTAACTTTGAACTTGCATTTGACCTGGAGGAAAGATATGACATGAAGCATAATCAGATATGGCTAAAACGCAACTCAGTTATCAAGTCTGCTTAGTATGGTCTTAAAAAGACAGGAAAATCACCTTTTCTCCAGCTTACAAATAATTTTCATGGGCAGTGGTGGAGACTGCAAGTTTCTAATTCCATCTTAGCTTTGTAAGTTACTCCTTCATGTGTGAGATAGCCCTTCCCACCCATTCTCCACACTGCTTGTCAGAGTGATCTTTATCAAATGTATGTATGCTCCCCTTTTTTTTTTTTTTAAATCCTTCAATGGTTTCCACTGCCCTCAGGATAAAATTCATATTTCATATCAGGGCTTCTGTCTTCCTTTCTACTTTCATCTTCTCTTGGGATTCTATTAATGTTCCTCCAGTCATTATAGTGTACCAGTGCCTTACCTACAGCTTTGTCCCTTTATACATGCTTTCCTCTACCAACCCTTCCTCACCCTTCCAAACTGCTGAAAGTCATTCCCTGACCTTTTTCAGTTTGAGTAAGTTTCATTCTTCTAAATTCCCATTATATTTTCTGCTTATCTTGATCATACAGTTTATCTTATCATATCACATTTATTAGTTATTTTATCTAATAGGAAATAAAATGTCCTGCGTGCAGAAGGTTTATCCTTTATATAGATCCTTGATGTCAAACACAGCATAGGAAACACACTAGGTGCTGGGTAAACATTTGTCGAATGAATGAATAAAGGCAATGAACATTAACCAAACACAGACATTGAGATAGAGTTTTGGGGGGGATTGATACTGGCCAGGTTGAGTTTGTCAAATCCCTAGTTAATTATTTGGAGATTTAGAAAGTGGATACAATATTCCCTTTGTAGAGAGGATTTAGAAAAAAAATGTCAGGAGGAGATTCAGTGGGGGTTCTCATTCTACCCCTCTATCTAAGGTTAGAGACATGCCTTGAGAGTTAGTCAAGGTCATATACTTGTAGAGGAAAGAGATAACTCTGGAGCGAAGTCCCTGCCAGTCTTCCCTTTCAGCAAAACATAGATTTAGTTTTCCTATTTCTTCTTTTCCCTGAGGCCTTGGTTAGCCCACCCCCGAGATTAAACCAAATACCAGGTGGCCTTGATGGAGCCCAAGAGGAGATAAGCACAGCTTTTCAGGGACAGATGATTCATTTTCTCAAACTTTACCCATTTGTACGCCGAGGATAATAGTATAGCCTGCCTCATAGAGATGATGGGAGGATTAAGGAGCTCAGAGAGATAATAAACATAAAAGAGCACTGAGCAGCTGCTGTAGGATTCAGTCTGAGAAGCAGACGGAGATGCTCTGCAAATACTCCCTCTCTCCAGACCACGTTCTCAATGTGCAGACTCCGAAGGGCAGTTGGAAGAAGCGGGGTGCAAGCTCTAGGACGTTATGTTCAGGGCTAACCTACCATATCATAACTGATTTTTGTAGGTAACTCCAACCAATGACTTCCTGAGCCCTAACTGCCCTAGACCTCACAGTCACAAAAGCCAGATAAACAGTCCCAGAAGCTCCTCTAGAGAAATGTTTGGTGCACTGAAGAGGGCATAGTAATCCCCAGAGCAAAGGACATGAAGTTGCCCACCTTTGATGATTTGAGTTAGAATTATCCATTTCATGGACTTTCAGGGGCACATTTTAGAAATCAGAGAGCTCTTTACAAAATAGATGCTAGGGGGAAAAAAAAAATCACTTGATCAATGTAAGTGAAACTGAAGTCCTGTAACTTTCTTTAAACATCCAGACATTTTGGATGCTTTTTTTCTCACACTGTATATAAATATGTGTTTGGGGTTCTTTGTTAATGTTCATACTGTTATATTGTGGTAATCAATGATGGCTAACGATGGAAATTTATCTAAAGAACGGCAACGGCATCAAAGAAAACTTTATTCGTTGTGAAAAATGTTTTGGAAAGGTGAAGTTTAATAGCTTGCTAAGTAGTTAGAAAAGCTTCTGTTGATATAATTATGTGAACTATTTTGATCTAGGTATAAAGACTAATGGATAGAATGAAAATTCTGATGAGATCTCAGGAAATTACAAAAATAATTTAGAAAATTAAAAAATGTCCTAATTTATTGATGAAAACCTGTGTTTGTTTTTACATTGGAATATATTAATTCAGTCACCCATCCTTTTCCTGAAAGCAAAAAATGTAGTAATTATCTAGACACAAATGTGGGACTCTTGTGAACTACACTTTTTTTTTTGTGAACTACACTTTTGCTAAGGAAGCTTTCTCTACTGTGAATTGAAAAGCCATTTTGCTCAATGCTTCTAATCACATAGTAAGACATCAGGCTTTTCTCTTTAAGACAGAAGTCTTATAAAACTCATATTTTCATTATTTGGATGCAGATTAAGCAAAATTTGCAACATTTTATTTTATTTATTTATTTTAAGATTTTATTTATTTATTTGCCAGAGAGGAGAGAGATCACAAGTAGGCAGAGGCAGGCATAGAGAGAGGGGGAAGCAGACTCCCTGCTGAGCAGAGAACCCGATGCGGGGCTCGATCCCAGGACCCCGGGACCATGACCTGAGCTGAAGGTAGAGGCTTTAACCCACTGAGCCACCCAGGCGCCCCTGCAACATTTTAGACTCTGTATTTGAGGCAATGCATTTGTACTTTGGGTAAAGATTTTCTCAATAAACAGATACACAATTGGTTGTCTTGGGGTTAGCAAGACAGCTCACTTCATCTGTGGAATTAACTTATGTTAATATTAATGTAGACCATATAAATATATGTAAATTATATCACTAAATATATCAGTGTCATTTCAAAAAATGAAAAACTGATAGTTAAATTGGATTCTATTGATTTTCCTACTGCAATCTGATGTTTCATTCAGGATTCTCCAGTCCTTGCCTGGATGACATTTAATTGTGTCTTTGTTTCACTCACCATCTTGGGTCAAGATTTTTCACGTTTATTTATTTTTAATTTTTTAAAAAGATTTATTTATTTATTTGAAAGAGAGAAAAAGAGAGTGAGCGTGTGCGGTGGGAAGGGGCAGAGGGAAGGGGAGAGACAGTCTAAAGCAGATTCCGCACTGAGCATGGAGACCAATTTGGAGCTGGATCATAAAATCACAACCTGAGCCAAAACTAAGAGTCAGACACTTAAACCAACTGCATTACCTAGGTGCACCATATTTTTAAAACATTCGTATCTATGTAATTTTGTGAAATAAATTTTACATTTTTTATCTTTTTCTAATATTTAAACACTGAGTCTCTTTACTTTTCAATTTATTTCTATTGTAATTACTTTACAATAGAAACTTTATTTTTCAAGTTCATAGAACTTGTGTTGAACTTCAAAGTTATTTTGGACCCAACAAGTGGCCCATTTCAACTATTTTGATATCTTGATTTAAAAATAAGGCGACCTGTGCTTTGTATTTTCTATGAGCAAATGTATACTTACTTTTTATTACAGTAATTCTACCTTTGATTTACAATACTTTTTTTTTTTTTTTTTCGTAATTTTACTTAGTATTTCTCTGCAATTCCATGTTGGGCTAAAGGCTAAATGGAGACAATTTTGCAGCAACGACTCAAATGTGTTTCTAATCAGTATGCTGCAGCCCCTTTCCATCAAGCAGGTATTTCCAATTTTATATTCTTTACTCGAAAGCTCATTATTTTGCATTTACCTATAGTGAACTATATTTGCCGTGTATTAGCACAGACACTTAAATGTTCTCAATCTTGATGTATCCCTCACAATATTACTCTTTCTTGCTTTTCTAGTCATTTAAAAATAATCTGCAAACAAGCAGTGTAAAAGTGTGGTAAATCCTACCTAAGTTCTCTCTCTTCATGTATATATATATACACACACATGCACACACACACACACACACAAACATACCCATATATATACACACACATATGATATATTTATGCATTTATATATTATATATTTATATCTGTACACATACACATATACCCATATATAAATGTGTATATATATATATTTATACATATACATATAAATATTGCAAAGGCAGATGATTCTGAAGACATTTAATAAAAAGAAAAGTTGTAATGATAGGAATGACTTGATATCTTGGCCCTTCAGCTCTAACGTAAGCACCAGTGTTTTACTATACATCATGATAGTAACAGTAAAACAAAATTCATGACAGTAGTTAATAGTAGTTGTTCATAGTGATCCTTCCAATAAACATATGATTATTATTTTACCTCCTCAAAACTATAGGGAAACTATCTTTATACATTCCAGTGAATGGGCTCAAAGACTTTGATATGACTTTAAGATGTATTGATAGAGATGGCATATAGGAAATTACTGAATCAAATAAATAATTGATGAAATCAAAAAAGTGACAGAGATCCTAGAAACATAACACTGAAGAAAAAGTATCTAGTGAGTTTTGAGTCACAAGGCATACTTTATTCATATTAATTTATAAATGTAATAACAGAAATCTATATAAGGAGTATTATAGTTGTGGGACTTATTGTTATTAGATGCTATTATAACCAAGGAATTTGCACTGCTTGAATTCTTCTGTGTCAATAATCCCTTTTAGAGGAATTACCCCCACAAGGAACATAGCAGAATAAGTATCAAGGTAACCTTTCATGGCTTTGTATGTATCTAATAATCTAACAAAGACTTTCCATGAAAATTGGATTGGAGGGTGTTTCCTGATTTAAGTGGGGATTTTTAGTAGAGATTTTATCTCCACGTTCTGAATCTTGAAACTAGTCTCTGGAAGCAGGGAAGGAGTGAGGGAGAAGAAAAGAAAGAGAAAAAATACTTTTTGTCTAAAAACCCATCCACTCTGTGGAGTAGAAGAGAGAGAGGTTTTCTGAACGGCCTCTAGGAACGAGGTCCTTCTAGAGTCCACTTACCACATAAAGGTAGAAAAAGAGGAATTTTCAAGAGAGGTAAAAAGGAGTATATCTTCAGGTATATCTTTGTGTTTTAAGGCATAATGATCCCATATGGACTGGTGAATGTTCTGGAATTCAGAGTAACTAAGTAAAAGCTCCTTTTCTTCTTTCAAAAGAAGACTCAGAGTCAAAACTTCCTGGTGTGAGGTTGTGGTAGAACATTCTCTAGTTGGTTGATGTATAGAAAATGGCCCCTTCTTCCAGTTCTGGGAAGGAAAAGTAAGACATTCAGAAGTTAATGCTTAAGTGGTCTTGAAAGAGAGGTAAGAACTAGCCAGATGATAAAAATGAAAATTAAGGGCAAAGGAACACATGTAGAAAATTGTCCACGTTTTTTTGGCTGTGCCATGTAGTGGAGCAAGTGTGTCCTGGACAGTCCATGATGCATTCTCTCAGATTGATTTTAGAACCCTCATGATGAGAGAATATATTCTTCTCAGAATTATTTGGATATTCCCCAAAACCTCATTATGCTACTATTCTGAGGCAAACATTTTCATCCTGGATACAATTTGGAAAAGTTATTGAAACTTTTCGTGTCTTAGTGCCAACGTATATAAACAGGGAAAGGGTAATACCTATTTCACAGGCTTCTTCAAGCACATATCTATGAAAAGTGCTTGTGCTTCATAACCTGGAAATTGCAATACAAAAGTTATTATTAAGCTGATGAGATTTCTGTCATGGCTTATATTTTGTACCATATAGCAAAAACAAAATTTAAATATCCTCGAAATGGGATACCCAAAAAGCACAAATCGCTGACTCTCACTGTGTGCAACTATTTTTTCATACAGTTCAATTCAATAAAAGTGATTATATTTAAGAAAGCCTTAAATCAGAGATGACAAATATATGGCATAGGGGATCTTCTTCCTCACTTGTGTTCCCAAAGCAGACATCACTAACTGGCAATAACGCTTTTTACTCTTTGCCTGGATGGAGCCTCAAAATTCTTCCCAATGTTCCAAGCAGTTCAAACTAATATTAGGAGTTGACCCTTGAAATCTATTATTATTTTGACTATATTTAAGCCAAAAGAGGACAGAGGGCACTTTTCTTCCTTGCAAACCAGCGTTGTAAACAACTATTTCATAGACGAAAAGCTCTGTCTTTACACATTTTTAGGAGTGAGAATGTGACATGTATGAATTGTGAAGTGAGTTTTCTTAGCAATGTAACAAGAGGAATACTTTTCAAAAATCTGGTTGTTTTTTAGTATCTCAGATATTGATTGAAAAATTTCTTTCAAATCCAATGTGGTTTCATATCAGTTCTGTTAGTTTTAAAATGATGATTGTGGAATGACTAGGTTTGTGCCAAATAATAAATATAAATTCAAGTAAAAATATCCCTAAGTATGTCAGAACGATTTTGTGAATGGAGTCTAGAATACAGGCAGATGCATTAAAATGCTATAACCATGTATACACATAGTTACCAAGTCATTGTCAGATACTATTTTCATGCATCATTTTGATGCTGCTTAATGTAGGATATGCTGAAAAGCTATTATTTGGTCTTTTCAAAAGTACCCAGTAAATAACCTTCTGCCCAATTACACTTTTCCTAAGATTAAAAAACTAAGCCCTTAAAGATTTATAATGGTTTTCTTCTGAATGTGTTGCAAAACTTAAAAAAAAAAGAAAGAAAGAAAGATCTTTCCTTTACACTGGTAAATACTTGCTAACTGATATTAGAATGGTTAAGTGGTACCAGGAGAAAGAAGACACAGTGTGAAGAGGAAAGTTCTTAGCTTTGTGAGGTGCTGCTATGGAGGGATAAAGATGGGCATGGGAATAAATGGACATTTTTACTCATTCTGACTTGGGCCCACCATCCTATAAGACAGCCCAAATGGGTCGAGTGAACAAACTATGGTGTTAATCGTTTTGAATGGTGGGGAGCAACAGCCATAGGCTATTCCCTCACTCCCTCAGTCCCACTAAGACATGGCCACGTGGGATTTTCTCTCTTTTCATAACAGAGGTCCATCCCACTCTTCTCAACCCTCTAAGGGATGGTTGCTTGTTTTGATCCAGGTGATAGAATTATGGCACTAAGATGTAAAGAAAGGGGATGGTTTTAAGATCAACATAGAAACAAAATTCTACTTACTGCCATCTTGTATGAGAATGCAGTTTGCCAAAAAGCTATATTTGTATGGTTCTGTGAGTGACAAGGGCTGTTCTGTCTGTGGTTTCAACCAATATGTGACATAACACTAGATTCAGATACATTCCATAATGGGGGACCTATTTTAGATATCCCTTCATCTACGGCTCAATAAATGGATACGTTTGCTCCAATGACCTAGTTCTTTCAGTTTTATTTATTTAATATATGCAGTACAGCTAGCTAGAGACCTAGCCCAGCAAGATGTCAGTTTTCTCTTGGCTAGACAGTAGGAAATAGACAGAGTACTGATAACTCGGCACACTCAGATGTCCTGGGGGGAGATGTCAGATCACATCAGATCTAAAAGGCAACCCGATAGAAATAGAAAAGGAAAATACTTTTATCCCAACCTCTGTCCAGCATTCATCCATTCTTTCAATCTTGTAGCAAGTATACTGATATATCTACTGATGTATGTATAGCCATTTATTATTTTAAATTATGCAAATAATGAATAATAAGCACCCATGGTCTCTGAAAGAAAATTTACAGGGAAACTATTCCATGGTTTTCGGGATATAATTTTAATCCCAGCTAGTCATCTCCCTTTGGTAAGAAAAAGGGAAATAAGAAAACATTCTAATTAAACATTTAAGCATCAGATTTGATCAGATAGACTTGATCCAGTCCCATTTCTTCCACTCACTAGTTACATAATACCAAAATTTTCATCTAGCAAAAAAGAGTAATGACAGAAGCTATCTTACTGGTGTTCCTGGAAAACAATTAAGATAGGAGCACTGGGTGTTATATGCAAACAATGAATCATGGAACACTACATCAAAAACTAATGATGTTCTGTATAGTGACTAACATAACACAATAAAAAAGGATTAAAAAGGATAGGTATTTACAATGTATTATGTTTCTTTATATTTTGTGAAAATATCTATGGATAATGTAAAGTATGGTGACTAGCATTTATTTATCTTTAAATCATTCAATAAAACACACACACACTGAGTATATACTGTGATCTATTTGCTTTGTTGTGCACAGGGATATAAACATGGTGAAAACATTTCTAACATCATCAGACACCTAAACTCAGCTGTCTTCTCTTATCAAGACATTTGGAACACCAGCAGCTTGACTTCATTGAATAAAGAGTAATATATATAAACACAGACATGAGACATGGAGACCATGAAGATTAGGTAACCAGACATCTCAGTACATAACCAGTAATGTGTCTAGTGTTCAAGGAGAAAGTAAGTTTTCTAGGTGTCAGCTTCTTGTGGCTGCTGCTCCAAAGGAGGTCACTTCCCAGAGTAATGAGAACAGTTGGGAATCTCTCCCATTCTCTATTGCCTGAAGGTCAACAGCCATCTGGTCTAACTCATGCTGGCTTTCCAATTGAGAGTGAAAACAGATTTTCTATCATGTCCAAGAACAAAGGGCATGGCGGAATCGTGGAAAATGTAGATGATACAGTTGCCTTCATCCATACAGAATGTGTATCTCAATTTTCTGTAAATTCATTCTTGGGCAAAATGTCCTTTGATTAAGAAGCAGAATATAGGGGACATTACAAAGAAGGGAAGGATGAGCCATGCACCAGAATCCCCTTGGAATGATAAAACAATTACAAAAATGAGAAGGTTCTCTTTGGGTAATCCAAGGGCTATCTTTCAAATACAGAGAATAAATCCAACCAGTCAATGAGGAGCCTACTCTTTGCAAATCATGAAACAGAAGTTATATATGTCACCACTGTGTGTACGAACCTTTTCTTTTGCATTTTCATAAAAAAATATGACATCCTGAATAGGGCACTGACCAGCCGATTAAAATCACTTACTATGAGTGTCCTTTTATTTTCTTGGCAGAGCACATGCTGATCTAGCAGTCATCCATCTTTTTCCCTTTGTCAGACTCTGGTTAACAAATATTACCTGGTGATAAAACTGTCCAATTTTCTTATAGCAGAAATTATAAACATCAGGAAAAAATGCTGAGCTTGGGTAAGATATCTTATCTGTGTTAAATATTTCAGACTTATTACAGAGCTCTGTGCAGTTGGTGAAATGTTTAAAATAAATATCTAAGTGCCAAATACCTTGTTCTTTCAAATTTATTTGAGGGCTATTAAATATGTTACAATTAATTTCATATGCTGTATTAAGACATTCCATTTATACGCTCAAAACTACAGGGGTCTCCATAACAGCCCTAAGTAATTCCATTTTGCAGTACAAGGGACATTGTTAATGTTCAAAGATTAGAAAATGCACCCTCTTTGATCTTTGCTCCTTACTCAAAGACAGCATTCAGATACCAGGAATGTATTTTTCTTCAAATAGTTGATTTCTCCTAGAGGAAGATATGATTAAATAGAATACTCCAGACTTAATAAGGCAACAAAAGAACTGGCAATTTCTTTTCAGCTCTTCTCATTCTAGTATCTCAAAGCTGTTTGCCTTGGGATTTAGAAATTGAGAGAGAACAAGTTGCTGACCTTAGAATCGAACAACCACATTAGTTATTTTGGTTATGCCAGTATCGAAATGGAGCATGAGCCAGAGGCAGGCACACTTTGCAGAGTAGGCATTTTGTGTAGTTTATTTTAATTGATGGCTCAGCATATCTATGTGCAGAAGCTTAAAAAATGAAAGGAATTATTGGATTCTTGCAAGTAATGAAACTCGAGGTTCAGAAAAGAAAATGGTTTTCTCGGCTACTTTCAACACGCTTCTTAGAGTCACTCATTGTAACCTTTTTTTGTAAACCTAGATTCTTTTGGTCATTTATTCAGCAAATATCTATTAGCAGTGGTGTTGCCAGGTGTAGTGGTAGTACTAAAGTTTTACTGATGCTCACAATCTCATTTAATAGGAATTATAGTTCATTGATGAGGCTCTGTTAATAGATATGTAGGGCCCCAGGCAAAAGTCTCAACAAGTCTAGTCTATTATTCTCTTTAGAAGAAGAATTTGCTAATTTCAAAACACATTCTTATATATGCTTGTGAAGAAGAAATAGCAGGTTGCTGTAGCCAGGCTCTCTCCCACAAGCTGTGTCAAATAGGACTGGACCATCACAATAGCCTTACCCCACTCTGCTTTCCAGTCCATCCTCCCCACACTGACTGGAGTGATTATAGTTCTGGAAATATTTGATAGCTTCCCACTGTACTTAGGACAAGGATGAATATCTTTAATGTGGTCCTCTGAGATGGACATAATCTGGTCTCTGTGCAGTCTTGCACCTCATTTCAGGCTCAGCATCCTCCAGCTACCCTCACTTTCTCTCAGTTACTCCTATACAGCTGGTCTGTTCCTTATGCTCTTCTCTTTACATTGAATTCCCCATTAGGATCAAGGCTCCCAAGCTTGTGTCCAGGCTTCCTGAAGTTCACGAAGCAACATTTTAATAATTTGTCTTGTATTCATTCTGAAGTAGCTCAGCATCTAAGCATTATTTCAACATCTATAGATACATGCTGGTTCCAAATCCCTTCATCCTACATTTCTTTCCAAGGCTTGATGCTGTGAGTGGCATGACAAGATTGACAAAAGCTGATCAATAATGTGAGTTGGCTGTTATTGTAATTTTAGTCAGTAGGGAAAGCCTGCAAAAGCTTTATTAAGATATTAATCCAAAACTTTGGGTTTCAGAACATAAATGTCATTTTTCAGAATGTTTTCTTTGAAGCCATCTATCAATTTAACAAATATTGATCGAAAACCTTCCCTAAGTAAGGAAATTTAGAAATTCTTTAGTAATGACCAAACTTGTTTTATAGGTTTTATTTCAATAGTATTTAGTTTCATTTGTGATTTCTGTCCATCGGTGACATCTACTAATAAACGGGAAGGACACACAAGGAATAATACTTGGTCACTGCCTTAATTTTCAACAAGTGTTTATTGTGTACTGACCTTGTTGGGAGTATTATCCTGGATTCTAAGAATATAATACTGAGCTAGACATGTTACCCTTGTGAAGTCAAAATCTAGCATAAGAGATGTGCACAAGGTATTAGTCACACACATTTGTAAGCACACACTGTGGAAAATGCTGCAAAGGAAAACACGGATTGTATGAGAGGACAGAAGAAGTCCTGGGGGGAAAGGCTGAAAGGGGTATGGAAGGATTGCTCAGCCTGCTTTTGCCCACCACTCCGTGGAGGTGATGTTGGTACTGAAGAAGAAATAATAGGCTTGCCTAGTCATGCTTGAGACACTCTCATATGTTCACTTGGTGGCTTTGTTGCTCTTGGCTGGGTTTTCTCACACGGCTGGGGGTCACTTGGCTGTGACTGATCTTAGATGGCCTTATCTAGTACAATGTGGAAATTTACTTTTGTTCTATAGGTCTCATTCATTCTTCAACTGGCCAGTCTAGGCATGTTCTCAGAGCCATGGCAGAAGAGCAAGGGTGACCAAATCCAATCATACATGTGTTTCTCAAGCCTTTACTTGTGTCATATTTCCTAACATGCTGTTGGCCAAAGCAAATCTCAAGGCCAAGCCTAGAGACAGAGTGGGAAAGTGCTACAAAGTTATGTGAAAAATTGATGGATGTATAGTATATTATGGGCTGAACTGTGTCCCTTGCAAAATTCATCTGTTGAAGTCCTCATCTCCAAATGAGATGTGACTCTTTTGGGAGATAGAGCCTTTAGAGAAGTGATGAATTTAAAATGAGACTGTTAGGGTGGGTCTTAATCCAATCTGACTGGTAAGATTGAAGATATGAAAGGGCAATTTGGACACACAAAGACACACTAGGGATTCATGCACACTCATTCGTATGAAGACACAATGAGAAGGCAGCCATCTGCAAGCCACGGAGAGAGACCAAACCTGCCACTATCTTGATTTGGGTTTCTATTCTCTAGAACTGTAAGAAAATTAATTTCTGTTGTTTAAGCCATCCAATGCAGAGGCAACCCTACAAGTTAATACAGGGAAGGATGAAAAAGAGAGGCCATTTTTAGGGAATCTATTATAACAGGGAGAAAACCATGTCCACTTAGACCCTAAATTTCAGAGTAGAGAAATGGATACTATATGTTATAAAAACAGTAAATGACATAATATATGAGAAGATGTAAATGCTATGGAAAAACTTTAAGGTTAAGCAGAGTTAAGGGATTGATAGTACTGGAGGTAGATGGTTTCTGCATTAATTGGATAGTCAGGATAAGCATTGAGAGGGTAACAAATGAGTGAATACTTGAGAGATGACAGAGTTCATCATGAGAATAGCTGAGGGGGGCATTCCAGGCAGAGATGAGACAAGTCCAAAGGCTCTGAGACAGAGCATGCCAGGAGCGTTGGAGGCACAGCAGGAAGCCAAGGTGGTTGAGAATAGTAAGAGATGAGTCAGGGGCGTGATAGGCCAGCCTTTGTGGAGGCTCATAGACCAAGGAAAGACCTGGAACATTGCAAGGTTGTAAAGAACTTCCTCTATGCCTGCTTTTTTCTCTTTTCTCATTTCTCAATATCTATTTTTGTTGCTCGTCCTATAGATTCCCAGTTTCCGAAAACCAGCTATTGATCTGGTCTAAAGTTTGCCTTTTCTCATAAGGTTGAGATATTTGAATAATATTCCTCATACCTCTCAAATTCCACTCCCGAGTCTGAAGTTTTGTTTTGTTTTTACTAATATCATCTTCCCCTACAACTACTTAACCTTTGGTTTCCTTAAGTTGGGAAAATTAACATGTCATAAGTTTCTTCGTTAGATCCATTATAAAAATGCTTATTAATGCTCAGGTCATATTGAAAAAGGGATTCAAGACATAGGACCATTGCGTATAAGGTGCTTAGAATGGAGTTCCTGACCTATAGTATTGCTCAGTAGACACACTAGCTATTATACCTTTAACTGACTTGCTTTTTATAGGCCTGGTAAGTTGGTTTATGGTCAGCCTGCTAACATTCAGGCCTTTTGGCTTTTTGTCTACTATATATTCTATTTGAATGAGCTTCTGTTGACTGATATGTCTATGTACAAATTTGGTATATATGTTCAAACTGAGTTTCTGTCAGGTATGTGTTTATGATCTATGAATAGTTTTTGATTTAATCTTATGCATACTACTGTTCAAATATGGATTTTGAGATCATTCCCGGTTAAATCATGTCTCCCAAGTTATAAAGTATGATTTAGAAGTATTTCTTATTGATTTTTAAATATAACTTATGATGTTTTCAAGGATATCTGTAGGAAATGAGTTAAGACTACCAAGGAAAAAGTTTATTTCTCTGGCCATTTGCTGTACTTTGTATCAAGTTGTAACCTCACATCATACTTTCTCACAAAATATTAAAAATACTAATGTTTTCTAGGGGCGCCTACATAGCTCATTTGGTTAACTCGTGATTTTGGCTTAGGTTATGATCTCAGAGTCATGGGACTGACCCCTGCATCAGTCTCTATGCTTAGCAGAGAGTCTGCTTGAGATTCTCTCTCTCCCTGTCTCTCTGCTGCTCTCCCTGTTCTCTCTCTCTCTAAAATAAATATATAAATCTTTAAAAAATATATTAATGCATTGTTTCTAGTGAAAATGTTTGCTAGAAACATTTTCCTGTTATAAGTCAATAATTGTTAGTTCAGTAGTTTGAGTAGCCAAATAAATTTCATTTTGGAATTAGACTATTCCAAATTAGACTATTTCATTGGAATCAATAATAGTCTATACTGTAAGATTTTATGCATTGTTAATATTCAGAAAGTATCACTTAAGTCTTTTAAATAAGGAGACTAGAAATTAGAGAGAGGTAGATTTTCATTGCACTACATCATTCATCAGGTATTTCCTGAGTGCCGTGTTTCAGGTACAAGAGATGTGGAGGTGAAATAGACATATTATGTTTCTGTTCTCATAGATCTTACATTTTAGTGGGAGAAACAGGTATAAATGAGTGGAGAAGTAGATCAGTAAGTAATACTTTAGATAGCAAGTACAATGAAGAAGATACTACAGAACAATGAGATCAAGAGGGACCTTCAGAAATGTTAAGTAAGAAGCCACTGTCACAGAAGGATATTTGAGGAAAGATCTAAATAAGAAAGAACTTGTCATGTGCAGATCTGAAGGAAGAAAGTTCTGGTAGCCAAAAGGGTCAGTGCAAAGGAGATGGAGGTGGGAAAAGTTTTGGAGAGAGTGAACAGTGGAAAGGACAACACAGTGAGGGTGAGTGGTCGACAGGAGGTAAAGATAGAAAGGTTGTCAGGGACCATATGGGAATGAGTAGACCTCCCAAGAATTTGCACATTATTTTGTTTCTCTACAGTAAAAAGCCATCAAAGGGTTTTGAACAAAGGAAAAATGTAAATTGTCTAAAGGGCAACACAGAGGCCTGTTAGGATGCTGGTAAAGTAGCCCAATTAAGGAATGATGATGGTTTGGATTCAGATGTTGGCAGTAGACATAAGAAGAAGTAGCTAATTTGGAATATATTTATTTATAAGAAAGTGCTAATAGGATTTCCTGTTGAATGAGGTGTGGGTGGTGAAGGACTTAAGGAGGACTCCTATGTTTTTGACTTTGCAGGTAAATGGTGGTGGTGCTGGATGATGGATGATGGTGCTACTTACTGAAAGAGGGAATCCTTATTTACTGATATAGGGAGCAGACTTGGGAAAGAAGGTAAATCGAGCACCCTAATTTGGACCTGTTACATTTGAGAGTCCTTTGAGATATCGATGGGAGTTAGATTTATCACCTTGCAGCTCAGAGGAGAAGCCAGGGCTGGACATACATGTTTGTGAATCATCAAGGGGCAATGGATAAAAGCACAGAAATATCTTCCCTGATAGTATATTTTGCTGTCTTGTGCAGTTTGGAAGAAGACTCTAAAAGGCCAGGATGTTGGGAAATTTTAACATCTCTCAAGAACTGTATCAGATATCTTTTTACTGTCCCACTTCCTTTCAAAGCCTTCCAAACTCACAGTAATCCTTAACAGAAATAGTCTTTTCCCTTGCACTGGTCCATCACTGATTTCTGGTAGTGTTCTACATCTTTCTTTAGCCATCTGAAAGCTTGTAGTCCTATTATACAAAAATAACTGTATAAAATCTGTGGAATATGCTCCTGTTCCAAACTCTAGCTACTACCATATTTGTATTACCAGGCTCCATATTTGAACTCTTATGCTCTCTCAAATCATTTTACTTTTTGTGTTGCTTGTCCCAGATTCTGTTCTTGTGTAGGCTGGAGAAGAGAGAGCGAGCATCATAAAGAAGGGTTTGGTTTTTTCTCCCTACAAAATAAGTATGAAGAAACGAGGACTGGTCAGAATTGTGTAAAAGTAGCTCAATTCATTCCTACAATTATCTGAATTCTTTGCATTGGCAAGTAGGAATCAGGATAGAAGGCCAAGTTCGTAGGGCCAGATCCGGGTGTGAAGTGTGTGAAGTGATAGAGAGTAGGATCCACTTCCACAGAGCTGAGGTCAGGATCCGAACCTGAGAGAGCCAGGTGAAAGGTATCGAAATAACTATTCTGATGCAAACTTTGGTATCATGGGCATTTTCTGGTTCTAAAAAGAAAATGTTTGCATAAACAAATAATTACCAAGTAGTAATTGCCCTATCTCTGCTCCTCACTTCATCTCTCATGCCCAGACCACAAAATGTCACAGCATCAAAATGGCGCCTCAAAATATTATCTAATAGATCTAAGAAATAACTATGAGGGTGAGTTTGACATTAAAACTTGATAGTTCAAGGAAAGCTTCAATACGAAGTATGAAATTAGATGGGCCAAGACCGAGGCATGTGGTATTAGGTTGGAAATTGAGAACGCCAAAACAGAAACAAGGGTTCTGAATTAGATGTGGGGGTGCAATATGGACCCAGAAGAGATCATCTGAGATTCTGAGGCAGAGTCATGAGATCTCTTGTTTGGCACCAGTGGCCTTGATGCATGGCCGTATAGTGGTTGGTGAACGGTCAGCTCATTCAGGACCCAGAATTACTCTCTGGCTTTCTTGTCTCAATTTGTTTTATCTTCTATTCTTGTCTCTTCAGCCCCATTGAGCTGCTGTCCAACCAGAGCAGAGTTCTTATGGCAGACAGAAGAGGCAACAAAACAACCGACATCTTGACATGATGGAAGCTTGAGATTCTTCCCTGAAAATTACATCCTCAAGGATAGAGGATTTATCCAGAGTCGTCAAATCCACTAGCTCCTTCCCATTTCTGCAGATACACCCAAAGAAATGATACCTATATTTAAAGCATAAATAAAAACAAAACCAAAAAACCAGTTTTTGAGGTGATGTCATCAGCTCATTCTTACTGAATGTTGTGACTTTCCAGAAGACCAAAGCGATGATGTTAAATAATTGGATTTGGTTTTTTGGGCCAGAGATTGTGATACTTTGGTCTGAGTTCTTGATAAGGGTCTGGCAATATGATGATTAGGAAAAATGCATCTGGCAAGAGATTTTCTTACAAGAGTGGAAAGCTTCTAAATAGAGATAAATGTTCAGATCGGACTATTAAAATAATTTCTCCAGTGGAAGATAACTGCATATCAGAAAAATTCCACTAAGAAGAAATGCCCAATAAAGCCAAGGAATGAACAGAAGGAAAGAATGTTGGAAGCAATCCAAGGTGTATGGGTCACATCAAATTCATCACATTTCTTTTGACACACACAGGAAGTAGTAAATGAGCAATGGCAAGTACTCCTTCTTTAATTTCAAAAGGTATATAAACTCTTCCATAATTTTCCTTACTGAGTGAAGTTTAGAAATGTGGTCTGATAACACAGCTAGGTGGATTCACAGTTGTTTAAACATCAGAGAATCTATATTCTGGTTACTCCAAGAGAAGTCTCTGTTAGCAGCCCAGACATTCTTTCTTCACCTGGGCCTGCGTAAAATTTTACTGAGGACTTAGATTGAGTCATGAATCACATCCTGTCCAACTTTGTGACTGACTCAAAATCCCAGTTTAACAGCAAATACTAAAATAATAGAGCTAAGGATTGAAAATGATATGAACAGGCTAAAAGGAAGGCTTAACCTGTGAAATAAATTGTAACAGCGATAAACATAATGTTCTGCAGTTAGCCTCAGAATGTCAGCTGCCCAGTGCAGAAGGGGAAGGCCAGACTTCAAGCAGCAAAAAGATCTATGAGTGTGAAGGTAACTGTAAGTCCAGGGTGAGCTGGCAGCATGACCCAGCAGTGAAAATATAGCTACATCTGATTTTCTACAGCACCAATAAAAACAAACTGCTAATAAATGAAAACAGAGTCGCCTGCACTCTCAACTATGTAAATATAACCATATCCAGAGTACTGATTCCAGTTTGGGTGCCAAATTGGCTCAAGTTGGTCAACCGAGAGAGTAGGGTCCCCAAAGCCCTATCATGGGAGGAATAAAGGAGGCAAAGGGAGATGTTTAGCTCACAAAAAGGGGAAGGCAATTGTGTTAAACAGATTTAAGGACTGCTGGGCAGTAGGAAAAAAAAATTCATCTTTTTCTATTTGGTTTCAGAGTACCATACCAGTAGAATATATTTTTTTAATTTTTTATTAACATATAATGTATTATTTGCCCCAGGGTACATGTCTGTGAATCATCAGGCTTACACATTTCACAGCATTTGCCATAGCACATACCTTCCCCAATGTCCATAACCCTACCCCCCCACCTCTCAGCCACCCTTAGTTTGTTTCTTGAGTTTAGGAGTCTCTCATGGTTTGTCTCCTTCCCATCCCATCTTGTTTCATTTCTCTTCCCCCACAACCCCCCGCCCTGCCTCTCAAATTCTTCATATCAGAGCAATCATGAGATAATTATCTTTCTCTGACTTACTTATTTTGCTTAGCATAATACCCTCTAGTTCCATCTACATCATTGCAAATGGCAAGATTTCGTTTCTCTTGATGGCTGCATAGTATTCCATAGTATACTATGGAATTCCATTCCATAGTATTCCATAATATACTATGGAATTCCATTCCATAGTATTCCATAGTATTCCATAGTATATATATATATATATATATATATATATATATATATATATATATATAA